>NC_069460.1:18244652-18278333 GCF_026875155.1 Cherax quadricarinatus | reverse complement strand
CCCCATTTAAAACACATCAGTGTTCACATTGCACTTTTGCCCCCATAAACATATTATCTACTTTTCATGTTATCATAGTGGGTTATAGATCTACTCAGACTTCTAATTGCATTCCTATAACAATCATTTCCATTATTTATTTATCTCCTAATATTATTCCTAATGCTAGACACAGTTATACCAAAGTTATATTACGTGGGTTTAGCGCTTAGTTATGAATATAATAATTCTCTCTCTCTCTCTCTCTCTCTCTCTCTCTCTCTCTCTCTCTCTCTCTCTCTCTCTCTCTCTCTCTCTCGTTTTCAACCTCTTACATTTTCATACGTCGTAACGCTATATTCCCTCCTTCACAAGCCCTGCGGGTAATTACCTAATGTTCTGCCTTGTTTTATAGGCACCAACGACAGCACCAGAGAGCCTGATCACCCAATGTTCGACGTGCAGGTGCTCACCGTTGTCATCCACAGAGACGACACCCTTCAGGACCTCCTTCACCAGGTAACCCTAACCTCAAGATAACGAACAACCCCCCCCCAGCTGAGGTTACGTGAGTGATCGCCATATGGTAGTTCACTGTACGTTTTCTTTAAGGGATTTTCTTCGCTCGGGTAATTTTTTTTCCAGAAGGTAGCAGCCTCTCTGGCAACATTAGGAAAATTTTCGTTATAAGGCAGTTTACAGCTGAGCGACGAGGTTGTTGACAGAAACTGAAAGGATCGTTTTCCTTCAGGTAAGACTTTGTTGTAGAAGATGAAAATTTCTCTAGAGAACCAGTGTTTTAATTAGTGTTTCAACCAGTGCTTTAAGTAGTGCTTCAATTAGTGTTTCAATTAGTGCTTCAATTAGTGCTTCAACTAGTGCTTCAATTGGTGATTCAACCGGTGCTTAAACCAGTGCTTCAACTAGTGCTTCAACTAGTGCTTCAACTAGTGCTTCAATTAGTGCTTCAACTAGTTTCAATTAGTGCTTCAATTAGTTCTTCGACCAGTGCTTCAATTAGTGCTTCAATCAGTGCTTCAACCAGTGCTTCAATTAGTGCTTCTTCCAGTGTTTTGACTAGTGCTTCAATTAGTGCTTCAACTAGTTTCAATTAGTGCTTCAATTAGTGCTTCGACCAGTGTTTCAATCAGTGCTTCAACCAGTGCTTCAACTAGTGCTTCAATTAGTGCTTCTTCCAGTGTTTTGACTAGTGCTTCAATTAGTGCTTCAACTAGTTTCAATTAGTGCTTCAACTAGTGCTTCAACTAGTGCTTCAATTGGTGATTCAACCGGTGCTTAAACTAGTGCTTCAACTAGTGCTTCAACTAGTGCTTCAACTAGTGCTTCAATTAGTGCTTCAACTAGTTTCAATTAGTCCTTCAATTAGTGCTTCGACCAGTGCTTCAATTAGTGCTTCAATCAGTGCTTCAACCAGTGCTTCAATTAGTGCTTCTTCCAGTGTTTTGACTAGTGCTTCAATTAGTGCTTCAACTAGTTTCAATTAGTGCTTCAATTAGTGCTTCGACCAGTGTTTCAATCAGTGCTTCAACCAGTGCTTCAACTAGTGCTTCAATTAGTGCTTCTTCCAGTGTTTTGACTAGTGCTTCAATTTGTGCCGTAACTCCCGACCGAGATGCATCACAATGTCATGCAGTTTTCTGCAATAATTGCCAAGTGACAGCAACTTCTCAAGCCCGAACAGAAAAAAAAGAGGTCCGCCGAACGCACGTTAAAATAATTAACACTTAAATAATTACTTTTTTTAACTGAAGCATCACGGTTGCAAATTTAACGTTAGCCGAAAGTTATATCCTAACAATGACTGAGGGGATGAGCTGAGGAAATAGTTTGTGTAATCCAATATTTGATAGAATATAAAATGACAATTTATTACACCAAAAAAAAAAAAAAAACTGAAGTATAAATTGGAATCATCATAGGTCTGGTCACAGACCGGGCCGCGGGGGCGTTGACCCCCGGAACTCTCTCCAGGTAAACTCCAGGTAATTATTGAAGTGGAAATTATAGAAATATATTAATCGTTAACGATTTCAAAATGAATAACAATTAAAAATGACTGAAAAGTACAAACCACGTTATGGGTGGGGATTGAACTCGCGGCAAGTGAGTCGTGAAACTTAGGGGCTGACCTGGAGTTCTACGACTCACTTGCCGCGAGTTCAATCCCCACCCGTACCGTGGTTTGTCTGCAATCGTGTCAATACAGTTTCATGAGTACTGAAAAATACATCTCAACAAAACGCTTGTTAGCTTGCTTGAAAAAAAAAAAAAAAAAAAAAAAAAAGCAATAATTCCAATAATTTTTTTATTGAAAATTACTAGCTATATATTAAGATCGGACCCTGGTCTTGGTCTGGGCCGCGGGGGGGGGGGTTTGCCCCCCAAAGCATCCTTCCCGTATCCTTCAAGTCAAGATAGTGACCTATAATTACTTAAATATGTTAATTATACACCCCAAACCCATCCTGTGGGCAAGTTAATGACCCATAAGTTTTTTTTATCATTATAAAAGATTAATACGGCTCCAATTTACAGACATCCGATGCTGACATAAACTGGCCATTTCCTCACTTTTATGTGTCGCGTCGGACGGGAATTAAAAAGAGTTAAGACGACAGCGGGACAATTTATTCCGATAATTTGTCGTGGATGCCTCGCCTGGTATCGCATCTCTTACTATGAACTAAAGTTGAAGAAGCAACAGAATCAGGATACGTTACAAAAAAAAAAATATGTAATTTTACAAAAGCAGGTTTGGTTTACTAAGCTTAAAAATTAACTACATGAGAAGTCACTAAAGGCTTCGTGTTCCTTGTATATGACCAGGTAAGAATAATCCCTAATTTAGGGATTAAAGTAAATTATAAAGTGTATACATATTGAGATCCAGATACTCCAAGTATATATGAAATTCTGTTCTCAGTGTATACATACCAAGGGAGATATATTCCTAATATATAGGAAGTTTGAGGTAAACTGAAAGCATAAAATATTCCACTAATCCCTTTAATGAGAAATATTCTGAAGAGAAATCAGAAACTTAACACATTTTAAGGAAATTCGCCTTTTGAGATATAATATATATATATATATATATATATATATTATTATATATAATATATATATATATATATTTTACATATATATACATACATATAATATTATATATATATATTTATATATATATATATATATATATATAATATATATATCATTTTATACATATATATACATATATATACATAATATATATATATATATATATATATATATATATATATATATATATATATATATATATATATATTATATATATATATATATATATATTATATATTTAATTTAAAATTCAATAGAAAGTAGACTGAGAAATCTCATTTACTGAGAAAAAATTTGAACGTAAAATGACGAGTTTAACATAAAAATGGAGTCCGATTGCCTAGATCAAAAGATTTGATCTAAGGAAGAAAACAGCGCCACTTTCTTGAATCAAGAGCCTTTCACCACGAGAGGCAGGGAGACTTAACTGGTAACTAAAACATAGTGCATATTTTTGTGTTTATATGTTAACTTAAGTGTAAAGGTCATTTAGGCAAAAATAACATGCTTGAACAGAAGAGTCTTTGTGTGTGTTTAAGAGAGTAAATTTTCACTGCATCTTCTATTTACTATCCAAGTGAAACGATATTATTATTAATATTTTTTTTGTAAATATATAGATTCGGTTATCATTACTTTTTTAATAAAAATTTTAAGGGTAACTGGTTTTAGAATGATCACAGTGACTCTGGTAATCTTTGTCTCACGTACATTCCAATACCATAAAGAATCTTCCTGTCCGTATTTAATTGATTTTCAGAGTCCACGGCCTTCCAAGTTTAACTAGGATAATCCTCAACATAATCTATTCAGCGTGTTTGGTAAAAATCTTTACCTTCATTAATTTTATACGTCATTTTCGGCTGATTTTCAGTAACGACTCGTTCAAAAAAGCAATACTTTTCCTCAGGATATGCTTCCCGACGCTGTCCCATTGGTCAAGAAGGTCGTCATCAATGACATGAATGTTGCTGATGGTGTTAAAGAGAAGGACCAGGAACCCCGGCTTCAGCTCAAAGCCAACGACCACTACAGCACCGGCGGCGACACAAGCAATAAGGACGACCACCTTTACCACGGGATGAGCTACAACTTTGACAACGACAGGAGCAAGAACCTTGGACAGTACCAGAGTGCTGGTCTAAATGACTATGACAGCTCCGCAGGTGTTTCTCTTACGGAACCCGAAACACTTGATAGAAAGAAGAGATACGTAAGTATTGCAGTAATTTGGGACAGTAATGTTTTGTTAGTTATATATATATATATATATATATATATATATATATATATATATATATATATATATATATATATATATATTATATATATATATATATATATATATAATCAGAGGACAATCCTGCCTTGTGTAATACTGAACGGACGATAGTGTTACTTTGTTTCTGTTTTTTCTTCTTTATTCGCTTTCTCTTTTCTTTTACTCATTTTAATGTTTATCGTATGTTTAGAATCTGGTTCTTACAATTCATTTTCTCTGATTGAGTGATTAACTCTGCAACCTGTGAATAAATTATGCTTCAAGTTGAAGTGCAGGATTTCATCTTAAAACAAACACATACACACAGACGCAAACACACACACAGACACACACAGACACGCACAGACATACAAACACACACACACACACACACACACACACACAACCACACACACACACACACACACACACACACACAGATGATGTGGAGTTGATGAGAAGAATTAAACGGACGAGGATGAGGCAGGACTGCAAAGAGACCTGGAGAGGCTGGACATGTGGCCCAGAAACTGACTTCTCGAATTCAATCCAGCCAAATGCAGTCATGAAGATTGGGGAGGGGCAAAGAAGACCGCAGACAGAGTATAGGCTAGGTGGACAAAGACTACAGACCTCACTCAGGGAGAAAGACCTTGGGGTGACCATAACACCGAGCACATCACCGGAGGCACACATCAACCAAATAACTGCTGCAGCATACGGGCGCCTGGCAAACCTGAGATTAGCGTTCCGATACCTTAATAAGGAATCGTTCAAGACACTGTACACTGTGTATGTTAGGCCCATACTGGAGTATGTAGCACCAGTCTGGAACCCACACCTGGTCAAGCACGTCAAGAAGTTAGAGAAAGTACAAAGGTTTGCAACAAGGCTAGTCCCAGAGCTCAGGGGAATGTCGTACGAGGAAAGGTTGAGGGGAATCGGACTGACGACACTGGAGGACAGAAGGGTCAGGGGAGACATGATAACGACATACAAGATACTGCGGGGAATAGATAAGGTGGACAGAGATAGGATGTTCCAGAGAGGGGACACAGGAACAAGGGGTCAGAACTGGAAGCTGAAGACTCAGACGAGTCACAGGGACGTTAGGAAGTATTTCTTCAGTCATAGAGTCGTCAGGAAGTGGAATAGCCTAGCATGTGTAGTGGAGGCAGGAACCATACACAGTTTTAAGAAGAGGTATGATAAAGCTCAGGAAGCAGAGAGAGAGAGAGGACCTAGTAGCAATCAGTGAATAGGCGGGGCTAGGAGCTGAGTCTCGACCCCTGCAACCACAATTAGGTGAGTAGACACACACACACACACACACACACACACACACACACACACACACACACACACACACACACACACACACACACCTCACAAGAGGTTACTGCAAAAGCTAAAGGATCAGGCACACATAACAGGAAAGGCACTGCAATGGATCAGAGAATACCTGACAGGAAGGCAACAACGAGTAATGGTACGTGGCGAGGTGTCAGAGTGGGCGCCTGTGACAAGCGGGGTTCCACAGGGGTCAGTCCTAGGACCTGTGCTGTTCTTGGTATATGTGAATGACATAAGGGAAGGGATAGACTCAGAAGTGTCCTTGTTTGCAGATGATGTGAAGATAATGAGAAGAATCTAATCGGATGAGGATCAGGCAGGACTACAAAGAGACCTGGACAGGCTACATGCCTGGTCCAGCAACTGGGTTCTTGAGCTTAACCCTGCCAAATGCAAAGTCATGAAGATTGGGGAAGGGCAAAGAAGACCGCAGACACAATATAGTTTAGATGGCCAAAGACTGCAAACTTCACTCAAGGAAAAAGATCTGGGGGTGAGTATAACACCGAGCATATCTTCTGAGGCGCACATCAATCAGATAACTGCTGCAGCATACAGGCGCCTGGCAAACCTACGGATAGCGTTCCGATACCTCAGTAAGGATTCGTTCAAGACTGTATACCATTTACGTCAGGCCCATACTGGAGTATGCAGCACCAGTTTGGAATCCACACCTAGTCAAGCACGTCAAGAAATTAGAGAAAGTGCAAAGGTTTGCAACAAGACTAGTCCCAGAGCTACGGGGATTGTCCTACGAAGAAATTTGAGGGAAATCGGCCTGACAACACTGGAGGACAGGAGGGTCAGGGGAGACATGATAACGACATATAAAATACTGTGTGGAGAAAGACGGGATGTTCCAGAGGAGGGACACAGACACAAGAGGTCACAATTGGAAGTTGAAGACTCAGATGAATCAAAGGGATGTTAGGAAGTATTTCTTCAGTCATAGAGTAGTCAGGCCATGGAATAGCCTAGAAAGTGGCGTAGTGGAGGCAGGAACCATACATAGTTTTAAGGCAAGGTATGATAAAGCTCATGGGGCAGGGAGAGAGAGGACCTAGTAGCAATTAGCAAAGAGGCAGGGCGAGGAGCTATGACTCAACCCCTGCAACCACAAATAGGTGAGTACAGAGACACACACAAAACAGTGGCATACTGCAACAAGGGATATACCAACAGGTGTTGGATGAATTACACACAACTGAGGAGGAGGTGGAGAAGCTCCTAAGTGACCTTGATACGTCAAAGGCGGTGGGACCAGACAACATCTCTCAGTGGGTCCTTAGAGAGGGAGCAGGGACACTACATGTGCCACTAACCAAAATCTTCAACACTTCCCTTGAAACTGGGCAACTACCTGAAGTATGGAAGAAGGCAAATGTTGTCCCCATCTTTAAGAAGAGAGACAGAAATGAAGCACTAAATTATAGACCAGTGTTACTGACATGTATAGTATGCAAAGTCTTGGAAAAGATTATCAAGAGGAAAGTGGTGGAGCACCTGGAGCGGAACAAGATTATAAACAACAGCCAGCACGGATTCATGGAAGGCAAATCCTGTGTCACAAACCTACTAGAGTTTTATGACAAGGTAACTATAGTAGGAAATGAGAGGGAGGGGTGGGTTGATTGCATTTTCTTGGACTGCAAGAAAGCCTTCGACACAGTTCCTCACAAGAGATGAGTACAGAAGCTAGAGGAAAAGGCACGTATAACAGGAAGGGCACTGCAATGAATCAGAGAATACCTAACAGGGAGGCAAGAGCGAGTCATGGTCCGTGATGAAGTATCACAGTGGGTGCCAGTGACGAGCGGGGTCCCACAGGGGTCAGTCCTGGGACCAGTGCTATTCTTGGTATATGTGAACGACATGATGGAAGGGATAGACTTTGAGGTGTCCCTGTTTGCAGATGACGTGAAGCTAATGAGGAGAATTAAATCAGACGCAGACCAGACAGGTCTACAAAGAGACCTAGACAGGCTGGATGTGTGGTCCGGAAACTGGCTTCTAGAATTTAACCCCGCCAAATGCAAAGTCATGAAGATCGGAGGAGGGCAAAGAAGACCGCAGACAGAGTATAGGCTAGGAGGCCAAAGGCTGCAAACCTCACTCAAGGAGAAAGACCTTGGAGTGAGTATAATACCTAATACATCGCCAGAAGCACACATTAACCAGATAACTGCTGCGGCATATGGGCGCTTGGCAAACCTGAGAATAGTGTTCTGGTACCTCAGTAAGGAATCGTTCAAGACTTTATACACTGTGTATGTCAGGCCCATACTGGAGTACGCAGCACCAGTTTGGAACCCACACCTGGCCAAACACGTCAAGAAATTAGAGAAAGTGCAAAGGTTTGCAACAAGGCTAGTTCCAGAGCTAGGGGAAATGTCCTATGAAGAAAGGTTAAGGGAAATTGGTCTGACAACACTGGAGGACAGGAGGGTCAGGGGAGACATGATGATGACATACAAAATACTGCATGGAATAGACAAGGTGGACAGAGACAGGATGTTCCAGAAATGGGACACAGAAACAAGGGGTCACAATTGGAAGCTGAAGACTCAGATGAGTCAAAGGGATGTTAGGAAGAATTTCTTCAGTCAATGAGTAGTTAGGAAGTGGAATAGTCTGGCAAGCGATGTAGTGGAGGCAGAAACTATACATACTTTTAAGACGAGGTATGATAAAGCTCATGGACCAGGGGAAGAGAGGACCTAGTAGCGGTTGGTGAAGAGGCTGGGCCAGGTGCTGAGTCTCGACCCCTGCAACCACAATTAGGTGAATACACACACACACACACACAACACACACACAACACACACACACACACACACGGGAACCATACATAGTTTTAAGGCGAGGTATGATAGAGCTCATGGGGCAGGGAGAGAGAGGACCTAGTAGCAATCAGCGAAGAGGCGGGGCCAGGAGCTGTGAATCGACCCCTGCAACCACAAATAGGTGAGTACAAATAGGTGATTACACACACACAGAATGTTTCAGAGATGGGACACAGCAACATGAGGTCGCAACTGGAAGTTGAAAACTCAGATGATGAATCACAGGAATGTTAGGAAGTATTTCTTCAGCCATAGAGTTGTCAGGAAGTGGAACAATCCAGAAAATGATGTAGCGGAGGCATGATGCATACATAGCTTTAAGGAGAGGTTAAATAAAGCTCATGGAGCAAGGAGAAAGTGGACCAAATAGTGACCAGCAAAGAGGAGGGCCCAGGATGTATGACTTGTCCCCTGAAACCACAACTAGGTGAAAACAACAACACACACACACACACACACACACACACACACACACACACACACACACAAGAGGTATTTTAGGTTGTTAAATCAGAGAGAAGTATTTATATCGGTTTAGTAGACATATGAAGATACATTAGCAACATTAGGGTGACTAACTATAATAAGGGATGGCAGCTAGATATGGGAATAGATGCTTTGTTAGTTATATCAAAGGGTAGTTTGTCAGAGGATATTTTTTAACAGGTGATAATTAGTTTACAGTAGCTAATGTAATTATTTTTGAAGTATCGGTAGGAAATTAAAACATAAGTGAGTTACGTCAGAGAGATGGAGGGTCCGGGAATAATTATCGTTAGTGACAGCTACATCGAAGAATATTTGCCTCTAGTGTACACTTGTTACATCAGGACAAATGCAACAACAGTAAATATCACGTATTAATTATATATTTCTGTGTTACTTCTCTTTGCATGCCTGTATTCTTGAACTATTACAAGAAAGCAGTCAAGGCAAACTTTGAGTAAAGGTTAGACATGTGGATAGGTGGGAATGGTTGCCTGGTTTGGGCCAGTAGGTCTGCCGTAGTGTTCTTCTATTCTTATGTTCTTATTTCTGTTTATCTCGCTCATTACTATTTACACTTTTCTCATGCAGGCGCCTGGACCCGCAAATACTATCGGCAGCGCTAACCTTACTTTAACGAAGACCACTGCCCCCCTGGACCCTCTTAAGCCCGGCAACACCGTGGGTTACAGGCTGGACATCGCCTTGCCTGTGCTAAGTAGGTTACGTACTGTTTTCTAAACTCCTGAATTTACAAGCTGAGAGTTCTTATTATACTCAACTCATTTCAGAGTCCCACGATCCTTGCTTCCTAGGATGATACCCACCCAGATACGTATTTACTGTTTGGTGAACAAGGGCAACAGCAGGTAAGGAGACTAGCACACCTCTGCACCTGTTCAGGATTTAACCCGGGTCCTCTGGTTGTGAGTCAGTGGAACTAACACTCAGCTGAGAGTCACCGTCAAGTTTTATTTGTTCTGGAAATAATTTATATTATGTTTTTGTATTCCTTGTAATATGTCATCGTCCTGTTATACTCCAGCAGCATACTTTTGTAATACTGTTATTCTTTTTTAGCATACTGTACTTTGTTATGCTCGGGTAGTATACTAAGTTATACTCTTGCAGTATACCATTACACTCTTGCAGTATACCATTACACTCTTGCAGTATACCATTACACTGGCAGTATACCATTACACTCTTGCAGTATACCATTACACTCTTGCAGTATACCATTACACTCTTGCAGTATACCATTACACTCTTGCAGTATACCATTACACTCTTGCAGTATACCATTACACTGGCAGTATACCATTACACTCTTGCAGTATACCATTACACTCTTGCAGTATACCATTACACTGGCAGTATACCATTACACTCTTGCAGTATACCATTACACTCTTGCAGTATACCATTACACTGGCAGTATACCATTACACTCTTGCAGTATACCATTACACTCTTGCAGTATACCATTACACTGGCAGTATACCATTACACTGGCAGTATACCATTACACTCTTGCAGTATACCATTACACTGGCAGTATACCATTACACTGGCAGTATACCATTACACTCTTGCAGTATACCATTACACTGGCAGTATACCATTACACTCTTGCAGTATACCATTACACTCTGGCAGTATACTATATATTCTCTGACTAAATTCTGTTATACTCTTGTAATATAATGCCTTTCAGTTAAAATTCATTCTGAAATATGGTTAACATACGATTTTTCATAGTTTCCCTGCCAGAGTAAGGAGCTTTCTCCGCTTTGAGCAGCGATTTTTTCCCCGTCCTCAGCATACTCCCCCCTCCCCTTTCCCGCTCTTCAAAGTGGCCGTGTAACTAGATTGCACTTATTTTCCATACCATATTTATTTCACTATACCTTTCAATAGCTCTTTTCATTATAATACAATTCCCCACCTTTATAAATCCTCTCCCCCCCCCCCACAACTATCATTGCTATTCTTCCCTCTTTACTCGATTTTCCCCAACCGTTCAGGGAAAATTTAACTAATTTGAGCATTTTCAACATTTCTGAAGAGTTTTAATTTATTTTTTTTTCCAAAAGTTTCCACTTCTTCCATGGTTTGAAATTTTTCATAATAGATTTAATAAAATCCTCTCTCCTGGTATGACATTGTGGGCTCTTGCTCTTCAGTGCCATAACAGGTAACTCTTACAGTTTCTCGTATCAAAAATGATTACTTTTCATTATCCAGGTACTTTGACTAGTATATAAAGTTTTAGAACTTTCTTGTGATTATAATAACTGATGAGTTAGACATATTTGCAACGTTTGGGTATCTTTATTATTGAAAGGTTTCAACAATAATGGTACCCAACTGTTGAACATGTGTCTTACTCATCAACTTGGCTATAATTTATACCCTTTTAAACATAATAATTCTTATCTTTTATTCCTCTCTCCCTCTCATTTTATTGCTGATTTTCTCCTCCCAGTTTATTCAAATTACTCTGATAATGCTACTCCTTTTCCTATTTTTTTCTTCCAATCTCAGCAGTTTTACTCTATAAATTAAATAATCATCAAGTCACTGTAGGAAAACAGCAACAGTATGTCTCAGTCCTCCTGTCACTAGAAATTTATCCTACCAATCCAACCTAATCATTATATCACTGGGAAAAATCCACACAAGCTAAACTCAATCTTCCAGTCACTCAGGAAAATTCTTCTGCAGGTTAACCCAATCCTTCTTTCACTGGGGAAATTTGCCACCAGTTGAATCAAATCCTCATATCAAATGGGAAAAATTCCCCACCAATCTAACCTGTGTCTTTTGCCACTCAGCAAAATATCCCTTTTTTTCCCTTCCATCCCATTGCCCTCATCCATGTGAAGTAGAATTAAATGAAAAATTCTTTGTCCACTTTCTCTTTCTTAAAGGTCTCATAAATTTTTCTTTCTATATTGTCTCCCTCTCTGCCACCCTTCCTACTCTGCATCTAACACCTGTCTTCCTCCCTTTCTCCTCTCTTTCTAAAATGGATGTTTCTCCCTATTTCACATAAGATTTATCTTCCTCTGACATCTGCCTTATTCCTTATTTCCCCTTTATTTTATATTTTAACCCCTGATCCTCCTTCAATTAACTTCTGTTTCCTTATTCCTCTTCTTTACTACTCCCCATTCCTCTTCCTTACTACTCCCCATTCCTCTAACACTGCCCTCTCCCTTTTCCCTCTAATGACTATTCATCTGTACTCCTAGCATGTCTCCCTCCCTACCCTTCCTAATGTTTTACTCCCTACTAATGGCTTCCTCCCTCCCTACTCCATCTAATGTCTTTCTCCCTACCTGTTAATTTAATATTTCTTTCCTACTAATATCTTGTCAGCTCCAATCCCCTTTTCATCCTTCTCTCCTTCCTTACTCTTTTATGCCTCTCCCTATTCCCAGTATTGCACCAAGTATGTTATATATTTATGTGGTATACAGAAGGTTATCCACATGTCCTGTAGTCATCTTTCCTGACTGTAAGCACAGGAGATCAGGCATATAATGATGCCATGCAGTTCTAGATCGTCTTTTGACGGGCGGGTAGCATGATGCACTCCTGACTTATCAGGGGTGAATTGGTTTGCTGACACGATTACCTCATTTATGGTAATCGTTTCAGCCAGACTCATTTGAGCCAGCAGCTAGCTCATACTTCTGTGCAACCACTGGTTCTCTGGTGTATTGTGTGTTCTCACTGTTAATAGTTCAACCTCATGCCAGAATATTTAACATTATATTAGGAACAATTTGAGAAAAGAGAGGAAAAAGAATGCCATTCATTAAGAAAATGCCGTTCTGTTAATGTCCCAGATTTGAGTAAGACACTTACGGTAAAATGTTTCTACTTTAAATGTGTTCATCTGTAATAAATTTTGCTTTCCAAAAAAAAGAAGAAAAAAAAAAGGCTTATACTGAATTCCTTGTTCATTTGTTTATAAATATAGTACATAGCAATTTTATGAAGGGTTAATGTATACATATGCCACAATTTTTGAGCCTTCCTCCTTTCCTAGTTGAGTTATGTTTCTGAGAGTGTTATCAGTCATTGTTTATAACTCAACTCAGTACTACAGGTCTGGAAAACAAGTACCGGAGCTGGTGAAACTCTTCCTACCTCTAAACGTCTCTCTCCACTACTCGTTATATCTCTATTCTTCTCTTCTTCTGTTGGGTTTCAGGGCCACTGACAGCATCTATTCTTCTCTTCCTCCAGCGACGGGGATCGATCTGGTGGTGGAGATCTTTGTGATGGATGCGGTCTCAGGCATCACACCTTTCGCTCTCTGCGATGTTACCATCATCGCTATCGGTAGCAAGATCTCAAACTCTTCCGGTGGTGCCCTCACACCTGCGTCCGTTCCTATCAACAACCTGCTCAACCCCAATTTTGGCACCTTTGTAAGTCTCAAATCTGTCAAGGGATTTTCTGGGTGTGGTGGAATATGTGAGAGGACTTGTGGAAGGATGGCAGAGGATGCGAGAGGGAGAGGGATAGCTTTGAATGCACGAGTGTTAGAAGAAGGCAGAAGATATTTGGGAAGAATATGGGAGGATGACACAAATATGCAGAAAGAAGGTTAAAGGATGGTAGGGATATGTGTGAGAAAGATCTGTGGGAGGATGGCACATGGTGTGTGAGAATACGCTGAGATCAGTGGTCAGTACGCTGACATCAGTAGCACACGAAGTCATCCTGTCCTAAGCTATCTGGGAATTAGCGTGGGGTGTTACCGAGCACCATGGCTTGCTGTAGTGTTTTAGAATCTCAGGTTAAAGAGTTGAAGAAGGAGGTTCTACTTCTTCAGTAGGGAAATAGGAGGCTGAAGCTTCGCCTAGATGGGTTTGGGAGTTAGTGTGAGATGGTTGGCACTGATAAGGAGGAAACTTGCAATCCCATTCACTTATAACTCAGACAAATTCTATGGCAAATGTGATATGTATGCAAGGGATGGGGTTCATCTCTCTGGGGCTGGAGTGGCTGCATTAGCCAATACAATTGAGTGGGTCATTGATGACTAGTCTAGGACTTTAAACTGATAGATTATAGTGGTATGAGTGTTTGTGGGAAACAATCAGGCTGCAGTATTAGGGTTGAAAACTGCATATATTACCAGGATACCTCAAGGATATGTTTAAAAGACAATATTCAAAATAAAGTTGCCAGTAAAGGCAAAGCAATTGATCAACAAAGAGATAGTAGAGGGCATCAAGTGACTAGCTCCCATAAGGTTTACTATACAAAGAGTAGGAGTCTAAGAAATAAGATAGATGAGCTAAGATTACTTGCAAATTTAGGTAATATAGATATTATTGCTATAACGGATACCTGGTTTAGCCTGAAAGATAGAGAAATGCCTTCTGAATGCAACATATGGTTATAAACTATTCCACATCGATAGGGTCAATAGAAAGGGTGGTGGAGTGGTGATGAATGTCAGAGATCGTTTAAATTGTTGTGTTAGACAAGATATAAGATTAGAAACATCAGACACAGAATCTGTTTGGCTACAGTTTCTCGAGGGCCGTGAAAAATTAGTTTTAGGTGTGTTTCATAGGCCCCCATACCTTGACAGGGAGTGCAGTAAGCTGCTATGAGACGAAAATCATAAGGCGTCTAGGTATGAAAATGTTGTGTTAATGGGAGATTTTTAACTTTAGACAAATTTATTGGAACAATGTTACAAGAAATCTTGAGTCTAGTGACTTTCTTGCTATGATTTAGGATTACTTTTTAAAACAGTTTGTGACAGAATCAACTAGAGGAAACAATCTGCTTTACTTGGTTCTTGCCAACAAAGAATCACTGATAATCTTGAGGTTAATGATGAGCTTGGGAAAATCGACCACAAATCACTTTTCAATATATCATGGAATTACCCAGATAACTGCAATCAAGTCTCTGTCCTAGACTTCCACTTGGCCAATTTCATGGGACTGAGAAATTACCTGGATGGGCTAAATTGAGATGACCGGATTGTGGGTCAGGTAGGTGGTGTTGGTTGCCAATATAACATTTTTCAAGAGCATAGTCCTAGCTGCCCAGACAACTTTTGCTCTGAATAGGGAAATTAGATCTAACAAAAATGATCTCAAATGGCTGAACAATATATTAAAACTTCTCATTGGTCAGAAGAGGGGATGGGCAGTTAAGAAATCAATATATTCAATTAAAGAGAGAAATAAAAAAAAGACTAAGAAAAGCAAAAAGGGATTGAGGCTAAGGTCACCAGGGATTCGAAGACTAACCTAAAAGGGTTCTTTCAGGTATACAGAAGTAAGATTAGGGACAAGATAGGCCCACTTAAGAGTAACTCAGTCAGATCACTGACAGTGATAAGGAAATCTGTGAAATTTTCAGTACTTACATCGTCTCAGTTTTTACTCAGGAAGATACTAGTGAAATTCCAGAAATAATAAATTATGTAAAACAGGATGATAATAAACTGTGCACGAGTAGGGTAACTAGTGACATGGTCCTCAGACAAAGATAAATTAAAAGCTAACAAATCCCCAGGCCCTGATGTAAAGAGGAACTTAGCAAACCTTTGGCTGATCTTTTCAACATATCACTACAAACTGGCACAGTGCCAGATAAGTGGAAAATGGCAAATGTAATACCTATTTACAAGGAAGGTGACAGGTCCTTAAGCTTCGAACTATAGACCAATAAGCCATACCTCATAGTGGGAAAATTTATGGAATCAGTAATTGCCGAGGCAATTTGTAGCCATCTTGAAAGGCATAAATTAATGAATCTCAACACGGTTTTACAAAGGGGCGTTCCTGTCTTAAGAATTTACTAACTTTTTTCACTAAGGTGTTTGAGGAGGTAGATCATGGTAATTAATATGATATTGTGTATATGGACTTGGAGTAAGCTTTCAATAGAGTTCCACATCAGAGGTTACTGAGGAAACTTAAGGCACACGGAACAGGTGAAGAAATTTTTTCTTGGGTAGAGGCATGGTTGACAAATAGGCAGAAGAGAATTTGCATAAATGGGGAGAAATCAGAATGGGGGCACGTCACAATCAGTGTTCCACAGGGGTCAGTGTTGGGCTCCTTTTTGTTTACAATTTACATAAACACAGAGGTAGGGATAATGCCATAGGCAGTTTGCGAGGGCAAAAAGGAGGCATTATTTGCATCTTGACATTCAAGCACTCAGGATGTTTTGATAGGAGTTGGAATGGCAGACAAATGTTCTATAGACATTACGTTCTGTTGGACAGTGAGCAAAGTAAACATTATATAATGGGATCTAAGGGAAAAAGGTTAGGAGTCTGTGAGTCTGGAAACGGAATACAGTGCTGCACTGAGGAGGGTGTTAATTTGCAGTTTAAAACTGTAGTGTAAAGCACCCTTCTGGCAAGACAGTGATGGAGTGAATGATGGTGAAAGTTTTTCTTTTTCGGGCCACCCTGCCTTGGTGGGAATCGGCCAGTGTGATAATAAAATAAAAAAAATAAACAACATAGATGAGGGAATAAATAGCAACATAAGCAGATTTGCTGATGACAACAAAATAGGCCGTCCTGGCCCATCCAATTCATTCTAATGACATTAGAGCACTCCAGGATGATTTGAATAGACTTATGCAAAGGTTGGAGAAGTGGCAGAGGCAGTTCAATATAGACAAATACAAAGTTCTAAATGTTGGACAGGAAAATAACCATGCCACATATGAACTAAATAATGTAGATCCTAATATTGCTGTTTGCAAAAAGGATTTAGGAGTTCTGGTTAGTAGTAATGTGAAACCAAGACAACAGTGCATAAGTGTTTGCAATAAAGCTTACAGAATCCTTGGCTTCATATCTAGAAGCATAAATAATAGAAGTCCTCAGGTTGTTCTTCAACTCTATATATCCTTGGGTAAAACTCATTTAGATTATGTTGCACAGTTCTGGTCACCATATTACAAAATGGATATAAATACACTGGAAAACATACAGAGGAGGATGACAAAGTTGATCCCATATATCAGAAATCTTCCCTATGTGGATAGACCGAGGGCCCTGAATCTGCACTCTCTAGAAAGGCATAGAATTAGAAGTATGATTGAAATGTATAAATGGAAAACAGGAATGAATAAAGGGGATGTAAATAGCGTGCTGAAAATATCTTGCCAGGACAGGACTCGCAGCAATGGTTTCAAGTTGGAAAAATTTAGATTCAGGAAGGATATAGGAAAACACTGGTTTGGTAATAGAATTGTGGATGAGTGGAACAAACTCCCAAGTACTGTCATAGAAGCTAAAATGTTGTGTAGTTTTAAAAATAGGTTAGATAAATACATGAGTAGGTGTGGGTGGGTATGAGTTGGACCTGACTAGCTTGTGCTACTAGGCTTGATGTCGTGCTCCTTCCTTAAGTGGATATGACCTGACTGGGTGGGTCATTGGTCTAAGCCAAGGGGTGACATGTACCTGCCTTGCATGGGCCAGTAAACCTGTTGCAGTGTTCTTTTATGTTCTTTTGTAATAATGTGTGGGAGGGATGGGTGGCAGTGGGTAGGAGGATGGTAGAAAGTGTAGGTAGGTACCAGATGTATGGGAAGAATGTGTGAGAAAGGTGACAGGGAACATGTGTATGCTTATTAATCTGCACATGTGTATTGTTTCTGATTTTGAATTACTCTTTGAATTCACCAAGAAGCATTCCTAAGTGCTCCAATTTTTTTTTTTTTTTTTTTTGCCTCTGTTCTCTACTTCGTTGCCTAAATGGCATTTACCCAAGTATTTAATACATTTATTGGGCCTTTTCTTAGTTTTCAGACCATTTATTTAATATTTACTCAAATGTTCAGTTCATTTATAGCACCAAAACTAATAAGTTTATAGGATGTGATGAAATGACAAGTAGGGTTAAATCCCCTATATGACTAACCTGTCTACGACTGACATTTTTCATCTCTGAGGCTGTCTTCAGTTGTTAAGTATTATCTGGAAACATTCCCCCCCCCCTACCCCCTAAAAAAAAAAAATTCATGTTCAGCCAGTGATGCCATTACCACCTCTTTATTCTCTGATCAAGAGCTATCATATTTCTTCCTTTTAATTAAATCTGCAAAGTACCAGTAACTTAACATCTTAACCATCTCACTCAGGCATTTTCATAAGATTATTCAACACTAGATAATGACCCAGTGATTGATTTAAAGTGCAGTATTCATAAAGAATGCAAAGAAATTCGCTATTGATCCATTGTATAGTTTTTCAATATATTTTTTTCAACAAATCGGCTGTATCCCACCAAGGCAGAGTGGCTCCAAAAAGAAAAACGAGAGTTTCTCTTTTTAAATTTAGTAATTTATACAGGAGAAGGGGTTACTAGGCCCTTGCTCCCGGCATTTTAGTCGCTTCTTACAACACGCATGGCTTACGGAGGAAGAATTCTGTTCCACTTCCCTGGGGATAAGAGGAAATAAACAAGAACAAGAACTAGAAAGAAAATAGAAGAAAACCCAGGGGTGTGTGTGCATATATATGCTTGTACATGTATGTGTAGTGTGACCTAAGTGTAAGTAGAAGTAGCAAGATGTACCTGAAATCTTGCATGTTTATGAGACAGACAAAAGACATCAGCAATCCTACCATCATGTCGACATACGGTTATACTTGATCACTCTTTTTATGGTACTGAAATAATAATAATAATACTCGGTGCTTCTGCAGCAGGTAATTAGAGAGCGTAGTCGTAGACAAGAATAATATCAAAATAAGTATGAAAAAGCAGGAAAAATCAATATTAATGAAGTTTAAAAATGAATATCAAAAAAGTATGAAATATGAATATTATCCATAAAAAAGTTTAAAAAAATATCAGAAATAAGCATTGAAAAAGTGTAAATTTAAAAAATAATAAATTATCAGAATTAAAAAAAAAAAGAATGAATTAATTACTAACATTTACATTTTCTTCCTTTTCACAACAGTACGATCGAGCTATCATTGATTTCGGCAACGTGACAAACAGTGATACATACTCCTCAGGACAAACGGACTACACCGACAGCACCATCAGCATCACCTTCACCGCCACCCTGGTCATCAACAGCAACTACAACAACAACACGGTGGTGGTTACAGCAGGAGCAGAGTACGACTCCCAGAACATGGTGTGGGTCAGCCAGGAGACTCATAACTTCAGCATGACTGCAGTGAGTTGCTTCTAGCCAGCTCCTACATGTACATCTTCACAGCTAACCCACAAAGTGAAAATATAAACTATTTTCAGTTCGTCCTGGGTTGTTAGCAAATCAAGATTTGATTATGGCTTACAATGCACCCACCCTCCTATAACCACAAACTTCTGCCCCACATTCTAATACTGCATTTTTAAAACTATTCCAACCCTCTTCAACTCCCCCACTGTTCGTACTTGAACCAGTCCGCCTTTCTGCCAATAGTTGCTTATATCTCACCTGAACTTCCTCCTCCCTTAGTTTATACACACTCACCTCCCTCTTGTTGCCATTTTCCTCTTTTTCCATCTACCTCTTACTCTAACTGTAGCTACAACTATATAATGATCCGATATGTCAGTTGCCCCTCTATAAACGTGTACATCCTGAAGCCTACCCATGAACCATTTATCCACCAATACATAATCTAACAAACTACTTTCATTATGTGCTATATCGTACCTTGTATATTTATTTATCCTCTTTTTCATAAAATATGTATTACTTATTACTAAACCTCTTTCTACACATAGCTCAATTAAAGGCTCCCCATTTTCATTTTCCCTGGCACCCCAAATTTACCTACTACTCCCTCCACAACATTTTTGCTCACTTTAGCATTGAGCAGTCCCTGGCTAACACCCAGCATTCTCAAATCCATAAATACAAAACACCGATATGAAAAACAGTACAGAATGGGTCACATAACCAGAGACCAAACAAAACGTTACTCGTAAATCCTAACCAGCCTGATAAGAAGGGCAAAAAAATTGTATTATGAGAACAGATTATCCAACTTACGAGGTGATATAAAAAAGACCTGGAAAACCCTATCAGAAATTCTAGGAACAAAAAAGATATCACGAAATAGCGAAATAAAATTAGCAAAATCAGATGAACCCCAACTCCCACCAACAGAAACAGCAAACAGACTTAATGATTTTTTCTCCACTATAGGACAAAACCTTGCCAATAAAATCCCAAGCTCAGATACCCACCCAAATGACTCCTCACTGGCAACTACCCGAACACACTGTTCCTAGCTCCAACTAACCCATACGAAGTCTCCCTTATTATCAACGCACTAAAAAACAAGGCAGGAGATTTAAATACCTTACCACCCTTTATATACAAAAAAGTGTCACAAGTGCTATCTCCAATCATTGCAACACTCTTTAACAAATCCATTGAATCCTCCACCTTCCCTACAGTTCTCAAAATAGCAAGGGTCACCCCGATCCATAAAGGAGGAGACCAAACAGAGTTGAATAACTATAGGCCAATATCCAACTTACACCCTCTCTCAAAAATCTTCGAAAAATTAATTCATAAATGAATCTACTCCTACCTCATCTCCCAAAACATTCTCAACCCCTGCCAATTTGGATTCAGGCCTAATAAAAATACTAATGATGCTATTATACACATGCTAGAACATATATACACTGCAATAGAGAAAAAAGAAGTCCCATTGGGGATCTTCATTGACTTACGTAAAGCTTTTGATACAGTTGACCATGACTTGCTCCACATAAAATTGTGCACTATGGTATAAGAGGGCACTCCCTCAACTACCTCAAGTCATACCTCAGCAACAGAAGCCAATATGTGTACGCAAATGGGGCAAACTCTTCCGCACAACCAATTACAGTTGGTGTCCCACAGGGAAGTGTCCTTGGCCCTCTTCTCTTTCTCCTATACATAAATGACCTACCAAATGCTTCGCAATTACTCAAACCCATACTGTTTGCAGATGACACTACATACGTCTTCTCTCACCCGAGCCCAGTCACGCTAGCCAATACTGTAAACACCAAATTACAGAAAATATCTACCTGGATGAGGACTAACAAACTTGCACTAAACATTGACAAAACCTACTTCATTCAGTTTGGTAACAGAGCAACAGATGTCCCTCTTAACATAATGATAAATGGATCACCTATCACAAAGCTAACAGAGGGAAAATTCCTAGGAATCCACCTTGATAATAGACTCAAATTTCATACACATATACAACAAATTTCTAAGAAAATTTCCAAGACCGTAGGCATACTATCGAAGATACGGTACTATGTTCCACAGCCAGCCCTCCTGGCCCTATATCACTCTCTTATTTACCCCTATCTCACCTATGGAATTTGTGCATGGGGCTCAACAACAATTAACCATCTCAGACCACTAATTACCCAACAAAAGGCTGCAGTCAGAATGATGATAAATTCCCACTACAGGCAGCACACTCCACCAATATTCAAAACACTAAACCTACTCACCATACAAAACATCCATACTTATTACTGCACCTATTACATACATAGAACACTTAACTCTGATATTAACCCTCCCCTCAAACATCTCCTTGCCAACCTCAACAGAACACATGACCATACCACAAGGCACAGATCACTCTTTGATGTTCCTCGTGTCCATCTCACGCTGTGCAAAAACTCAATGCACATAAAAGGCCCTAAAATCTGGAATTCATTACCTGTAAATATAAAAGAAACACTACCTGTTTTTAAATTCAAGTCTCTTCTCAAAGATCACTTACTCACCCAAAACCAATTAAATACTGAATAACTGAACCTTATAAATTGTATATCTTAAATGTTTCTCACAATTATACCACATAAATGTTAAACCTAAGACCCAATATAACTTTATTTTTTAAATACACTACCTAACAGAATACTCCATTCGACTGAATGTACAGCAATGTATGCAACCATATGACCTGTCTTTGTAATACTCATTTGTGCTTTATTGTTATCTGTTTACAATAATGTTTTATCACTGATTACATCATTGCTTAGTTAATCTTAAGTTAATTTTAAGCCAGCCCATAATGCTATGCATACAAGTGGCTTTGGCATGCTGCTCTTACCTGTATTTTTTTGTACCTCTGAATGTATGTATGCTCAAATTCCCAACCACCATTACTCTCACACTTGATTCAAAACTCCCCACGCATTCACTCAACATTTCCCAAAATCTCTCCATCTCCTCTACACTTCTCTCTTCTCCAGGTGCATATACACTTACTTTAACCCACTTTCCACATCCAACCTTTATTTTACTCCACATAATCCTTGAATTAATACATTTATAGTCCCTCTTTTCCTGCCATAACTTATTATTCAACATTATTGCTACTCCTTCTTTAGCTCTAACTCTATTTAAAACCCCTGACCTAATCCCATTTATTCCTCTCCACTGAAACTCTCCCACCCCCTTCATCTTTGTTTCACTTAAAGCCAGGACATCCAGCTTCTTCTCATTCATAACATCCACAGTCATCTCTTTCTTATCATTTGCACAACTTCACGCACATTCAGACTTCCCACTTTAATAATTTTCTTCTTATCATTATTTTATTACAGGAAAAGGGGTTACTAGCCCATTGTTCCTGGCATTTTAGTTGACTTTTACAACACGCATGGCTTGCGGAGGAAAGATTCTTATTCCACTTCCCCATGGATATAAAAGGAAAAGTAATAAGACCAAGAACTATTAAGATAAAATCAAAGAAAACTCAGACGAGTGTGTATAAATAAACATGTACATGTATGTGTAGTGTGACCTAAGTGTAAGTAGAAGTAGCAAGACGTACCTGAAATCTTGCATGTTTATGAGACAGACAAAAGACACCAGCAATCCTACCATCATGTAAAACATTTACAGGTTTCCGTTTTACACTCACTTGGCAGGACGGTAGTACCACCCTGGGCGGTTGCTGTCTACCATCCTACTACCATATAGAAAATTGTGAGGAATAGCTTTTTTCAAGATTGATGGACAGAACACATTGACTCCAGGCTGAGGGACTGATTACCTCATACTCCTCATATTCCACCTTTCTCTACACTGGACTGAGCAATCCAGCTGACGAAACTTTTCCAGAAAAAACATACAAAAATGTTGCAGAAGTGTCTCATTGATCAGCTTTTTTCTTCTTTCACACTAAGCTATCCTGATAAGCATTTGTATCTAATTTCTACCCTATACCAAGTTGACACTTTTCTTTCCACACAGGGTTCCTATGTTCAAAGTATTCAAATGAGTTCTCCGACCACCCTGGCCCAGTACTCAGGAGGCAGCTTCAGCATCGACGCCTACCTCACCAACCCATTCGATACTCTCACCTTCGAAGTCTACACCAACCAAGATTTATATGTGAGATCTCTTTTGATGTGTGTGCATGCATGTATGAGTGTGTACTCGTCTATATGTGGCTGTAGTGATGGATATTTTTATATTTGGCCTCCACTTCTCCATTTGCCACTAAGTTGTGTTTGCGTAAGTGTGTACTTGTGTGTACATGTGCGTACATGAATGCACACCTACATGTGATTGCAGGGGTCAAATCATGGTTCCTGGTTTCGTCTCTTCACTAGCTGCTTCTGGGCTCGCTCTCCTCACTTCAAGAGCCCTAACACACCTCTTCCTACAGCTATGTATGTATCCTGCCACTCTCCATTTTACTGTCGAGGATGTTTCACCATCTGACCAGTTTAAAGCTAAAGAAATGCTTCCTAACATCACCCTACCTCACCTGTGTTGTCGACTTCCATATGTGCCCACCTTTTTTTTTCCTGTGTACTCTCCTATATGTGATTGCAGGGGTCAAGTCATCACTCCTGGCCCTACCTGTGTGCTCTTGCATGCGTGTGTACATTACCGCTCCCCATATACAGGGGGTTGTGTACGTTTTACATTTGTGTAGTGAAACATAACAGTTTTCCCTTCCTTTCAGGACCAGTTCACCATCTCCCAGATGTTCATTTTGTCGAAGGGGTCCAACTTCGTTTGCATGCTGGACTCGATGATAACAACAACGTACTATGACTCTGCCTCTGGTAGAACAGTACAACGAGCGACCCTCATAGCCCCACTCATAATTAAGAATCTTGACTACAGTGAGTACTAATGGTCATTTTCAATGACCCCCCCCCCACAAATTGGAAATAAAACCTTAGAGGAAGATTTCCTTTTTTTCGTTTGGTGTTCGTATTTATATGATATTTATGGGTTAGTTGTGATTTTTTCTGGCCATGTTACTGTGGTTTTATTTTAAAAAAAAAAGTCATGATTTTTTATTTTTTTTTATTAGCACACTGGCCGATTCCCACCAAGGCAGGGTGGCCCGAAAAAGAAAAACTTTCACCATCATTCACTTCATCACTGTCTTGCCAGAAGTGTGCTTTACACTACAGTTTTTAAACTGCAGCATTAACACCCCTCCTTCAGAGTGCAGGCACTGTACTTCCCATCTCCAGGACTCAAGTCCAGCCTGCCGGTTTCCCTGAATCCCTTCATAAATGTTACTTTGCTCACACTCCAACAGCACGTCAAGTATTAAAAACCATTTGTCTCCATTCACTCCTATCAAACACGCTCATGCATGCCTGCTGGAAGTCCAAGCCCCTCGCACATAAAACCTCCTGTACCCCCTCCCTCCAGCCTTTCCTAAACCGACCCCCACCCCGTCTTTCATCCACTACAGACTGATACACTCTTGAAGTCATTCTGTTTTGCTCCATTCTCTCTACATGTCCAAACCGCCTCAACAACCCCTTCTCAGCCCTCTGGACAACAGTTTTGGCAATCCCGCACCACCTCCTAACTTCCAAACTACGAATTCTCTGCATTATATTCACACCACACATTGCCCTCAGACATGACATCTCCACTGCCTCCTGCCTTCTCCTCGCTGCAACATTCATCACCCATGCTTCACACCCATATGAGAGTGTTGGTAAAACTATACTCTCATACATTCCCCTCTTTGCCTCCAAGGACAAAGTTCTTTGTCTCCACAGACTCCTAAGTGCACCGCTCACCCTTTTCCCCTCATCAATTCTATGATTCACCTCATCTTTCATAGACCCATCCGCTGACACGTCCACTCCCAAATATCTGAATACATTCACCTCCTCCTTCCCTCTCCCTCCAGTCTGATATCCAATCTTTCATCACCTAGTCTTTTTGTTATCCTCATAACATTACTCTTTCCTGTATTCACTTTTAATTTTCTTCTTTTACATACCCTACCAAATTCATCCACCAACCTCTCCAACTTCTCTTCAGAATCTCCCAAGAGCACAGTGTCATCAGCAAAGAGCAACTCTGACAACTCCCACTTTGTGTGATTCTTTATCTTTTAACTCCACGCCTCTTGCCAAGACACTCGCATTTACTTCTCTTACAACCCCATCTATAAATATATTAAACAACCATGGTGACATCACACATCCTTGTCTAAGGCCTACTTTTACTGGGAAATAATCTCCCTCTTTCCTACATACTCTAACTTGAGCCTCACTATCCTCGCAAAAACTCTTCACTGCTTTCAGTAACCTACCTCCTATACCATACACCTGCAACATCTGCCACATTGCCCCCCTATCCACCCTGTTATATGCCTTTTCCAAATCCATAAATGCCACAAAAACCTCTTTAGCCTTATCTAAATACTGTTCACTTGTATGTTTCACTGTAAACACCTGGTCTACACACCCCTACCTTTCCTGAAGCCTCCTTGTTCATCTACTATCCTATTCTCTGTCTTACTCTTAATTCTTTCAATAATAACTCTACCATACACTTTACCAGGTATACTCAACAGACTTATCCCCCTATAATTTTTGCTCTCTCTTTTGTCCCCTTTGCCTTTATACAAATGAACTATGAATGCTCTCTGCCAATCCATAGGTACCTTACCCTCTTCCATACATTTATTAAATAATAGCACCAACCACTCCAAAACTATATCCCCACCTGCTCTTAACATTTCTATCTTTATCCCATCAATCCCAGCTGCCTTACCCCCTTTCATTTTACCTACTACCTCTCGAACTTCCCCCACACTCATAACTGACTCTTCCTCACTCCTACAAGATGTTATTCCTCCTTGCCCTATACATGAAATCACAGCTTCCCTATCTTTATCAACATTTAATAGTTGCCTCCCAAAAATTCCTTTCATCTTTCCACTACCTCTAACTCCCAACTCTTTAATGATTTTCTCCTCTCCAATTTTTTAACTGCCCCATACATTGTTCCCTAGCTTTCCTCAACTTTAATGTTCCTCAAAACATTCTCTTTGCTCTTCCAATTACCTTCTTCTCCATTATACCCTCCTTTTTTAACTACCATCCATTTCGTCTCTCTCTCCTCACTTTCATCTCTGATCTCTCTCATCTCATGTCTGTCTCTTTCTTACATTCTTCACCATCTCTTCCTACCTACCCTCTCTCTCTCTCTCTCTCTCTCTCTCTCTCTCTGTCTCTTCTCTGTCTCTCTTTCTGTCTCTCTTCTCTTCTCTTCCTCTTACTGTCTCTTCTCTCCTCTCTCTTCTCTCTCTCTCTCTGTCCCCTGTCTCTGTCTCTGTCTCTTCTCTCTCTGTCTCTCTCTTCTCCTCTTTTCTCTCTGTCTCTCCTCTTCTCTCTCTCTCTCTCTCTCTCTCTCTCTCTTCTTCCTCTCTCTCTCTCTCTTCTCTGTCTGCTCTGTCTCTCTCTGTCTCTCTCTATCTGCTCTCTCTCTCTGTCTCTCTCTCTCCTCTCTTCTCTCTCTTCTCTGTCTCTGTTTTCTGTCTCTCTCTCTCTCTCTCTCTCTCTGTCTCTGTCTCTCTCTCTTCTCTCTCTTGCTCTCTCTCTCCTCTCTTCTCTCTCTCTCTCTCTCCTCTCCCTCTCTCTCTCTCTCTCTCTCCTCTCTCTCCTCTCCTCCCTCTCTCTCCTCCTCTCTCCCTCTCTCTCTCTCCTCTCCCTCTCTCTCTCTCCTTGCATCATTTCTACTTTGTAAAAACTTCTCATATGCTAATTTTTTCTCCCTTACTACTCTCTTTACATCATCATTCCACCAATCGCTCCTCTTCCCTCCTGCACCCACTTTCCTGTAACCACAAACTTCTGCTGAACACTCTAACACTACATTTTTAAACTTACCCCATACCTCTTCGACCCCATTGCCTATGCTCTCATTAGCCCATCTATCCTCCAATAGTTGTTTATATCTTACCCTAACTGCCTCCTCTTTTAGTTTATAAACCTTCATGTCTCTCTTCCCTGATGCTTCTATTCTCCTTGTATCCCATCCACCTTTTACTCTGTGTAGATACAACTAAAAAGTGATCTGATATATCTGTGGCCCCTCTATAAACATGTACATCCTGAAGTCTACTCAACAGTCTTTTATCTACTAATACATAATCGAACAAACTACTGTCATTTCGCCCTACATCATATCTTGTATACTTATTTATCCTCTTTTTCTTAAAATATATATTACCTATAACTAAACCCCTTTCTATACAAAGTTCAATCAAAGAGCTTCCATTATCATGATACCTGCATAAATAGTTACTGTCATAGGATCAATTGACATGTATAAAATACTTTATAAGAAGCCTCCTTGTTTTCAGGGTATTTCAGAGAGCCATAAAATTAATTTATTATTACTGGACAGTTAAGCTAGAGACAAAATCATGGCTGGTATTAATTCCACATAACACAGTAGTGTTACGAGAAAGTAAATAAGTTCACATATGTCGTTTCATGATATGAATTATTAAGTGTTCATTTGTTGTGGGAAACTAAGGATGTGAGTCATTCATAGACAGTGTACCCATCTTTTATTATAATTAGAATCTTTATCATTATAATTGAATCTTTAACATTATAATTAGAATCTTTAACATTAGAATTAGAATTTTTAATACATGTATTATAATTAGAATCCTTAAATTTATAATTAGAATCCGTAACATTATAATTAGAATCCTTAACATTATAATTAGAATCCTTAACATTATAATTAGAATCTTTACCATTATAATTAGAATCTTTACCATTACAATTAGAATCTTTTTCTTTAACACAACACATACATTGTACTCACCTAATTATGGTTGCAGGGGCAGATGTTTGTATGCATATGTGTATGAATGTAAAAAGACCTGCTATATTTCTAAGCAGCCAAGTTGACTTTATGAGCCTGTGTAAAGTTTGGGTATGTCTATCCAACTGAAAATATCTTTTATTTTCACCAGCTGCTTTAACGGCTGCCCTGACCAACTCCAACTTCCTGATGCAGCTGGGATTTAACATCTTCCTGGTTGACGCTAAGGCTGGGGATGTGGTGAATGTTGGTGTCGGACTGATCATTGGAGTCACCACCATCTGGACTGGAAACGTCACCATTACTGTCACTGCTGGTTCTATTCCTGTCTCTGCGACACCCACCTGGAGTGCGGTGAGCTCCTGGAAACTAAGTACCCAGAACTAGATAATTCTCGTGATAGATTCAGAATTTTGGGGAAGAATCATTACCCAGTTTATAAAAATGGCATACATATGAAACAAAAGAAGGTAATTTAAGCTGCCACTACCATCCATTATGAAGGCAAGTAGAAAGTTTGCAGAATAAGTTTCAATTGCAACAACATTTATCTCTTTGCCAAACAGTATAATATTCCTAAAACCAGACAGTGTTGCCAGAAAAAACACAATATTTCTAGAACAATGTAGTTTTCTTGGACCTATGCAGTGCTTTCAGAAAAAAAATTATAACCCAAAGAACATGATATCTTTATAATTATTGTTGACATGTAGTTCTTCCTGGTGTGTGTAGGTGAACCCGGTAACCACAACAGCGGTCGCTAATGGAGGTACCGCCACCTGGGGCTTCACATTGACCATCCCTAGCAGTCAAGATGTCCTGGTGGATTGTTCTGCAGTCCCTGGTTCTGGAGGTGAGTACCTGTCAAAAGTGCTTTTGAATTGTTGGTGCTTTTGAATTGGTTACCATGGAGAACTACCTTGGGTAAATGTTGTTGTTGGTGAGTTTGTTTTTGAGGAAGACCTGCCTAGTATGGCCAGTAGGCCTGATGCAGTGTTTCTCCTGTATTCTGTTCATATATAGGTCTAGTACTTCCCTATGAATATAAAGCAGAGAAGCCTAGAGACTGGTACGAGGAAAATAGTCTGACATATGCCTAACTGTACTCTTGGGCACTCTTTCAAAGGCTTGTATTTTGTGTTGGAGTGTTTACCTGGGAAATAATTCTACCTCTTGTTTCAATAATTAAATAACTTTATTAGAGAGAGAGGTAGAAGGTTAGGAGGGTAATGGGAAGCCCTCCAAAAAAAAAAAGCTTCTGTGATCTTCATAATGCTGAGTTTACTCATCTTCCTTCTTTGTGTTCACTTTCTTCAGCCACTGTGTGCAGTTTTGCTTATGGAAGCGTGGGAGTAAACATTGCCAGCATACCCAATATAGAAAACCTCTTGATTAATGGATCTGATGGCTCCATGAAGTTCACTGAAGATTTCAACTCGACAGGCACTGTAAGTCTTGTCATATCTTGCATTTGAAGTATGTATCTGTTAATATTTACCTATTTTTTTGGTAGTTACTGAAGCAGAGCTATGCTCACTGACATGACTGAGCCAGCACAAAATGTGACAACAAACTTCAGCTCAGTTCCTGGGAGGAAAAGAAACCTTGAAGTAAAAATAGGCTATTCTCAAGGTTAGGTTAGGTAAGGTTTGTCAGAAAACAGGATAAATGTTTCCTGACGTGAGTCTTAGTTGCATGACGATCCCACAGCTGGAGCTTATGGTCATCTGACCGAGGCCTTTTGCTGGCTTACACATCCACCCTTTTAAAAATTAAGGTTAGTTAACTTTACAGTGGACTCTAAGTTATTGGCCAACTCGGTGATTGGAAGGTTTTTTGGCTCCCTTATCGGCCGTTATTTCGGTGATCAGCCATTTCGGACGCATCCATCTGCAGGCTAGGGCCACTTGTGAGTCAGTTTTGCTGTCTTTTGGTGCATGAGGCAGCTTCTGCTCATACATCCAAACATTTTGCTTGTTTTCCATTTTTTTTTTTTTTTTGCAGTGCAACTACAAAATAAGTAACCATGGCTCTAAAGAAAGTTCCTTGTAAAGTTCCTGTGGTAAAGAAAGTGAGAAACGCCATGGAATTTAAGCGTGAAGTGTAGCAGGCATGCAGGGAGTGTAGCAGGCATGCAGGGAGTGTAGCAGGCATGCAGGGAGTGTAGCAGGCATGCAGGGAGTGTAGCAGGCATGCAGGGAGTGTAGCGGGCATGCAGGGAGTGTAGCAGGCATGCAGGGAGTGTAGCAGGCATGCAGGGAGTGTAGCAGGCATGCAGGGAGTGTAGCAGGCATGCAGGGAGTGTAGCAGGCATGCAGGAAGTGTAGCGGGCATGCAGGGAGTGTAGCAGGCATGCAGGGAGTGTAGCAGGCATGCAGGGAGTGTAGCAGGCATGCAGGGAGTGTAGCAGGCATGCAGGAGTGTAGCAGGCATGCAGGGAGTGTAGCAGGCATGCAGGGAGTGTAGCGGGCATGCAGGGAGTGTAGCAGGCATGCAGGGAGTGTAGCGGGCATGCAGGGAGTGTAGCGGGCATGCAGGGAGTGTAGCGGGCATGCAGGGAGTGTAGCGGGCATGCAGGGAGTGTAGCGGGCATGCAGGGAGTGTAGCGGGCATGCAGGGAGTGTAGCAGGCATGCAGGGAGTGTAACAGGCATGCAGGAAGTGTAGCAGGCATGCAGGAAGTGTAGCGGGCATGCAGGGAGTGTAGCAGACATGCAGGAAGTGTAGCAGGCATGCAGAAAGTGTAACAGGCATGCAGGAAGTGTAGCGGGCATGCAGGGAGTGTAGCAGACATGCAGGGAATGTAGCAGGCATGCAGGGAGTGTAGCAGGCATGCAGGGAGTGTAGCAGGCATGCAGGGAGTGTAGCAGGCATGCAAGAAGTGTAACAGGCATGCAGGGAGTGTAGCGGGCATGCAGGGAGTGTACGGGCATGCAGGGAGTGTAGCAGGCATGCAGGAGTGTAGCAGGCATGCAGGGAGTGTAGCAGGCATGCAGGGAGTGTAGCAGGCATGCAGGGAGTGTAGCAGGCATGCAGGGAGTGTAGCAGGCATGCAGGGAGTGTAGCAAGGCATGCAGGGAGTGTAACCAGGCATGCAGGGAGTGTAGCAGGCAAGCAGGGAGTGTAGCAGGCATGCAGGGAGTGTAGCAGGCATGCAGGGAGTGTAGCAGACATGCAGGAAGTGTAGCAGGCATGCAGAAAGTGTAACAGGCATGCAGGAAGTGTAGCAGGCATGCAGGAAGTGTAGCGGGCATGCAGGGAGTGTAGCAGACATGCAGGAAGTGTAGCAGGCATGCAGAAAGTGTAACAGGCATGCAGGAAGTGTAGCGGGCATGCAGGGAGTGTAGCAGACATGCAGGGAATGTAGCAGGCATGCAGGGAGTGTAGCAGGCATGCAGGGAGTGTAGCAGGCATGCAGGGAGTGTAGCAGGCATGCAAGAAGTGTAACAGGCATGCAGGGAGTGTAGCGGGCATGCAGGGAGTGTAGCGGGCATGCAGGGAGTGTAGCAGGCATGCAGGGAGTGTAGCAGGCATGCAGGGAGTGTAGCAGGCATGCAGGGAGTGTAGCAGGCATGCAAGGAGTGTAGCAGGCATGCAGGGAGTGTAGCAGGCATGCAGGGAGTGTAGCAGGCATGCAGGGAGTGTAGCGGGCATGCAGGGAGTGTAGCGGGCATGCAGGGAGTGTAATGGGCATGCAAGAAGTGTAGCGGGCATGCAGGGAGTGTAGCGGACATGCAGGAAGTGTAGCAGGCATGCAGAAAGTGTAACAGGCATGCAGGGAGTGTAGCAGACATGCAGGAAGTGTAGCAGGCATGCAGGGAGTGTAGCAGACATGCAGGAAGTGTAGCAGGCATGCAGGGAGTGTAACAGGCATCCAAGGAGTGTAGTAGGCATGCAGATAGTGTAGCAGACATTCCAGAAGCCAGCATTAGTCTTCAATAAAGGTATGTAATACTGATTTAATTGTTAAAAAAAATATTTTTTGGTGAATATTTTTGTCTGGAGTGGATTAATTGTATTTACATTAATTCTTATTGGAAATATTATTTCGGTTTTTGGCCAAGCTTCTGGAACGGATTATGGCCGATACCCGAGGGTCCACTGTAATTAGTATATATGCTCAGGGTGCTTTGTCTTCAATGTTTAGTTTTTGTATATATTATTTTATTATTTGGTTAAAGCATAATCTGCTTATTCCAAGAAAATATGTAATTTATATGATAATCTCTATCCCCATTGTGCTACAAAAACTGTTCTCCTTTATTTTATTATTGCTCTTTGCTCATTTTTCCATCTATTGGACAACGAAACTACTCGTGTTATCTGCGAATTCTTAAGTGCCTTCTTTTCTTTCATGCATTTATCATACAAATACACCAAATGCACCAAAACACTGTACCTAATTGCTTTTAGCACCACATTCATGCTCCCTTCTACCTCCAACAGAGGTAGATGGGATTAAGAATGATTAATAAATGGGATTAAGAATGATTAATGAATTGGATTAAGAGTGCTCTACTTCACCATTCACCTCTGATTCTTCCTAACTCTTATTAGATATTTTTTTTTTCCCTGATCAAGACATACCATTACTGCCTCCTTCCATCATCGACATTTAATGACTCAAAATATGCTCCCCATCTTTCATATATGTCCACCATCCTATCTAACATTTTTCCGCTTTCATTTTTAAGTTCCAAGTCTTTTTGAGTCCTAGGCTTTCTCATCTTATTAATCTCTCATCTCTCATCTTATTAATCTCTCTGGGTGTCCCAGTGGCCTGGTGGCTAAAGCTCCCGCTTCACACACGGAGGGCCCGGGTTCGATTCCCGGCGGGTGGAAACATTCGACACGTTTCCTTACACCTATTGTCCTGTTCACCTAGCAGCAAATAGGTACCTGGGTGTTAGTCGACTGGTGTGGGTCGCATCCTGGGGGACAAGATTAAGGACCCCAATGGAAATAAGTTAGACAGTCCTCGATGACGCACTGACTTTCTTGGGTTATCCTGGGTGGCTAACCCTCCGGGGTTAAAAATCCGAACGAAATCTTATCTTACCTTATCTTATCTTATCTATCTTCCAAACTATTGCTCATTCTTAGCAAAATTTGCTGATGACTTGCCCATTTACTCCTTGCTTCTTCTTTAGTACTCGCACCATTCATTCTTTTTGTTTCTACATATACTCTGCTTTCCATGTAATTTTTTTATATTGTAAAAACTTCTTGTATGCTAACTTTTCTTTCCACTCTCCTTACCTCATTATAGCCCTAATAATTTTTCTTCTCTCCCTCACTCACCCTCCTATAACCACAAACTTAATGCTATACACCTCGTACCTCTTCGACCTCATTTCCTGTTTTCTGTAACCTATTCTTTTAATAAATGCTCATGTTTCTAACTAATCTTCACCTGGCTTTTAGTTTTACTGTAATTACCGCTACATAATGGTCCGTCTGATAAGTCGCTCTTTTATAAACATACGGATCTGGAAGTTTAATCATGAAC
>NC_069460.1:18124652-18239652 GCF_026875155.1 Cherax quadricarinatus | reverse complement strand
TATATATATATATATATATATATATTATATATATATATATATATATATATATATATATATATATATATATATATAAAGGTAATGTGTAAAGGTAGAAAGCTGAAAGTGAACATAGAAAAGAGTAAGGTGATGAGGGTGTCAAATGATTTAGATAAAGAAAAATTGGATATCAAATTGGGGAGGAGGAGTATGGAAGAAGTGAATGTTTTCAGATACTTGGAAGTTGACGTGTCGGCGGATGGATTTATGAAGGATGAGGTTAATCATAGAATTGATGAGGGAAAAAAGGTGAGTGGTGCGTTGAGGTATATGTGGAGTCAAAAAACGTTATTATGGAGGAAAAAAGGGATTATGGAAATAAGTGAATGAACATTTTATAGTGTCAACACTTTGTGTATGCGAGCTTGGGGGGAATGCAGTTAGGGGAGTGACGGTTCGTTTGAAGTGGGAAGTGTGGTGTTATAGTGAAAGATTGGATTGGAATTAGAGAAGTTCGGAGTTAATAAAAGTAATTAGGAGAAGAGGGTGTGTGAGTTTATGAGTATTAGTCAGAGGGCAAAGGATGAATGGAAAGAATAAATTTTAGGGTGGGATGGGGGTGCTTCGTAGAGAATGGATCAATGGAAGAGGAATGGAAAGCTATTAGGTGATGGGAGGAAGGACTTCCGCAGGGTCGTCCTCGAAAGGGTTGGAGAGAGGGGACAATGTACGGGACTGACGATTGTTGGGTGTGGAGAGGGATTGGGACTCGAAGGCAGGGAAGGTTAGGTGTTGATTAGTGGACTGATCTGGAAATGGAGTACAAGCCTGCATTTAATGGGGGCCTGACGATTATTGGAGTGTGGAGGGTTGTTGATTTATAGTGAATTAGGGTAAACTGTTTTTCATATAGTCGGACCTTGAGTCCTGCAAATGGTGAGTACATGCTGTGCAGGTTTAAAGAGGGTTGGGATATTGGCAGTTTGGAGGGATATGTTGTGTATCTTTATACGTTTGCTTCTAACTTTGTTTTGAGTCACCTCGCAAAGCAGTGTAGTGTGAGTAGGTGAAACGATGTTGAATGAATATAAAGTATTTTTATTTTGGGGATATTCTTTCTTTTTTGGGTCACCCTAGCTGGTGGGAACGACCGTTGTTGAAAAAAAAAAAAAAATATATTATATTATTCACATCCATAAGTATGTTTACATGGTAGTCTCCAGTACTGACCGAATTTATTCCCATAGGGAATATTGTGAAGTAGATTAGTCCATTTCAGACCCCCAAACATACACATACAAATGCACTTACATAAATACACTTACATAATTGGTCGCATTCGGAGGTAATCGTTATGCGGGGGTCCACTGTATATATATATTGTATATCTATATATGACACATCCTAGGTAGTAGGTTGGTAGACAGCAACCGCCCAGGGAGGTACTACCATCCTGCCAAGTGAGTGTAGAACGAAAGCCTGTAATTGTTTTACATGATGGTAGGATTGCTGGTGTCTTTTGTCTGTCTCATAAACATGCAAGATTTCATGTATGTCTTGCTACTTCTACTTACACTTAGGTCACACTACACATACATGTACAAGTATATATATACACACCCCTCAGGGTTTTCTGCTATTTTCTTTCTACTTCTTGTTCATGTGTATTTCCTCTTATCTCCATGGGGAAGTGGAACAAAATTCTTCCTCCGTAAGCCATGCGTGTCGTAAGAGGCGACTGAAATGCATGGAGCAAGGGGCTAGTAACCCCTTCTCCTGTATATATTACTAAATTTAAAAGGAGAAGCTTTCGTTTTTCCTTTTGGGCCACCCCACCTCAGTGGGATACGGCTGGTATGTTGAAAGAAGAAAGATATATGACACATAACAGCACTACTTTCTTGATTTATTTTTTGCATATCTATGGTGTTCATAAATTCTTTCCTCCTTTCCCCATACAGACTAACAGGAAGGAAGATTTAATGTTGTTCGGTTTCATATTATACTTCCCAACTTCAACTTGTAGGAAAAACAAGATGCTTAAAGGGCAACTTTTTCTTCGAATGCGAGCTTTTCAGTGAATTGGAAAAAAAGCTCAGCATTAGAAGAAACATTGCCTAATATAAGTGCCATTGTCAGAATTATGTGTCCAGCTTATTTTTATCTTAGTTATATCCACCAGCTGACAGTTTTTTCATGGTCAGCATTACATTTTCTCTGCTGCAAAATATGCTTCTGAGATGAACCACTAATGATAATGCAGATTCCTGATATGTATTTCTGATATTTCATCATCTGTAATAATAATAATATAATATCTTTATTTACTATAAGTACATGTACATGGTATACAGGCTTAGCGAGCATCAATGACATACCAGTATGTAGAAAGTCCCTTATTATGAAGAACATTTCGGGCAAATTAGGTCTTGGTCCCAGGATGTGACCCACACCAGCCGACTAACTCCTAGGTACCCATTTTACTGATAGGTGAGCATAGACAACCAGTGTAAAGAAACACACCCAATGTTTCTACCCGCACTGGCAATTGAATGCAGATCTTCATTGCGTGAAGCGAGAGTTTTAGCCACCAGGCCACGGGGCACTGTGATGCTAAATTAAAATGCAAATTCTATAGTTCATTTTACTCGTAGCTCATAACAAAAATGTTCAAAGTAAACAAAAGAGAAAGCTAGATAAATCCTGTATACAATGTGCAATGTGAACACAGGAAGCATAAATAAATACTTATGAACACTGAAGAAAAGTAGAGTGGGCAGCAAAACAGTGATTTTATTTGTCAGAAGTGACATCAGCCATAATATAAATATAAGGAATTACTGTATGTTATTGGGCTAATTTCCAATCCAACTTTTTAGCAAAATGAACAATAGAAATTTATTAAAGCTGTCTGGAGTCCCATGCAAAAGTAAAATTAATCTTTCAAGAATTTAATCTGTATCATCTGAGATATTATGAGACCTAGGAGTATTAATCTTAAAATTAAAACATTGCTTAGACTTTAGAATCCATTGTTAATAAGACACTTATGGCACTAGGTAATGATAACATAAATAATTTTCTAATACATAAAATGTTTCAGCAGTACTGCAGAGAAAACTCCTCAGACTTTTGTATCAATACAGTGTGTTCTTTCCCACAGACTGGTAACATCAGCGACATGACTGGCACGGTGTCGCAGCTGGTTACCTCTGACATTAACTGGTATAGCGGGTCACAAGCGGGTCTCTCAGTTAATCTAACTTTCCCAGGTAACAAACAAAATGCTTGTTGATTTATTAGAGCACAGTCAAGCCCCTTGTTTTTGAGAGCATACCAGACACAAGTTTATATAGAAGTTAAACATGTTATTCACTTTTCTACATTTCCACTTAACATCTGGCATGTTAAAATTTAGAAGATTTTCCTTAGACATCAAATTTACTTTTCACTAGACTAACACTCTTTGCACCAATCTAGTTCATACCTCTCTTCCCTCTATAGATTCTCCTGGTGTCTACTCTATTTCTTGTTCCTTGTCCTCTTCAGTACTTTGGAGAAACTGGCTGTTCTCTTTCTGACAGACTCAGGGAGCACAAAAGTAGTGTTAGGCTTGCTAACACCAACAATACTCTTTTCTGTCATTTCAGAGATCACAGTCATCCTATTGACTGTTCTTCTGCTAAAACTGTCTACCCCACCTCCCACTTTCACAGTCACCGTCTGGTTGAATCCTCCCTTATACACAACTTTCCTTGTATGAATCTTAGTCTTGGCTTTGTCTCTGTAGATGCCTTCCTTTCCCATTACTTTGTAAAATACTCCAAACTTCAGAACACCTGTGACTTAACCTGATTTTTTTTTACCCCTTCTCCCTCTTCCCCTTTCCTCTTTCTCTATTGGGTTTTCTATAGCAGTGTGTGTGTGATGGACTAGCTCTGCTCTCCCTTAGTCCATGTTGTGGATTTTACCAAAACTTTGATTTTGAATATGTAGAGCAGATGGGTTGACCTGAGTAGTTGGCTAATTGAAGACACAAGCTTGGAGAGATGTGTTAAAAGCCCACTCTGCTATATTTCACCATTTCTGAGGCAAAAATCGCTATTGACTGGGAAAGAACAGAAATACTCCTTTATATGAATTCCAGCAATAAGAGATAAAATAATAGAGCTTTCTGTGATAGAAGCCATGCCAAACTTAAAAATGAAAAAGAGATCAGTAGAGGCCTAACCATGAGCTAAATGTAGTGGTGGGTGCAATTTTTGAGAAGACTGACATAAAGGCTTAGGGCATGTGACCTGGTCTCATTTTCATATAAATTCTCCTTCGTTACTTTTCTCTGCATGTTTTCTGTGATGAGAGCCATAATGTATAAATGATAATATTTTAACATGCATTCTCTTTTACAGTTCTGACACATAAATTCCTTCTTAACTCATGTGATCCCTATTTAAAATCTTATGTATGAACAGTATCATAAACCATATGATTCCTCTGTTTATGCTGTAATTCACACATTATTGTTACAGCTGGTGGAACACCCTATCAATCACTTGTGTTAGAGAGTGCTGGAGACCTTAGTGTGTCGGGGTGGGGAGCTAGAGCCTGTGAAGTCAGGATTCTCTCAGCTGGCAAGGCTGTACCCTGCATCGCCGGCTTTACTGACGACATCAACGCGCAGACACTCATGTACCTAGCGTAAGTTGTGTGTCATGTAGAAAGTGACAGTGACGGAGACTGTGAAGGAGAAAAAAAGCGTTAGCGGTGGATGAAAAGTGTAAGTGATGGTATAGGTGGAATAGAGTAATTAATGATAACAAGGACTGATATGGGTGGAAAGGAAGAGTGCACTCAGTGGTGATAAAGACTGGTGTTGGGGGAGAAGTATAGTTACCAGTGGCAAGGATTGGCATGAAAAAAAAAATAATTGAAAGTGGTGAGGACTTCGTGAGAGAACCAGTGAAAATTAAGATGGATTATATGCGAGTAAAATGGTATGAGACATCTTGAGCAAACTAACGATCAGTGTTGAATAAAACAGATGAAGGTAGATAAGCCTTGATAAATGTATCCCATCATCCCTCAAGGAAAATTCAGAGAGAACAGAAAGAAGAAAGGTTTACAAGTGTAAATACTAATTAGTGATCGACTTTCAAAATTGTTCCCTATCCTCCTCACCCTCATGGTCAGCTTTGTTAAAATGAAGAGATACAATGTATTTTTACATGGTATACACTTTCTCCCTCCCTCCCCCCCTCCCTCCCCCTCCCTCCTTCAATTTTCTTCCTCTTCCTTTCTCTACTTCCCTCCCTCCCTCCCTCCCTCATTTGGAATCAAGAGATACAGTGTATTTTTACATGGTATACACTTTCTCCCTCCCTCCCCTCTCCCTCCTTCAATTTCTTCCTCTCCCTTTCTCTACATCCCTCCCACCCTCCCTCAACATGAAGCAGGTATAGAAAGAACATATTGTAAAGTAAATCTTAGGGTTTCCAGGTTCTGATGTATTCAAGGCTGTGCTGCTCCCACAGGAAGAATGACTCTGTGTTTAATGATGGAATGCGGCTGCCAATGGGACCAGCGTGTGGTACTAACAGGCTCACCACTGGGAAACCCAGCGACTACAAGGTGTCTATTAGGGTAGTCTACTACATGCCTACACCCCAACCCACTGCCGTAGGTAAGGATGGAGATGGGAACATGGAAGACTGTGGGGTAAAGTAAGGGCGTATAGAAGGGCTGGGAAGGGGAACAAGTGGAAGGGACATTACCTTCTACACTTGGAATATCATATTGAAATACAAAAGAAGGTATCTAATAACATTTCCACCAGCTGGTTAAAAACAAAATATAGCAAAAAAAAAAAAATCCAACACTTCATCCATAAGGAAACCTGAAATTAATATGTTAATCAACTTAATACAGGACCCTCATAGAATATCGTGATCATCAAAGGTTGGTCCTAAGTCAAAATTTACTGTTTTGTGCAGTCAGCAGAGTGTAAAGTTTGAGATATCTTGAGGATCCTACATATAACCAGACCTCTGGCTCAGTATCATTATCACTAGGAGTTTACACTCGCTGCTGTTTTACGGTCAGTCGTAGCAATATATAGAGGAGACACGTTTGCAGCAGTTTGGTATTTTATTGTCAAAATGTTTCATGTACACAGCAGGCTTCTTCAGTCAAATACTACAGAGGGGACAGCAGAAGCATTGGATACTTAAAGATGATGTGATCAGTCCATCAACCTCAAAAATTGACTTTTGAGGTGGTCACTGCCTCAGCATGGAAAAAGAGTTCAGCTCAATAGAGTGGAGCTGAACTCTCTTTCCAGGGTGAGGGACTGGAGTTTACCTGGAGAGAGTTCTGGGGGTCAACGCCCCCATGGCCCGATCTGTGACCAGGCCTCCTGGTGGATCAGAGCCTGATCAACCAGGCTGTTACTGCTGGCTGCACGCAATCCAACGTATGAGCCACAGCCTGGCTGGTCAGGTACCGACTTTAGGTGCTTGTCCAGTGCCTGCTTGAAGACTGCCAGGGGTCTATTGGTTATACCCCTTATGTATGCTGGGAGGCAGTTGAACAGTCTCGGCCCCTGACACTTATTGTATTGTCTCTTGACGTGCTAGTGACACCCCTACTTTTCATTGGGGGGATGTTGCATCGTCTGCCGAGTCTTTTGCTATCGTTGTGAGTGATTTTCGTGTGTAAGTTTGGAACTAGTCCCTCTAGGGTTTTCCAAGTGTATATAATCATGTAACACTCCCACCTCTTAAAAGCACATCTTCAAGGTTGGTGGACTGATCACATCATCTCGACACTCCACTGCTTCTGCTCTCCCCTCTGTATTCTACTGAAGAAGCCTACTGTGTAGGCCAAACATTTAGGCAATAAAGATACCAAACTGTTGAACATGTCCTACTCATCTACTAGCCGGTATCACATACTTTTACATAAAAGAATTCACCTGTTCCCACCTCCACCTTGTTTGATTAAACCAAAAAATGTCTTCTCCTAGCTGGAATGTTCAATCTCAGTGTGGGAATCAGTTTGGCCAGTAATCTCATCTGGACTGGTTGGGATTCCTTCACATACACTACCGCTGCTCCGACATCTCCCACAGTGTCTTCACTGTAGCCCCCTCCTCAGTTCCCATTGCTAGCATTATGCCCGGCGTGCCACAGTTATCAAGGTAAATACTTCCATTCTTTACCCCTTTTTCTAATTCACTGATCTGATTATAAGCTTTAAGGTAAAACTGGTATTCTTTTTGTCATAGACTTTTTCAATATTCTTTCTTAATTGTTGTTAAGAATCCTTAGTTATTTTATTACTTAAGTTATTTTAATTACTTATTTAAATTTTATTATCTCGTGAACTGTCTTTAGTAAAAAAACAAAAATTAATCTTCAATATATGTTATCACTATTAAGTAACTGTCTTTATCATAATAAATTAAACTTATTCTTATATATGTTTTACCATTGAAGTAACTGTTTTCCTATCCAATTATACTTTAGCATATATTCAGTTTTATGCATAAGATATAATCCTTCCATATTTACTTACAAAGATTCCCGTCAGATTAACTGTAAGCATGATCTGTGTATACACAGATGCAATTTGTTATAAAAGATTCCAAGAAGTTAATTAACATCTCGCCAAAAGGTGGTATCAGTATACAGTGAGAGTTTACTATAATGCCTAATTTAGAGACTGGAGTATCCTTGACGGGTTGGAAAGAAGTTATTTGCAGCCTTAATGATTCATATAGCCAATAATCTTTATCTCAAATAATCAGCCAATGTTCAACGTTTGTCTCAGGTGTAGAGGACCTCATATGCTACATCAGACTATATTTGAAGGGTAACACATTGACTCCATCTGTACATCCGACAGTCATAAGTTCTGCAAGTTTGCAGATAAGTTAGCAAGTACATTCAAGTAACATGTTTTGTCTCATGCTTGTCAGATCATCAAACCTGCTCCCACACAGGTGTTATGTATCATTTAAATCAATAACAATTCTAATAATAATAATAATAATGATAACAGTAAATAATAATAATAATAATAATAATAATAAAGCTGGGGTTTGATATAAATGGTTTAGAAAAGTGACCAGTTGAAAAATGAGACACTTGTGCAACATATGGGAAATTTTACTGAGGAGATGTTTCGCCAGCCAGTGGCTTCCTCAGTCCAATACATACAGAGAAGAATGGTGGAAGTTGGGATTCCTTAAGTAATAGAAAGTGTGACATAGCAAAGCTTTCTTCCTGAATGTATGTTGAATGTTTTTTTCATCTCTCATGATTTACGTGCTGAATGATTCACAGTTTGTTTTTAAGTGTCAGGTAAATATACATGCACAGGTCCTTTGAGTATGGATGAGTGCCAGTTTGGGAATTAAGAAAGAACCAGGAAAAATATGATGAGTTATCACAGCTGGGAAGCGATTACAGTGGACCCTCGACCAACGATATTAATCCGTTCCTGAGAGCTCATCGTTAATCGAAATTATCGTTAGTCGAGTTAATTTTCCCCATAAGAAATAATGGAAATCAAATTAATCCGTGCAAGACACCCAAAAGTATTGAAGAAAAAAAAATTTTACCACATGAAATATTAATTTTAATACACACAAACTGAAGAAGACATGTACAATTACATGACACTTACCTTTATTGAAGATCTGGTGATGATTGATGGGATGGGAGGAGGGGAGACTGTGGATGGTGTTAGTGTTTAGAAGGGAATCCCCTTCCATTAGGACTTGAGTTGTCAAGTCCTTTTCTGGGGTTACTTCCCTTCTTTTAATGCCACTAGGACCAGCTTGAGAGTCACTGGACCTGTGTCGCACAACATATCTGTCCATAGAGGCCTGTACCTCCCGTTCCTTTATTACATTCCTAAAATGTTTCACAACATTGTCAGTGCCACAATTAAACACTTGTTCAGGTTTCAGTTCTTCACTGTCTATGTACTCCTTGAATTCCTGCACATATTTTTCAGCTGCTTTTTGGTCCAAACTGGTAGCCTCACCATGCCTTATCACACTATGTATTCCACTACAATTCTTAAATCTCTCAAACCAACCTTTGCTGGCCTTAAATTAACTCGCATCACCACTAGTTGCTGGCATTTTTCTAATTAAATCCTCATGCAACTTCCTAGCCTTTTCACATATGATCGCTTGAGAGATGGTATCTCCTGCTATCTGTTTTTCATTTATCCACACCAATAACAGTCTCTCAACATCTTCTATCACTTGCGATCTCAGTTTCGAAAACATAGTTGCACCTTTGGCAAGAACAGCTTCCTTGATTGCCGTTTTCTTGGCCACAATAGTAGCGATGGTTGATTGGGTTTTGTGTACAACCTGGCCAGCTCGGAGACGTGCACTCCACTTTCATACTTAGCAATGATCTCTTTCTTCATATCCATAGTAATTCTCACCCTTTTTGCTGTAGGGTTGGCACTAGAAGCTTTCTTGGGGCCCATGGTGACTTATTTTGCAGGTACAATCACTAAAAAGGCTGTGATAATATGAAATGTTCCGATTGTATGCTTGGAAGTGACCATGGTGGCTGGCTGGCTTGTAAACACTGGCCAGAAGTGGACGCGTCTCAGACGGAACGAATCATGTTGGTCGAGTTTTTTAGTGCTAGTCAAGGCAAAATTTTTGTGTTAAAATGTATCGCTAGTCGGATTTAACGTTAGACAATGCCATCGTTGGTCGAGGGTCCACTGTAATTATAATCTCTGGGCAAGTTAATCTGGATGATGGCTTTAGAGTATGCCACTATGTGGCCTCTTTGGTGATCCTAGAATCTTCTAAGCCAACTGAATCTAAACATAGGCATTCATCCTTGTCTGTACAAACATTCCTTTTATTCCAGATTTTAAATTAATGGTATTTCCCCTATCATATCAAGTCAAAATTTAGACATTGTTTTTCCTGTATCTAAATACTCATGATGTGAACTGTAACTTTATAAGCATTCTAATTATAATCTTACCCCTGTGAATATTATTATCTATTATATACCCTTCATCAGGTGGTGTTGAAGACACCTCCGGGGTCTGTGGGACAATATTCGATTGTTTTCACAGTGAACAGTGTCAGCACTATCAGTCTTTGCAAAATTCTAATTCTTGACATTGGTAAGTGTCTTTTTTATATGTATTGTACTCGTATATAATTAAATGTTTATAATTAAAATTCTAACCCCTTCTCCTGTATAAATTACTAAATTTGAAAAGAGAAGCTTTTGTTTTTCTTTTTGGGCCGCCCTGCCTCAGTGGGATACGGCCGGTTTGTTGAAAGAAAGAAAGAAGAATTACAATTCTTGTTTGTATTACAGGAATTTACCTGTATTGTATGTCTGTCTTTAATCATTTACCATAACTTTTTTGGCAGCAGTTTATGATTAGTTCACATTTACAGACAAATGTAAATTACAGTCATTAGTGGTATTATCTTGGGTTTCTCTTGCAGATAAGATATTAAACCTAGCAAACTATATTGTTTTCTATATATTTATAGTACATAATAAATGGAAATCTGTGTATATACATGAAGAGATTACTTTAAAAATTATTATGGGAAAAAAGTTGTTCATCCTGAATCTAAATAACCCAAGTGCACATGATAGCTAACAAATGAATATCTTATACTTGAAGTTGAGATATACATGCAGAGCAACCTCTCTGGTTTGTCAATACGTATTTTTCAGATTTTTGCCTTGATAAAACTACAAAGTATGAAGCATTATCACAAAGACTGGCTCTGCATTTGTATTTCATTATTATTTGTAGCATGTTTTTATATCCAACATCTTTGCCTATCAATAAATGATGCAAATCTATCTTGATACATTACTGCAACCAGGAAGTAACTATGCCTGTCTGGACAAAAACCCTTACTTCAAGGAGACAATCCCCTTCCAACCCAACACCATCATTCATAGCCCAGTCAACTGGGGGCTCCAAGCCACGGTTAATTTTGGCATTCTTCGTAATTTGGGTAAGTGAACGAGGACTCTTGTTACACTATACGAGAATGTTAAAGCTCCTGTTAAGGAAGGAGAGGGGAGGTGGGATGAAACTGATGAAAAGCTCTTGATCCATGGAGTTAGAACTTCCTTTCCATGGATCCAGCATGATAATGACCCATTCCCAATCACTCTTTGACCCCTAAATGCTTAGCACTTCATAATAATTTTAATAACAGTAATCATTTATAAATTGTACGTGATAATTTGAAAAAAAATCAGTACTATTATACATAGTTTTGCATTACCGCTGTTATGAAATGTACAATTTCCCTGACCCGGCTGTGGATTGAACATGTTCTTTTCTGATTGTACAGGAACTGGAACGATGTATCCTGGCAACGTTGGAGACGTTAACTCCATTGTGCTTGGTGTGGTGTTGAAGGGTGTGGCAGGGGGCACTGGAGTGCTCACAGCCACTCTCACAGGCTTTCCTAACCCACCAGCCACGGCTTCCCTCACCGTTTCTTCTGTCATGCCTGATGTGAGTTTTGGGAGGAGGACTTGAAGTAGTGGTAGTATACAACTTCCTCTCACATTACCTTTTTTCTTCCCCTTTTACCCTTCCTTCCTCTGCTCCTCTGACTCCCACTTCTCTTTCTCATGTTCTAGTCTTCTCCCTACAACTAATCTTACTCCAGCTAATCATCCTCCTATAAATAATCTTTCCCCTTCAAATGCTTTTCGTCCCATTTCTCCTCCAATTTTTTTTCCTGCTCCTTTTCTTTCTACTCCTTTACCTTATGCTTCTTTTCTTCCTGTTCATTATTTTCCTTATATTTTTCCTTTTCCTCCTATTCTTTTACTTCATATTCCTTCTTTTCCTTGTGCTCTTTTCTTACCTTTACCTAATTTTATCTCATTTTATCATTAATGATGTTATCGATATGTATCAGTACTAAGCACGCCTAACACAATTTGTTGAACATGAATGGTATACAGTATCAATAAGATGAAAATCAGATACATGTGAAACATTTGGATATCTTTACTGTAGATGTTTCGCCATCCTGTGGCGATAAAGCCACTGAATGGCAAAAACGTCTACAATAAAGATACCCAGATGTTGCACATGTGTCTAATTTTCAAGGTTAGTTGAGTATTCGTCTCACGAATAACGGACAAAGGATCAAGCCTTCACCATTCCTTGCTCTAAACAAATATAAATTTATTTTTCTACCTCCTTTAAAAGTACCTGTATAGGTCATCCATGGCAACATCTCTTGAAAGCTTATACCTCTCTCCATTTAGTGAGACAAATGTGGCGCAAAGATAAAAAAAACATTTTATTTATTTGTGTTTAAGATTTTTTACGATGACGAGTTAGAAATGTGGAACATCTGGGTATCTTTACTCATTGACGCTTTGCCATCCAGCGGCTTTATCAATATATACTTTTTCTAATGCCTTTATATTATGTTCATGTATTGCACCAATAAAGCCACTGGATGGTAAAACATCTACAAGTAAAGATACTCTGATGTTGCACATGTGTCCAATTCTTCATCTTGTTGGTACTGAATACTACCGATGTACAAGATTTATTTACCTTGGTATGGCCCTCGACAGCTGGGAGGAAACATCGTGGTCACAGCGCAGGGCGTGGACGGTACCGGCAATGCCTACGATGGCGTCATGAAGTTGGTGAACTTCAACCTGACAGTACCAGCTGGCTATGGCAAGGAAGTCACCGCAACCATCACCAATAACGCCGCTTCAGTCTTCACCATCTGCTTCGCTGCTGTCATCTTTGTAAGTGAACTCTGTCTCATCTCTGTAACTCTTCAAGGGAGGTGCCTAGATGCTAGGTTGCTCTTGGAGTGATTCTCAACTTTCCTACATAAGTCTGCCTCATTTGATGGTCACATGTGTGATGAGAGATGCACAGTTTTGTTCTCACTGTGAAATGTGAGACCTACATAAAAATGAATTCATAATTACGTGTGAGGGGTTGCATCCATTTCTAAGAAGGGCTGCATGCATCCAGTGAGCCACAGGTTGAGGACCCTTGGATTAGAGGGTTAGAACCTTGGTAATCCAGCAAGCATGTGCAATTAAGATTTAAATTGGTAGATATAGGAAATGTAAGGCTTTGGCTTGCTGTTGGAGTGTAAACATGATGAATCTTATTAACAGATACTACAAGGAAACCCTTAGCAGAATCTGAGGTTGGAATGTTGGAAGAATGGCTTGATTTCTTCAATTATCAACTTAAGAAATTGCGGTTCACTGATTTGTCATGGAATCATGATATCTGCGTCTCTCTAATGTATAAACGAGGCGAACACATTTCCTTTTTTGTTTTCACAGGCTGGACAGAACCTGCCTTGCTTAATTCCCCCACAAGTTATATCTAACCTGACCGTGAACACAGCCACACAACAAGTGATGTCAGTGCAGTTCGGTTCAGTCTGTTATCGTCAGTTTACTAACAACTCCTTCGATGATGTGGTGAGTGTGACTCATTTTATGTTGAAAGAAATAAAGTAAAATCAGTTATAATGATAAGGGTAATATTAAAAATAATTACAGATAATAAAAACAGTAAGAATGATATAAATATAATTATAATTTCAACTATAATAATAGCATAAGCCATCAGCATATTTGTTAGCCCTCTAATTACAGATGTAGTGTAAATAGCAAAAAATCTATTTTATTCCATACAAATAATTCTTATACTTCTTTTCATGGTTGTTAGATTAATACATCAAGTTATGTGATTGGCAACCAGAGGATCGAACTTTCTATTCCCTTTGCGCTGAGTAACCCACATTAGTTAATAGCTTCACATCAAATGTATATAAAAAAATACTAGGCAAACAGATCCTTCTTAAGTACTTCTTATAGATCTAGCTGTCTAATTATAGAATTTCTTTGCTAGTAATATCTAAGAATTTATATGAAGTGAAATATCTAACTTCTGTTGATATACGACGAGCTCCCTCTCGAACAAAGCTCAGCACTACCAAACAATTACGATCTGCCAGAACTTCACTGTAAACTATTTCATGTTGCTTCACATTTTTTTTTTTCAACAAACCGGCCGTATCCCACCAAGGCAGTGTGGCCCAAAAGGAAAAACAAAAGTTTCTCCTTTTGCATTTAGTAATATATACAGGAGAAGGGGCTACTAGCCCCTTGCTCCCGGCATTTTAGTCGCCTCTTACAACACGCATGGCTTACGGAGGAAGAGTTCTGTTCCACTTTCCCATGGAGATAAAAGGAGATAAACAAGAACAAGAACTAGAAAGAAAGTAGAAGAAAGCCCAGAGTGGTATGTATGTATATATATGCTTCCACATGTATGTGTAGTGTGACCTAAGTGTAAGTAGAAGTAGCAAGACGTACCTGAAACCTTGCAGGTTCACGAGACAGAAAAATAGACACCAGCAATCCTACCATCATGTAAAACAATTACAGGCTTTCGTTTTACACTCTAAGGACGGTAGTACCTACCTGGGTGGTTGCTGTCTACCAGCCTACTACCTAAAATAAATAAATATATATATATATATATATATATATATATATATAATTATATTTTTTTTTTTTTTTTTTTTTTTTTTTTTTTTTTTTTTTTTTTTTCTTCAACAAACCGGCCCTATCCCCCCAAGGCAGGGTGGTCCAAAAAGAAAAACAAAAGTTTCTCTTTTTAAATTTAGTAATTTATACGGGAGAAGGGGTTACTAGCCCCTTGCTCCTGGCATTTTAGTCGCCTCTTACAACACGCATGGCTTACGGAGGAAGAATTCTGTTCCACTTCCCCATGGAGATAAGAGGAAATAAACAACAACAAGAACTAGAAAGAAAATAGAAGAAAACCCCGAGGGATGTTATATTTACAAAATTATGCTTTTTCAGGGCATGTTTTGGGGTGCCCTAAGTGTAAGTAGAAGTGCAAGACGTCCCTGAAATTTGGGAATGTTTGGGGAGACAGAAAAAAGGACCCAGAAATTTCCTACCATCATTTTAAAAAAATTTACAGGCTTTCGTTTTCCACTCTAAGGACGGTGTACCCCTGGGTGGTTGCTATTACCAGCCTACTACCTAAAATAAATAAATATATATATATATAAAATATATATTTATATTTTGCTTACTCCTACTTACATTTTTGGTCACACTTCACAGACACGCCATGCATATTATTTATACATCATTTTTAGGTTTTTCTCTTTTTCTAAAAAGCCCCTTGTTTTTTTTTTTTTCCCTTCTATTGCCCATGGGGGGGGAAAAAGGGAAATCTTTCCCCCTTTAACCCATGCGTTGTTTTGAGGCGCCCAAAAATCCCGGGAGCAAGGGGGCTAGTAACCCCTTCCCTGTTACAATTATTTAAAAAAAGGGGAAAAGGAAGAAAAACTTTATAAAAACGGGGTTTGTTAAAATTTTGCGGGGATGTATTGCGGATGAAAGAAACAGATGTTTGTGATGTTATGAATAAAAAAGGAATTTGGGAGGGCCGGCCCAAAAGGGGAAACAAAGCTAAAGGGGGTGGGAAAGAGTTTCAGTGGGGGGAAAAAAAAATGGGTTTTAACGGGGAAAGTTTTTGAGAAAAGTTAGAGAAGGAAGGGGTAGGCGTAATTTTAAAATTGATCGTTATGGAAAGGAGAAAAAGAATATAAATTGTGAAAATTTCCCAAGAATTATGTGGATTAAGTAAAGGTTGGTGCGAGAAGGGGGTTTCAAAATTTAAGCGTGTATGCACCTGGAGAAGAGAGGAATGCAGAGGGGGAAAGAGAGAGATTTTGGGAAAATGAAAAATGAATTTTAAGGGCCTTTAAAACCAAGTGAGAGAGAATTTGGGTGGTAGGGGACTTGAATGTAAATTAGGAAAAAACTTTTAGAGAGGGTGGGGTTTGGTAAGTTTGGGGTCCCAGGTGTAAATGATAATGGGGCCCTTTGTTTGAACTTTGTATAAAAAGGGGGGTTTAGTTAAAAGGAAAATTCCCTTTTTTAAAGAAAAAGGGGGAAAAATTTAAGTTACACGATATGTTGTAGGGCGAAATGAAGTAGTTTTTTGGATTATGTTTTGGGTTTGAATTTAAAATTTTTGGGAGGGCTTCGGATGTACATGTTTATAAAAGGGGCCCAAAGATATTTAAGTTACTTTTAGTTTTAGCTACATGAGGAAAAAAAAGGTAGTTGGGATACAAGGAGAAAGAAGCATCGGGGGAAGAGAGGGGGTTTGAAGGTTTATAAACAAAAAGAGGAGGCGTTTGGGTAAGATAAAAACAGCTTTTTGGAGGATAGATGGGCTAATGAGGCATAGGCAAGGGGGGTCGAAGGGGTTTTGGGGGTAGGTTTAAAAAATGTGGGTGTTAGAGTGTTCAGCAAAATTTTTTTGTGGTTACAGGAAAGGGGGGGTGCAGGGGGAAGAGGAGGGGTTTTGGTGGAATGATATGTAAAGAGAGTATTTAAGGGAAAAAAAAGTTAGCTTATAAAAGGAATTTTTTTTACAAAGTAGAAGTGAGCAAGGGAAGGGGGGGGAAGGTATATGGAAAAAAAGAGGAAGTTAAGAGAGTGGTGAAAGCAATGAAAAAAGAGAGCAAATGAGAGAGTGGGTGAGATGTTATCAAAAAATTTTTTGTTAAAAATAAAAAAAAAGTTTTGGAGTGAGTTAAAACAAGTTAAGAAAAGCCTAGAAAAACAAATGGTTTGTCATTTAAAAAATGGGGTGGAGGAGGGGGTTATTAAATGGAGAGTTAGAGGTTTTTGGGAAGAGGGAAAAGGAAATTTTGGGGAAATTGTTAAAATGTTGATAAAGATGGGGAAAGCTGTGATTTCTTTGTATGGGAAAAGGAAAGGAAAAAAAACATCTTGTAGGAGGGGGTTGGGGAAAGGGCCAGTTGTGAGTGTGGGGGAAGTTCGTGAGGCAGTAGGAAAAATAAAAGGGGGGGGGGGGAAAAGGGCCCAGCCGGGATTGATGGGATAAAGATAGAAATTTTTAAAAGCAGGGGGGGATATATTTTTGGGAGGGGGTTGGTGCAATTTTTTTAAAAAAAGTATGGAAAGGGGTAAGGTACCTGGGTTGGCCGAGAGCATGATAGTTCCTTTGTATTTAAAAGGGAAAAAGGGGGTAAAAGGGGGGTGAAAAAATTTTAGGGGGGGGAAGTCTGTTGAGTGTACGGTAAAGTGTTTGGTGGGGTTTTTAATTTAAAGAATTTTAAAAGTAAGGGCGGAGGAATGGGGTTGCAGATGAAAAAAGGGGGGCTTTAGGAAAAAGGGAGGGGGGGTGTGTGGACCAGGTGTTTTTCAGGGGGAAAAAATAAGGGGAACAGTTTTTTAGATTTAAAGGGTAAAAAGGTCTTTGGGGCATTTATGGATTTGGAAAAAAGGGGTTGGGCGGGGGGATAGGGGGGCAATGTGGGGATGTTGCAAGTTTTTATGGTTTTTGGAGGTAGGTTTTCTGAAAAACAGTGAAGAGTTTTTTCGAGGATAGTGAGGCCCCAAGTTAGAGTATGTAGGAAGAGGGAAATTTTTTCCCAGTTTAAAATTTGGCCCTTTGACAAGGAGTGTGATGTCACGTGGTTGTTTAATATAATTTTTTGATGGGGGTTTTAAGAAAAAGTAAATGCGGGGGGTCTTGGCAAGAGGCTTTGGGGTTAAAAGATAAAGAATTCCCAAAACAAAGTGGGGGTTGTTTACAGCTGCTCTTTTCCCATGACACTGTGCTCTTGGGGAGATTCTGAAGAGAGTTGGGAGAGATTGGTGGATGAATTTGGTTTGGGTGTGCAAAAAAAGAAATTAAAGGTGAATTTCAGGAAAAAAGGGAAGGTTATGAGGATAACAAAAAGATTAGGTGATGAAAGATTGAATATCAGATTGGAGGGGGAGAGTATGGAGGGGGGTGAAAGTATTCAGATATTTGGGAGTGGAGGTTTTCAGGGGGGGTCTATTTAAAAATTGAGGTGAAACATTGAATTGATGAGGGAAAAAAAAGGGGGGTGGGGCAATTAGGAGTCTGTTTGGGGACAAAAAACTTTTTCCTTGGGGCAAAGAGGGGGAATGTTTGAGAGTTAGTTTTACCAACGCTCTTATATGGGTGGTGAAGCGTGGGTGGAAATGTTGCAGCGAGGAGAAGGGTGGGGCAGTGGGATGTTTATTTTCTGAGGGCAATGTGTGGTTTTTGAAATAATGCGAGAATTCGAGTTTGGAAGTTAGGAGGAGGTCGGGATTCCCCAAAAGTTTTCCAGAGGGCTGAGGGAAAGGGGGGGTTTTGGGGGGTTTGGACTTTTTAGAGAGAAAAAGGGGCGAAAAAGAATGACCCTTTAAGAGTGTACAGTTGTAGTGGAAGGAAGGCGGGGGAGGGGTCGGCTGGAAAAGGGTTTTTAGGGGGGGGGGGGTTAAAGGGGGGTTTTGTTTTTGGGGGGGGGGGCTTGGACTTCCGGCCCGGCTTTTCGGGCGTGTTTGATAGGAGTGAAAAGGGACAAATGGTTTTTAATACTTGACGGCTGTTGGAGTGTGAGCCCAGTTAAAATTTATGAAGGGGGTTCAGGGGAAAACCCGGGAGGCCGGACTTTAGTCCCGGAGATGGGAAAAATACAGTGCCTGCACTCTGAAGGAGGGGGGGTTAAAGTTGCAGTTTTTAAAAAATGTTGTGTAAAGCACCCTTCTGGCAAGACGTGATGGGGTGAATGATGGTGAAAATTTTTCTTTTCGGGCCACCCTGCCTTTGGGGGGAATTGGCCAGTGTGATAAAAAAATATATATATATATATTCTTTTTTCAAAACACCCGGGCCCTATCCCCCCCGAGGGCGGGGGGGGCCCAAAAGGAAAAGGGAAGGGTTTTTCCTTTTACATTTAGTAATATATACGGAGAAGAGGTTTCTAGCCCCCTTGGTCCCGGCTTTTAGTCGCCTCTTACAACACCCCATGGGGTTTCGGAGGAAGAATTCTGTTCCCAAATTTTTCCCTGGAGATAAAAGGAAAAAAACAAGAATAAGAAATAGAAAGAAAATAGAAGAAAAAAACCCGAGGGGTGTGTATATATGTGCTTGTTAAAATTTTATGTGTAGTGGGACCTAAGTGTAAATGAAGTAGCAAAAACGTACCTGAAAAATTGGGATGTTCATGAGACAGAAAAAAAAAAGGGCACCCGCAATCCCCCATATGTTTAAAAAAATTACAGGCTTTCGTTTTTACAAATCACTTGGGGAGGGGCGGTAGTACCTCCCTGGGGGGTTGCTTTCTACCAAACCCCTACCTAGGATATTTATAATTTATATATATTATATTTATTTATATATATATATATAAAATATTTTATATTTTATATATATTTTATATATATATATATTTATATATTATATGGAAATAGGGATTTGTCAGTTAAAAAAAAAGTAGGGATTGTAGAGGGGGAGGGGGAGGTATTAGGTAGAGGGCGAGAATATTTTGAGGAATTTTAAAAAGTTAAGGAAGAAAGGGAGGCAGAAAATTTCGTGCACGGGCCGGGGAGGTATACCTCTTTTGAGTGAAGAAGAGCAAAATTAGTGTGGTGGAGGTACGTGAGGCATTACTAAAAAAAAAGGGGGTAAAGCAGCGGGAAACTGATGGATCAGACAGAAATGTTAAAAGCGGGGGGGGATAAGTGTTGAGTGGTTGGTACTTTTGTTTAAAAAAATGAAATAAAGGGGGGAAGGTACCTGGGGATTGGCAGAGAGCATGTATAGTCCCTTTATAAAAGGGGAAAAGGGGCAAAAGAGACTGTAAAAATTTAAGGGGAAATAAGTTTTCTGATATACCGGGGAAAAGTGTACGGTGGGGTTTAATTGAAAAAATTTAGGGGTAAGACAGAATGAGGATTGCGGATGAAAAGGGTTTAGGGGGGTAGGGGATGTGTAGATCAGTGTTTTACTTTGAAGCATATATTAACAGATTTAATAAAGTTTAGGGAATTTTTAATTGCTTTATGATTAGAAAAGGAATGAAGAGTGGAAAAGGGGAGCAATGTGGCAGATTTTGCAAGTATATGGAATGGGGTAAGTTTTAAATGCGAAAGAGTTTTATGGGTAGTGAGGCTCGGTTAGGGGGAAAAGAGAGGGAGACTACTTCCAAGTAAAGGGGTCTTAGACGGGGATGTGTATTTTCACCATGGTTGTTAATATTTATAGAGGGGTTTTTGTAAAGGAGTAAATGCAGGGTTTTGGGAGAGGGGTGGGATTAAATTAGGGGGAATCAAATTCAAAAGGGAATTGACACAGTTACTTTTTGCGATGAACTGTGCTTTTGGGAGTTCTAAAAGAAAATTGAAAAGGGTTAGTGGATGAGTTTGGGAAAATGTGTGAAAAAAGGTAAAAAAGTTGAAATAAACAAGAAAAGTAAGGTGATGGGGTCAAAGATTTGATAAGAAAAATTGGATAAAAATTGGGGAGGAGGAGTATGGAAGAAGTAAAATTTTCGATATTTGGGGAGTTGACGTGTCGGGGGGATGGATTTTAAAGGATGGGGTTTAATCATAGAATTGATGGGGAAAAAAAAGGGTGAGGGTTTGCGTTGATATATGGGGAGTCAAAAAACGTTATCTAGGAGGCAAAGAAAGGGAAATGTATAAAGTATAGTAGTCCCAACACTTTTAGGGGTGTGAACTTGGGGGTAAATGCAGGCAGGAGGAGGGTTGGGAGGCAGGGGAGATGTCCCTGTTTAAGGGAATGTGTGGTGAAATATTATGCAGAAATTCGGAGTGTGGAAATTAGGGAAGGTGGGAGTTAATAAAAGATTAGTCGAGGGAAAGAGGGGTTTTTTGGGGTGGTTTGGTCATTAGAGAAAAAGGATCACAGAGAATGACATGGAAAGCAAAAAATCAGGGGGAAGGAAGGGGGGGAAGGGGGTCGTCCTCGAAAGGGTTGGAGGAGGGGGTAAAGGGGTTTTGGGGAAAGGGGCTTGGACTTCCAGCAAGCGTGCGGAGCGTTTTTGATAGGAGTGAATGAGACGAAGGGTATTTGGGGACCTGAGACTGTTGAGTGTGAGCGGGTAATATTTAGTGAAGGGATTCGGGGGAAACCGGTTTTTTTTCCATATAGTGGGATTGATCCTGGAAATGGGAAGTACAATCCCTCATTTTAAAGGAGGGTTGGGGGATATGGCAGTTTGGAGGATATTTGTGTATTTTTTTATATGTGTTGCTTCTAGCTTTTTGTTTTCTGAGCACTCGCAAAAACAGTGATATGTGCGAGTGTGGTGAAGGTTGAATGATGATGAAAGTATTTTCTTTTTGGGGTTTTCTTTTTTTTTTTGGGTCACCCTGCCTGGGGTGGGAGAGGGCCGATTTGTTGAAAAAAAAAAAAAAAAAAAAAAAAAATTTAATTTTTACCTAGGTAGAAGGTTTGGTAGACAGCAACCCCCCGGGGAGGTACTACCGTCCTGCCGTGAGTGTAAAACGAAAGCCTGAAATTGTTTTACAGATGGAGGTTTGCTGGTGTCCTTTTTTTTCTGTCTCAGAACATGCAAATTTCGGGTACGTTTTGCACTTCTACTTACATTTTGGGTCACACTACACATACATGTACAAGCACCTATATCACACCCCTCGGGGTTTTCTTCTATTTTCTTTCTAGTTCTTATTCTTGTTTATTTCCTCTTATCTCCATGGGAAGTGGAAAAAATTCTTCCTCCGAAACCAGGGCGTTTTTTGTAAGAGGCAACAAAAAATGCCGGGAGAAAGGGGGGCAGTAACCTCTTCCCTGTATATTTTACTAAATTAAAAGGAAATTTTTCTTTTTCCCTTTTTTGGGCCACCCCGCCTGGGTGGTAGGGCCCGGGTGTTTGAAAGAAAGAAAGATTTAATTATATATATTATATATATATTAATATACCCTAGGTAGTGGGTTTGGTAGCAGAAAACCGCCCGGGGAGGTCTCCCTCCCCCAATGATTTTAAAACAAACCCTGTAATTGTTTTACATGATGGGGGATTGCTGGTGTCCTTTTTTTTCTCATGAACATCAAGATTTCGGTAGCTTGCTACTTCATTACACTTAGGTCCACTCACATACATGTAAAACCCCATTATACACACCCCCTCGGGGTTTTTTCTTCTATTTTCTTTCTAGTTCTTATTCTTGTTTATTTCCCTTATTCCATGGGGAAGTGGAACAGAATTTTCCTCCGTAACCATGGGGTTTTGTAAAGGCAACTAAAATGCCGGGAGAAAGGGGGGCAGAAACCTCTTCTCCTGTATATTTACTAAATGAAAAAGGAAAACTTTCTTTTTTTCCCTTTTTTTGGGCCCCCCCGCCTCGGGGGGGATAGGGCCCGGGGTGTGTTGAAAAAAGAAGATATTTTATATATATTATATTTATTTTTAATTTTAATTATATATAATATATAAATATATATAAAATTTTAAATTATATTAATTATATATACCTGGGTATAGGTTGGTAGACAAGCAACCGCCCGGGAGGTACTACCGCCTCCCAAGTGGGAAAACGAAAGCCTGTAATTGTTTTACATGAGGGTGGGATTGCTGGTGTCTTTTGTCTGTCTCAAAATATGAAAGATTACATGTAATCTTGCTACTTCACTTACATTTAGGTCACACTAAACATACTGTAAAAGCATATATATACACACCCCTCGGGTTTTTTCCTTCTTTTTTCTTTCTAATTCTTGTTCTTTTTTATTTCCTCTTACTCCAGGGGGAATGGAAAGAATTCTTCCTCTGTAAGCCAGCTTTTGAAAGGGACTAAAATGCCGGGAGAAGGGGCTAGAAACCCCCCTTCCCCTTATATATTACAAAATTTTAAAAGGAAAAACTTCAGTTTTTTTTTTTTTGGGCCACCCCACCTCTGGGAAAACGGGGACGTTAAAAAAAAAGAAAAGAAAAAATTTTAAAAGGGGGATAAGTCTGTTGAGTTACTGGAAAAGTGTAGGTAAGTTATAATTGAAAAAAATTTAAAAAGTAAGACGGAAAAAAGGTAGCAGATGAAAAAGGAGGGTTTTTGGGGAAAAGGTAGGGGGGGTTTTGGACCAGTTTTACAGTGAAAAATTAAAGGAAAAAAGTATTTTAAAAAACTTAAGAGGTCTTTTTGGCATTTATGGGTTTGGAAAAGGCGTATGACAGGGGGGATAGGGGGGCAATGTGGGGAGATGTTTTTAAGTGATGGTTAGGAGGGAGGTTACTGAAAGCTGAAATTTTTACGAAGATAGTGAGGCCAAGTTTTGGTATGTAGGAAAGAGGGAAAATTTTTTCCCTAAAAGTAGGGCCAACAAGATGTGTATGTCACCCTGGGTTTTTTAATATTTTATAGATGGGGTTTAAAAGAAGTAAATGCGAGGGGGCTTTGGGAAGAGGCGTGGAGTTAAAAGAAAAGAAACACCCACAAAATGGGGGTTTTTCACAGCTGCTCTTTGCTGTGACACGTGCTCTTGGGGGATTCTGAAAAGAAGTTGCAGAGATTTGGGGGATGAATTTGGTAGGGTGTACAAAAGAAGAAAATTTTAAAATGAATACAGGAAAAAGTAAGGTTAGAGGAAAAACAAAAAATTTGGTGATGAAAGATTGAAAATCAGTTTGAGGGAGGGTTGGAGGAGTGAATGTATTCAGATATTTGGGAGTGGACGTGTCACAATGGGGTTTTGAAAGATGAGGGGAAATAGAATTGATGAGGGGAAAAAAAGTGGTCACTTTGGAGTCTGTGGAGACAAAGAAAATTTGTCCTTTGGGGGCAAAGAGGGGAAGTATGAAGAAAAATTTACCAACCCCCTTATATGGGGGTGAAGCTGGGTGATAATGTTGCGTGAGGAGAAGGGTGGAGGGAGTGGAGATGTAGCGAGGGCAATGTGTGGTGTGAATTAATCAAAATTCGGTTTGGAAGTTGGAGGAGGTGCGGGGGTACCCAAAAATGTTGTCCAAGGGCTGAGAAGGGTTGTTGAGGTGGTTCGGGCATGTAAGAGAATGGAGCGAAACAGAATGATTTAAGGTGATCAGTCTGTAGTGGAAAGGGAAGGGGGGGAGGGGTGGCCAAGGGAAAGGTTGGAGGGAGGGGAAAAAGGGGGTTTTGTGTGCGAGGGGCTTGGACTTCCCGCAGGGATGTTGAGCGTTTTTGAAAGGGTGAATGGGACAAATGGTTTTTAATACTTGACGTGCTGTTGGGGTGTGAGCAAAGTAACATTTATGAAAGGGGTTCAGGGAAACCGGCAGGTGGCTTGAGTCCTGGAGATGGGAAATACAGTGCCTGCACTCTGAAGGGGGGGGTGTTATGTTTCAGTTTAAAAAAAATGTAGTGTAAAAACAACCCCTTTGGCAAGACTGAGGGGAATGATGGTGAAAAATTTTTTTTTTTGGGGGCCCCCCGCCTTGGTGGGAATGGCCAGTGTGTAAATATATATAATATATATATATATAAATATATATATTTTTATATATATAATTTATATATATGTTATATATATATATATATTATATATTATATATAATATTTTATATATAAAAATAATATAAATATATATATATATAATTAATATATAATAAATTTAAAAATAATAATAATATAATTAAATATATAAATATAATATATAAAAAATATATAAATTATTATATATAAAATATATTATATATAATTAATATATATTAATTAATATATATATATATATTAATCATGAATTGATGAGGGAAAAAAAAGGGGAGGGTGCGTTGAGGTATTGGGAGTCAAAAACGTTATCTATGGAGCAAAGAAGGGAATGTAGAAAGTAAAGTAGTAAAACCAAAACCCTTAATGGGTGAACTTGGGTGGTAAAGCAGCAGGAGGAGATGGTTGGGGGGCAGCGAAGTCCTGTTTAAGGCAATGTGTGGGGTTAATATTAGCAAAAATTCGGGGGTGTGGAAATTTGGAGAAGGGGTTGGAGTTAATAAAAAAAATTTGCAGAGGCCGAAGAGGGTTGTTGAGTGTTTGGTCATTTAAAGAGGATCACGTAAAAAGACATGGGAAAACATATAAATCATAGGGGGAAAGGAAAGGGGGGGGAGGGGGCGTCCCGAAAGGGTTAAAAAGAGGGGGTAAAGGGGGTTTTGTGGGGAAGGGGCTTGGGCTTCCGCAAGCGTCGTGAGCGTGTTAATAGGGGTGAAGGAGACGAATGGTACTGGGGCCTGACGATCTGTTGAGTGTGAGCAGGTTTAAAAATTTTTGAAGGGATTCGGGAAACCGGGTTTTTTTCTATAGTGGGCTTGAGTCCGGAAATGGGAAAAACAATGCCTGCACTTTAAAGAGGGGTTTGGGATATTGGCAGTTTGGGGGGATATGTTGTGTATCTTTTATGTTTAGCTTCTAATGTTGTATTCTGAGCACCTCTGCAAAAACAGTGTAATGTGGAGTGTGGTGAAAGTGTTGAATAGATGAAAGTATTTTTTTTTTGGGGGTTTTTTCTTTTTTGGGCACCCCGCCCGGGGGGGAGACGGGCCCCTTGTTGAAAAAAAAAAAAAAAAAAAAAAAAAATATTAAATTGTATATATATATATAAAATTGTATAATATATTATATATATATATATATATATATATAATATATATAATATTATATATAAATTTTAAAATAAGTATAATAATATATATATAATTTATATATATATATATATATAATGTTATATATATAAATATATATTATAATGTGTATATATATATTTTTTTTTTTTTTTTTCAACAAGCGGCCGTCTCCCACCGAGGCAGGGTGACCCCAAAAAAAAAAGAAAATCCCCCAAAAAAAAATACTTTTATACATTCAAAAACTTTTTCCCCCACCGCACATTATCACTGTTTTTGCAGAGGTGCTCAGAATACAACAGTCTAAACATCACATATAAAGATAACAACTATCCCTCCAAATGCCCTATCCCAACCCCTCCTTTTAAAATGCGGCATTTTTACTTCCCATTTCCAGGGTCAAGTCCACTAATGAAAATAACCGTTTCCCTGAATCCCTTTATAAATATTACCCTCTCCACTCCAAAAGACGTCAGGTCCCAAATACCATTCGTCTCCATTCACTCCTATTAACACCTCACGCACGCTTGCGGAAAAACCAAGCCCCTTACCCCCAAACCTCCTTTTCCCCCTCTCTCCAACCCTTTCGAGGGCGACCCCTACCCCCCCCCTTCCTTCCCCCATAGATTTAATGCTTTCCCTGTCATTCTAGTATCCATTTTCCCCTAAATGACCAAACCACCTCAACAACCCTCTTTGCCCTCTGACTAAACTTTTTTTAACTCCACACCTTCTCCTAATTTCCAACTCCGAATTTTTTGCATAATATTTACACCACACATTGCCCTTAGACAGGGCATCTCCGCTCCCTCCAACCGTCTCCTTGCTGCTGCATTTACCACCCAAGCTTAAACACCCATTAAAGTGTTGGTACTACTATACTTTCATACATTCCCTTCTTTGCCTCCATAGATAACGTTTTTTGACTCCACATATACCTCAACGCACCACTCACCTTTTTCCCTCATCAATTCTATGATTAACCTCATCCTTCATAAAACCCATCCGCCGACACGTAAAACTCCCAAGTATCTGAAAACTTTCACTTCTTCCATACTCCTCCTCCCCAATTTGATATCCAATTTTTCTTTATCTAAATCATTTGACACCCTCATCACCTTACTCTTTTCTATGTTCACTTTCAACTTTCTACCTTTACACACATCCCAAACTCATCCACTAACCTTTGCAATTTTTCTTTAGAATCTCCCATAAGCACAGTATCATCAGCAAAAAGTAACTGTGTCAATTCCCATTTTGAATTTGATTCCCCATAATTTAACCCCACCCCTCTCCCAAACACCCTAGCATTTACTTCCTTTACAACCCCATCTATAAATATATTAAACAACCATGGTGGACATTACACATCCCTGTCTAAGACCTACTTTTACCGGGAAGTAGTCTCCCTCTCTTCTACACCCCCTAACCTGAGCTTAAACTATCCTCATAAAAACTTTTTACAGCATTTAAAAACTTACCACCTATTCCATATACTTGCAACATCTGCCACATTGCTCCTCTATCCACTCTATCATATGCCTTTTCTAAATCCATAAATGCAATAAAAACCCCCCTTTATCTTTATCTAATACTGTTACATATATGCTTCAATGTAAACAAACCCGATCTACAAATCCCACCCACTCTAAAACCTCCTTGCTCATCCGCAATCGTAATTCTGTCTTACCTCTAATTCTTTCAATTATAACCCTACCGTACACTTTTCCTGGTATACTCAGTAAGCTTATTCCTCTGTAATTTTTACAGTCTCTTTTGTCCCCTTTCCCTTTATATAAAGGGACTAACATGCTCTCTGCCAATCCCTAGGTATATATATATATATATATATATATATATATATATATATATATATATATATTTTATAATATATATATATATATATATATATAAAATATATATTTTAATATATATATGTATATATATGCATATATATGCAGGGATGTCCCTTTATATAAAGGGAAAGGGGACAAAAGAGACTGTAAAAATTATAAGGAATTAAGCTTACTGAGTAAACCAGGAAAAGTGTACGGTAGGGTTATAATTGAAAGAATTAGAGGTAAGACAGAATGTAGGATTGCGGATGAGCAAGGAGGTTTCAGAGTGGGTAGGGGATGTGTAGATCAAGTGTTTACATTGAAGCATATATGTGAACAGTATTTAGATAAAGGTAGGGAAGTTTTTATTGCATTTGGATTTAGAAAAGGCATATGATAGAGTGGATAGAGGGCAATGTGGCAGATGTTGCAAGTATATGGAATAGGTGGTAAGTTATTAAATGCTGTTTAAAGAGTTTTTATGAGGCTTTGTGGGCTCAGGTTAGGGTGTTGTAGAAGAGAGGGAGACTATTTCCGGTAAAAGTAGGGGCTTAGACAGGGATGTGTAATGTCACCATGGTTGTTTATTTTATTTATAGTGGGGTTGTAAAGGAAGTAAATGCTAGGGTGTTTCGGGAGAGGGTGGGATAAAATTTTGGGGAATCAAATTCAAAATGGGAATTGACAGTTACTTTTTGCTGATGATACTGTGCTTATGGGAGATTCTAAAGAAAAATTGCAAAGGTTAGTGGATGAGTTTGGGAATGTGTGTAAAGGAAAGAAAGCTGAAAGTGAACATAGAAAAGAGTAAGGTGAGGGAGGGTTGTCAAATGATTTAGATAAAAAAAATTGGATATCAAATTGGGGAGGAGGAGTATGGAAGAAGTGAATGTTTTCAGATATTTGGGGGAGTTGACGTGTCGGCGGATGGATTTATGAAGGATGGGGTTTAAAATCATAGAATTGATAAAGGGAAAAAAGGTGAGTGGTGCGTTGAGGTATATGTGGAGTCAAAAAACGTTATCTATGGAGGCAAAGAAGGGAATGTATGAAAGTATAGTAGTGCCAAAAACTTTTATATGGGTGTGAAGCTTTGGGGGGTAAATGCAGCAGCGAAGAGACGTTTGGAGGCAGTGGGGATGTCCTGTTTAAGGGCAAAGTGTGGTGTAAATATTATGCAGAAAATTCGGAGTTTGGAAATTAGGAGAAGGTGTGGAGTTAATAAAAGTATTTTCAGAGGCAGAAGAGGGGTTGTTGAGGTGGTTTGGTCATTAGAGAGAATGGATCAAAGTAGAATGACATGGAAAGCATATAAATCTATAGGGGGAAAGGGAAGGCGGGGTAGGGGTCGTCCTCGAAAGGGGTTTGGGGAGAGGGGGTAAAGAAGGGTTTTTTGGGGGAGGGGCTTGGACTTCCAGCAAGCGTGCGTGAGCGTGTTAGATAGGAGTGAATGGAGACGAATGGTACTTGGGGCCTGACGATCTGTTGGAGTGTGAGCAGGGTAATATTTAGTGAAGGGATTCAGGGAAACCGGTTATTTTTATATAGTCGGAACTTGAGTCCTGGAAATGGGAAGTACAATGCCTGCACTTTAAAGGAGGGGTTTGGGATATTGGCAGTTTGGAGGGATATGTTGTGTATCTTTATATGTGTATGCTTCTAGACTGTTGTATTCTGAGCACCTCTGCAAAAACAGTGATAATGTGCGAGTGTGGTGAAAGTGTTGAATGATGATGAAAGTATTTTCTTTTTGGGGATTTTCTTTCTTTTTTGGGTCACCCTGCCTCGGTGGGAGACGGCCGACTTGTTAAAAAAAAAAAAAAAAAAAAATATGCATATACAGTGGACCCCCGCTTAACGATCACCTCCAAATGCGACCAATTATGTAAGTGTATTTATGTAAGTGCGTTTGTACGTGTATGTTTGGGGGTCTGAAATGGACTAATCTACTTCACAATATTCCTTATGGGAAAAAATTCGGTCAGTACTGGCACCTGAACATACTACTGGAATGAAAAAAGTTCGTTAACCGGGGGTCCACTGTATATATATATGCAATAAGATCATAGTAAACAGGTGATTTTAAAATATGCAAAACAACCACTGTGAAAGAGTAGTGAAATTCATGTCATGCAGTGAAGTTTGCACCTCCCCCCCACATCCTCTCTTTGTCATATACTTCATCTTCAAGGTCTCATGTTTCCAAATTCAACTTCTTTTTTTCCTTTGCCAGGCAGTGCTTCAGGTAGGTGTAATGTTCCTACCCAGCATGGGCTCCACAGCCACACTCTCGCTGGCCCTCAGCGAGAATTCAGTAGTGGCAGCTCCTGTTACATTCACAGTCACCAAACTATCGACAGCCTACAGCCCAGGCTTCATCAATACTACTGGTATGATGCTAGGACTCATCAATAATGGCACAAACACTGTGACCCCTGGACTAAGGACATGGATCGGAGTCACTTTCACGATTCCCAAGGGTGTTACAACAGATGTTGAGGTTTGTATGCAGTTGTTTAGTCTAGTTAACAAGGGAACAATCTTTGTGTGTGTACTCACCTAATTGTGGTTGCAGGGGATGAGACTCAGCTCCTGGCCCCGCCTCTTCCCTGACCGCTACTAGGTCCTCTCTCTCTGCTTCCTGAGCTGTCATACCTCGTCTTAAAGCTATGTATGGTTCCTGCCTCTAGTACATCACTTGCTAGGCTATTCCACTTCCTGACGGCTCTATGAAGAAATACTTCCTAACATCCCTCTGACTCGTCTGAGTCTTCAGTTTCCAATTGTGACCCCTTGTTTCTGTGTCCCCTCTCTGGAACATCCTGTCTCTGTCCACCTTATCTATTCCATGCAGTATTTTCTATGTCGTTATAATTTCTCCCCCGACCCTCCTGTCCTCCAGTTTCATCAGTCCAATTTCCCTCAACCTTTCTTCATGGGACATACCAATGAGCTCTGGAACTAGCCTTGTTGCAAACCTTTGCACTTTCTCTAATTTCTTGACGTGCTTGACCAGGTGTGGGTTCCAACCTGGTGCTGCATACTTCAGTATGGGCCTGATGTACACAGTGTACAGTGTCTTGAACGATTCCTTATTAAGGTATCGGAACGCTATTCTCAGGTTTGCCAGGTGCCCGTATGCTGCAGCAGTTACTTGGTTGATGTGTGCCTCCGGTGACGTGCTCGGTGTTATGGTCACCCCGAGGTCTTTCTCCCTGAGTGAGGTCTGTAGTCTTTGTCCGCCTAGCCTATACTCTGTGTGCGGTCTTATTTGCCCCTCCCCAATCTTCATGACTTTGCATTTGGCAGGATTGAATTCGAGAAGCCAGTTTCTGGACCACATGTCCAGCCTGTCCAGGTCTCTTTGCAGTCCTGCCTCATCCTCATCCGATTTAATTCTTCTCATCAACTTCACATCATCTGCAAATAGGGACACTTCAGAGTCTATTCCTTCCATCATGTCGTTCGCATATATCAAAAATAGCACTGGCCCTTGAACTGACCCCTGTGGGACCCCGCTCGTCACAGGCGCCCATTGTGATACCTCTTCATGTACCATGACTCGTTGCTGCCTCCCTGTCAGGTATTCCCTGATCCATTGCAGTGCCCTCCCTGTTACATGCGCCTGATCCTCCAGCTTCTGCACTAATCTCTTGTGGGGAACTGTGTCAAAGGCCTTCCTGCAGTCTAGGAAAACGCAATCAACCCACCCCTCTCTCTCGTGTCTTACTTCTGTTACCTTGTCATAAAACTCCAGGAGGTTTGTGATACAAGATTTGCCTTCCATGAACCCATGCTGGTTTTCATTTATAATCTTGTTCCATTCCAGGTGTTCGACCCCACTCCTCCTGATAATCTTCTCCATGACGTTGCACACAATACATGTCAGAGAGACAGGTCTGTAGTTTAGCGCCTCGTTTCTGTTTCCTTTCTTAAATATGGGGACTACATTTGCTGTCTACCATTTCTCAGGTAGTTGCCCAGTTTCAAGGGATGTGTTGAAGATTGTGGTTAGAGGCACACACAGCATCTCTGCTCCTTCTCTAAGGACCCATGGGGAGATGTCCGGTCCCATCGCCTTTGAGGTATCAAGGTCACTTAGCAGCTTCTTCACTTCCTCCTCGGTTGTTCGTATGTCATCCAACACTTGTTGTGCTGTCTACCCACAGCCCTTCCTGTCTCTGGAGAGTTTACCTGGAGAGAGTTCCGGGGGTCAACGCCCCCGCGGCCCGGTCTGTGACCAGGCCTCCTGGTGGATCAGAGCCTGATCAACCAGGCTGTTGCTGCTGGCTGCACGCAAACCAACGTACGAGCCACAGCCCAGCTGATCAGGAACTGACTTTAGGTGCTTGTCCAGTGCCAGCTTGAAGACTGCCAGGGGTCTGTTGGTAATCCCCCTTATGTGTGCTGGGAGGCAGTTGAACAGTCTTGGGCCCCTGACACTTATTGTATGGTCTCTTAACGTGCTAGTGACACCCCTGCTTTTCATTGGGGGATGGTGCATCGTCTGCCAAGTCTTTTGCTTTCGTAGTGAGTGATTTTCGTGTGCAAGTTCGGTACTAGTCCCTCTAGGATTTTCCAGGTGTATATAATCATGTATCTCTCCCTCCTGTGTTCCAGGGAATACAGGTTTAGGAACCTCAAGCGCTCCCAGTAATTGAGGTGTTTTATCTCTGTTATGCGCGCCATGAAAGTTCTCTGTACATTTTCTAGGTCGGCAATTTCACCTGCCTTGAAAGGTGTTGTTATTGTGTAGCAATATTCCAGCCTAGATAGAACAAGTGACCTGAAGAGTGTCATCATGGGCTTGGCGTCCCTAGTTTTGAAGGTTCTCATTATCCATCCTGTCATTTTTCTAGCAGATGCGATTGATACAATGTTATGGTCCTTGAAGGTGAGATCCTCCGACATAATCACTCCCAGGTCTTTGACGTTGGTGTTTCGCTCTATTTTGTGGCCAGAATTTGTTTTGTACTCTGATGAAGATTTAATTTCCTCATGTTCACCATATCTGAGTAATTGAAATTTCTCATCGTTGAACTTCATATTGTTTTCTGCAGCCCACTGAAAGATTTGGTTGATGTCCGCCTAGAGCCTTGCAGTGTCTGCAATGGAAGACACTGTCATGTTTAGCTCCTCACATACCTCACAATGGAAGACACTGTCATGTTTAGCTCCTCACATACCTCCTGGTCATTTCTTGTGAGTTCTCCCCCTTCTGATCACCTGGTCTTTGACTGTTGTCTTCCTCCTGATATGGCTATACAACAGTTTCGGGTCAGTCTTGATTTTCGATGCTATATCATTTTCATACTGTCGCTGGGCCTCCCTCCTTACCTGTGCGTACTTGTTCCTGGCTCTGCGACTGATCTCCCTATTTTCGTGTGTTCTCTGCCTTGTGTGTGTGTGTGTGTGTGTGTGTGTGTGTTAGTTACCATTTTGTCCTAGGCACATGTCGATTAGACACTAGGCCTGTTGTATAAGCGTGTATGTGTACTCGCCTATTTGTGGTTGCAGGGGTCGAGTCACAGCTCCTGGCCCTGCCTCTTCGCTGATTGCTACTAGGTCCTCTCTCTCCCTGCCCCATGAGCTCTATCATACCTCGCCTTAAAACTATGTATGGTTCCTGCCTCCACTACATCACTTTCTAGGCTATTCCATGGCCTGACTACTCTATGACTGAAGAAATACTTCCTAACATCCCTTTGATTCATCTGAGTCTTCAACTTCCATTTGTGACCTCTTGTGTCTGTGTCCCATCTCTGGAACATCCCATCTTTGTCCACCTCATCTATTCCGCACAGTATTTTATATGTCGTTATCATGTCTCCCCTGACCCTCTTGTCCTGTGAGGATGGGGGACCTGGCAGTGTGCTGTGGGATTCTACAGCATAGTATGGGGTGGGGGCTCTAAGTGTGGATTGTGGTCTGTGTTGGGATAGCATGTTTGGTTGTGGGGTTCTGGGTGTGGTTATATGTGCATTGTGCTTGTTGCTCTGCCCTGCTCTGGTTGTCTGCTGCTGATTCTGTCTTTGTCTCTCTTCCTAGTCCCTTTTGCTTCTGTGTCCTCTCTCTCAGCTGCTGTCATTCTGTTTTTGTTTGGTCTCTGTCTAGAAACACCCTCTTGTATGTTGATGATTCCCTCAGTCGTGGTTTGCTTGACTGGCTGATTTCTCCCCTTCAAGTACCTCCCTATTCTCTGAAAATTTACTATCTCAGTCATGTCCTCTTCGCCTATTTCTTTGATGATGTTTTCAATGTCTTGTTTTTCTTCCTGCCATCTTTCACTGTGTGTCCTCCCCTCACTTTCCTTAAGCCCATGACTAAACACTAACTTCTCCCTCTCCTCCTCCCATTGCCTTTCCTTCTGAGTCTCTGGGTCCTATTTATACATGGCCATTGTCTCCCTTACTTTTTCCTGTAGCTCCTGGTGGCATGGTCATGCCTCTGCATGTGACCTGCCATCTTCTCCCCCCTCCCTCACTACTATCCCTGCTCCCAACTGCTCTTTCCCTTCATTCCTCGGCCCTTCTTGGTGAACTAATAGGGCCTTAGCATAAGTTACATCTCCTTCCTTTCCGATGGGCTCCTCGTTCAGTAGGAGTGTATTAGCCTCAGATGCTGTGTCTCCTCTGGACAATATTCTTGTAACTCGCTTCATCCTATTTACCTCATATTCTAAGGCCCTTATCCTGGGTTCTGCGGCTTCTACTTGTGTGGTTGTAGGGGTTGAGTCACAGCTCCTGGCCCCACATCTTCACTGGTCACTACTAGGTCACTCTTCCTGCTCCATGAGTTTTATAATACCTCTTCTTAAAGCTATGTATGGATTCTGCCTCCACTACCTGGAGTATACCTACCTGGAGAGAGTTCCAGGTGTCAGTGCCCTCACAGCCCGGTCTGTGACCAGGCCTCATGGTGGACCAGGGCCTGATCAACCAGGCTGTTACTGTTGGCTGCAAGCAACCCGATGTACAAACCACAGCCCAGCTGGTCAGGTACTAACTTGAGGTGCCTGTCCAGTGCCTGCTTGAAGACAGCTTGGGGTCTATAGGTAATCCTTCTTATGCATGCTGAGAGGCAGTTGAACAGTCATGGACCCCTGACACTTAATGTGTTGTGTCTTATCGTGCTAGTGGCACCCCTGCTTTTCATTGGGAAGATGTTGCATCATCTGCCGAGTCTTTTGCTTTCACAGGGAGTGATTTTCATGTGCAAGTTTGGTACTAATCCCTCTAGGATTTTCCAGTTGTATATAATCATGTATCTCTCTTGCCTGTGTTCTAGGGAGTACAGGTTGAGGAGCTTCAAGTGTTCCCAGTAACTAAGGTGTTTCATCGCAGTTATGAGTGTTGTGAAGGTTCTCTGTACATTTTCTAGGTAAGCAATTTCACCTGCCTTGAAAGGTGCTGTTAGTGTGCAGCAGTATTCCAGCCTAGATAGAACAAGTGACCTGAAAAGTGTCATCATGGGCTTGGCATCCCTGCTTTTGAAGGTTCTCATTATCCATCCTGTCATTTTTCTAGCAGATGGGATTGATGCAATGTTTTGGCCTTTGAAGGTGAGATCTTCTGACATGATCACTCCCAGGTCTTTGACATTAGTTTTTCCCTCTATTGTGTGGTTGGAATTTGTTTTATACTCTGATGAAGTTTTAATTTCCTCACGTCTTCCATATCGGAGTAATTGAAATTTCTCATCAATAAACTTCATATTGTTTTCTGTGGCCCATTTAAAGATTTGGTTGATGGCCACCTGGAGTCTTGCAGTGTCTTCAATGGAGGACACTGTTATGCAGATTTGGGTGTCATCTGCAAAGGAAGACACGGCACTGTGGCTTATATCCCTGTCTGTCAGATATGATGATGAGGAATAAGATGGGAGTGAGTACTGTGCCTTGTGGAACAGAGCTTTTCACCATAGCTGCCTCAGACTTTACTCTCTTGAGTACTACTCTGTGTCCTGTTAGGAAATTATGGATCCATCAACCAACTTTTCCTATTATTCCTTTATCATGCATTTTGTGTGCTCTTACACAATGGTCACACTTGTCAAAGGCTTTGACAAAGTCTGAATATTACATCAGCATTCTGTTTGTCTTCTCAAGCTTCGCTTTCCAGACTATTCCACTTCCTAACAGCTCTGTGACTGAAGAAATACTTCCTAACACCCCTGTAATTCACCTAAGTCTTCAACTTCCAACTGCGACCCCTTGTTGCTGTGCCCCATCTCTGTCCACCTTGTTGATTCCTCTCGGTATTTTATGTGTCTTTATTATATCCCCCCTATCTCTCCTGTCTTCCAGTGTCATCAGGTCGATTTCACTTAACCTCTCCTCGTAGGACATACCCCATAGCTCTGGGACTAGTCTTGTTGCAAACCTTTGCATTTTCTCTAGTTTCCTTATGTCCTTGGCTAGGTGTGAGTTCCAGACTGGTGCTGCATACTTCAATGTGTGTGTGTGTGTGTGTGTGTGTGTGTGTGTACTCACCTGATTTTGGTTGCATGGGTCAGGACACAGCTCCTGGCTTCTCTGTGTGTGTGTGTGTGGGGGGGGGGGGGGTCTGAAAATATGAATATTTAGTGGTAATAGTTAGAAATGCTTGTGTATGTGTTCAACTATTTATATGCATGTATTACTGTGTGTGTGTATCCCAGTGTAAAAGTAGAAGTAAAATCACCAACAGGAAAGCAACCCATAATACGGGCAGGGATAGAACCCGCGATCAGAGGGTCTCAAAACTCCAGACCGTCACGTTAGCCACTGGACCAGCTAGCCACAATAAGATTCGTCCAACTAGGTATATTTCTACACCATAGGAACGTTAGCATAGGCACCACTGTGACCGCAAATGCAAGTTTTTTTACAGATGAATCTCCAGCTTGCATGGCCGTGACAAGCTCTAGCTCAAGTCCCCTCAAAGCTGTTAGTATGACTCACAAAATCGTAATGACACGATTGCAAGCAGACCATACCACAGGCGGGGATAGAACCCGCGTCATTATGATTTCGTGAGTCATGTTAACGGCTTTGAGGGGACTTGAGCTAGAGTCGGTCACGGCCACGCTAGCTGGAGATTCGTCTGTAAATAACTTGCATTTGTGGTCACAGTGGTGCCTATGCTAACCTTCCTATGGTGTAGAAATATACCTAGTTGGACGAATCTTATTGTGGCTAGCTGGTCTAGTGGCTAACGCGATGGTCAGTTTTGAGACTCTCTGATCACGGGTTCTATCCCCACCAGTGGTATGGTTTGTTTGCAATCGTGTCATTACGGTTTCGTGAGTCAGGAAAGCAATTTGAGTGAAACACGAGAAACTAATCAATAAATTCAGAGGAGCCCAAACACACATACAAAGAACCTCAAACCACATGTAGACCTTAGCTGTTAACTCCTTCCACAGGTGGGTGTGATGACACCTTCTGATTCTGGCCGAGCCTATGCTACAGTCCATGGCTTCAGGTAAAGTCTTACAACTTACTTTCCTTCTCTCTCTCTCTTATGTATGTATGTATGTATGTATGTATGTATTATATATATATATATTTTTTTTTAATCTTAACCTATGTGACATGTCAAAATTTCTTATAAATGAAAATAAGATACCAGATATACTAAGCAAATTTCCTAAATTTGCTTGTAACAGATAAGTGAACTGTAGATCTGTAGATAAAAAACCCATATGTACACCTCTTAACCCTTTTGGAGCCTAGTTCCTAGGCCTTTTGTGTATCCATATGCTCTTGTGCTACCGTCCACAGGATGGATATGGGGTGCACAATAAACTAGCCATTTTGGTAACAAAATCTAATCTACTCTCTCTTGTAAGTTTAAAGATATATTTTTTTCCTTTATTATTTTATTTTTTATTATCACACCGGCCGATTCCCACCAAGGCAGGGTGGCCCGAAAAAGAAAAACTTTCACCATCATTCACTCCATCACTGTCTTGCCAGAAGGGTGCTTTACACTACAGTTTTTAAACTGCAACATTAACACCCCTCCTTCAGAGTGCAGGCACTGTACTTCCCATCTCCAGGACTCAAGTCCGGCCTGCCGGTTTCCCTGAATCCCTTCATAAATGTTACTTTGCTCACACTCCAACAGCACGTCAAGTATTAAAAACCATTTGTCTCCATTCACTCCTATCAAACACGCTCACGCATGCCTGCTGGAAGTCCAAGCCCCTCGCACACAAAACCTCCTTTACCCCCCCCCTCCAACCCTTCCTAGGCCGACCCCTACCCCGCCTTCCTTCCACTACAGACTGATACACTCTTGAAGTCATTCTGTTTCGCTCCATTCTCTCTACATGTCCGAACCACCTCAACAACCCTTCCTCAGCCCTCTGGACAACAGTTTTGGTAATCCCGCACCTCCTCCTAACTTCCAAACTACGAATTCTCTGCATTATATTCACACCACACATTGCCCTCAGACATGACATCTCCACTGCCTCCAGCCTTCTCCTCGCTGCAACATTCATCACCCACGCTTCACACCATATAAGAGCGTTGGTAAAACTATACTCTCATACATTCCCCTCTTTGCCTCCAAGGACAAAGTTCTTTGTCTCCACAGACTCCTAAGTGCACCACTCATTCTTTTTCCCTCATCAATTCTATGATTCACCTCATCTTTCATAGACCCATCCGCTGACACGTCCACTCCCAAATATCTGAATACGTTCACCTCCTCCATACTCTCTCCCTCCAATCTGATATTCAATCTTTCATCACCTAATCTTTTTGTTATCCTCATAACCTTACTCTTTCCTGTATTCACCTTTAATTTTCTTCTTTTGCACACCCTACCAAATTCATCCACCAATCTCTGCAACTTCTCTTCAGAATCTCCCAAGAGCACAGTGTCATCAGCAAAGAGCAGCTGTGACAACTCCCACTTTGTGTGTGATTCTTTATCTTTTAACTCCACGCCTCTTGCCAAGACCCTCGCATTTACTTCTCTTACAACCCCATCTATAAATATATTAAACAACCACGGTGACATCACACATCCTTGTCTAAGGCCTACTTTTACTGGGAAAAAATTTCCCTCTTTCCTACATACTCTAACTTGAGCCTCACTATCCTCGTAAAAACTCTTCACTGCTTTCAGTAACCTACCTCCTACACCATACACTTGCAACATCTGCCACATTGCCCCCCTATCCACCCTGTCATACGCCTTTTCCAAATCCATAAATGCCACAAAGACCTCTTTAGCCTTATCTAAATACTGTTCACTTATATGTTTCACTGTAAACACCTGGTCCACACACCCCCTACCTTTCCTAAAGCCTCCTTGTTCATCTGCTATCCTATTCTCCGTCTTACTCTTAATTCTTTCAATTATAACTCTACCATACACTTTACCAGGTACACTCAACAGACTTATCCCCCTATAATTTTTGCACTCTCTTTTATCCCCTTTGCCTTTATACAAAGGAACTATGCATGCTCTCTGCCAATCCCTAGGTACCTTACCCTCTTCCATACATTTATTAAATAAAATTTAATAATTGTCTACCAAAAGAACATTAGAAAGCTTACCTAACCTTATTATAAGCACAATTTAATTTAACCTATTCCAACTAAATATGTTTTAGATAAGCGTACGGTAATTTATTAATAAACAATCACAGTGAAATATATATTTTTTTTTAGGTTCAGAATTATTTTTTCGAAATTATTGCATACCCAAATTTTTGCTTGCCTTATTCAGCAAGAAGAGCGTTGCTATTGAAGCCAATATTGCAAGTTTTACTTATTCGGCACAGCATTACCTGGAGAGGGTTTCGGGGGTCAATGCCCCCGTGGCCCGGTCTGAGACCAGGCCTCAGGGTGCATCAGGGTCTGATCAACCAGGCTGTTACTGCTGGCCGCACACAAGCTGACATACGAACCACACCCAGGTTGGTCAGGTACTGACTTTAGGGGGAAAGAACACTCTGCGAGACTATCTCTGAAAAAAAATTGAAAAATTTTGAAAAGAAAAAAGTTTTCTTACCAAAAAAATAGCGCATAATTCTGGCATCATTTTGATGTCATCAGCTTGTTTCTAGCACATTTCTAAGTATCTTTTTCTATTTTTTTTTTTTCTGCTGAGGTCAAGATGACAGGATGTCAATTCGGGTGTTTTTATTTTTTTCTACTCCAGAAATTACGATTTTTATGATTGTTTCTATCCAGATATACTTGTTGGCATCTCCTGAGTTGGCTAGTGATCACTGCTCACGCCACCAGCACCTCAGTGACTTATGAGTCGCCGATGAGGGTGGAGTTATGATGGTCAGTGAAAGGTGGCGCCCGGCCACCCTAGTGTTTCATGCAAATTATGTACATGAATAACTCAGGAATAAGTTATTGTTCTTATTTTCCTTTTTTTTTTGCAAAGAGTTTTTATAGGAGCATCATGCTTTTTTCACAAGTTATTGAGGAATGATTGTTCTATATTCCAAGAGAAGGGATTTGTGATATGTAGTACTGTTTTGTTTTTATGGGTTTTTTCCTCAAAAAAAAAAAAGCAAATTTCAACATTTTGTATAATGCAGTCTATTGACATTTCGCTCATTCCCCTCTATCTGATGATTATCTAGCTCTTTATCTTTCGTCTGATGTCAGCTAGAACATTGTACATCTTAACAAATTTGTTGAAAGAGGAATCTTGTAAGACTTATAGAATATAACAATTTTATTTTTTTTCTATCTGTGTTTCAAATGCTGCTTAATTCACAGGAAAAATTTCATTAAAATTAGAAAAAAAAGGCAAAATCATTCCTCCCATCCAGTGCCATCTTGAAGACAGCCAGGGGTCAATTGGTAATCCCCCTTATGTATGTCGGGAGACAATTGAACAGTCTTGGGCCCAGGACACTTATTGTGTTGTCTCTCGATGTACTCGTGGCATCCCTACTTTTCATCGGGGAAATGTTGCATCTCCTGCTGAGTCTTTTGCTTTCATATGGAGTGATTTTCGTGTGCAGGTTTGGTACCAATCCCTCCAGGACCTTCCAAGTTCTAGTGGTACACTCTGTAATCATTATTTAACTACATGTAAACCACACAATAACCAAATTCTGTAAATTCAACATTGTAATCCTTATAGAGAATAAACTTTGAATTGAATTGAATTTGAATTGAAAGTGTATATTATCATGTATCTCTTGCCTGCGTTCCAGGGAATACAGATCAAGGACCTTCAACTGTTCCCAGTAATTTAGGTGCCTTACAGCACCTATGTGTGCCGTGAAAGTTCTTTATACACTCTCCAGGTCTGCAATGTTACCAGCCTCGAAGGAGGCCATTAGTGTACAGCAGTATTCCATCCTAGATAGCACAAACGATTTGAAGAGAATCATCATGGGCTTGGCATCCCTAGTTTTGAAGGTTCTCATTATCCATCCTATCATTTTCCAAGCGGATGAGGTAGATACGTTGTTGTGGTCTTTGAAGGCGAGATCCTCTGACATTATCACTCCCAGATCCTTCGCATTACTTTTCCACTATTGTATGGTTAGAATTTGTGGCATACCCTGACACATTTTTAATTTCTTCAAGTTTTCCATATCTGAGTACTAGTTGAAATTTCTCCTCGTTGAACTTCATATTGTTTTGCGTAGTCCATTCAAAGATTTGGTTGATGTCCGCTTGGAGTCTCGCAGTATCTTTGATGGAGGTCACTGCCATGGTGATCCAGGTGCCATCCGCAGAGGAAGACATGGAGCTATGGCTTACATCTCTGTCAGAAATGAGGATGAGGAATAGAATGGGAGCAAGTACTGTGCCTTGTGGGACAGAGCTTTTTACCATGGCTGCCTGGGACACTATTCTGTTTACTATTACTCTTTGTTCTATTTGTCAGGAAGTTGTAGATACATCTACCAACTTTCCCCGTTATTCCTTTATCCCACATTTTGTGTGCTATTACACCATGGTCACACTTGTTGAAAGCTTTTGCAAAGTCTGTGTATACTATATCTATATTTTGCTTAACCTCAACAGCATCCAGGACCTTGTCATAGTGGTCCAGTAGCTGGGACAGGCAGGAGCGACCTGCTATAAACCTGTGTTGCCCTGGGTTGTGTAACTGATGGGTATCTAGGTGGTAGGCTATCTTGCTTCTTAGAACCCTCTCAAAGATTTTTATGATACGGGATGTTAGTGCTGTCAGTCTGTAGTTCTTTGTAGTTGCTTTACTGCCACCTTTGTAGAGTGGGGCTATGTCTGTTGTTTTTAGTGTGTGTAGGATGACCCCTATGTCCATGCTTCCTCTCCATAAAATGCTGAAGGCATGCAATAGGGACTTCTTGCAGTTCTTGATGAACACGGAGTTCAACGAGTCTGGGCCTGGGGCAGAGTGCATGAGAATGTCATTAATTGCCTCTTCAAAATCCTGTGGAGTTATAATAATATCTGAGAGTTTTGGGATGACCAAATTTTGGGTTTCATTCATAAAGAATTCATTTGGATTGTCAACCCTTAGTGGGCAGTGGATCCCTGAACACTGAATCATCTGTGTATGTCCCATCCCGCCTAAGCAGGGGCCAATACTGGATGTTGTTTTTCCCTTAGATTTGGCATAAGAGAATAAGTATTTTGGGTTTTTTCAATTTCCTTTATGGCTTTTAGTTCTTCCTGTGATTCTTATCTCCTATAAGATTCCTTCAGCTTAAGTTCGATATTTGCAATTTCATTGACTAGTGCTTCCCTTCGTATTTCAGATATATTGACCCCACTCAGCAGCTCTGTGACTCTTCGCCTTTGTCTGTATAGGGAACGTCTCTCTTTCTAGTTTACGTCTTCACTTTCTTTTTCTTAATGGAATGTGCCTTGAGCAGATCTCAAGAACATGGTTTACTTGGTCCCATTGTATGTTTTTGTTATTGAAATTGAATTTCACAATGCGACCGTGACTGCTCACATTTTGCTGGTCTGGAGCCCTGTGCATACATATCTGTACCTATTATGTTGTGATCTGAGTGAATTGTATCAGATCATCATTGTTAGTGAAGATGAGGTCCATTGTATTTTCTAGTCTTGTAGGCTCTACTATTTGCTGGTTTAAGGTGAATTTGTTGCAGAGATTTAGTAGTTCGTGTGTGTGTGAATTTTCATCTGTGCTACCTCCCCGAGTAATCTCTGCTAAAACACTGTTTGCTATACTCAAGCATTTTAGGTGTCTCAGGTTGAAATCTCCTAGTAGTAAGATGTTTGGGGCAGGAGTTGAGAGATTTTCCAGACAGTGGTCAATTTTCTCAAGCTGCTCTTGGAATTGCTAGGAAGTTGCATCTGGAGGCTTGTATACTACCACAATGACAAGGTTTTGGTTTTCGATCTTTACTGCCAAAACTTCAACTGCATCATTTAAGGTGTTTAGTAGTTCTTTGCAAATGAGCGACTCTGTGACATACAGGCCAACAACCCCTTTGTTGCTTGGTTAGTCTGTCGCATTGGAATAGATTATAACCTGGGATCCATATTTCGTTGTCATAGTGATCCTTTATGTGGGTCTCTGTGAATGTTGCAAACATTGCATTTGACTTCGTGAGCAGTCCCTTGTAAGGAATTTTGTTGTTTTTTGACGGCTTTAGACCCTGTATGTTTGCAAAGACAGATGTCGTATTGGTGGAATTTATGGTTTTCTTATTTGCTACTCTAATATCTATATCTAATATATATACATATAATATTAATCTAAATTGTGACTTTCCTAATTCTGGTAGATTTGTCCCGGGTTTGGCCAGCCGCAACCTGGGTTGCCTACTACAGAACTGCTCTCTCTACAAGCCTTCTATAATACAGAACTCCTCCTTGTCAATGCCCATGATCCATCCCTCCCAGACAGATACTCTCACTTCCAGCTTACTCTACATCACTAACACAGGTAAGCCTTCCCTTGGCTGACTTGTCTGTATCTTCGAGTCATTAACTGCGAGCACACTGTTCCATGTTTAAGGTTAAATTGAACACTGATCTCGTGTACCTGCAGAGTGAGCATGACTCGAACCTACGAACCTTAGGACAAGGTACGCAGTGCTTTACCAATCTACCCACACTGGACAATACAATGGCGTGGTAAAGCACTGCGTACCTTATCCTAAGGTTCGTAGGTTCGAGTCTCCTTCAGCCAGAGATCAGTGTTTGTGTATATTTTGCCTGCTCTCGCGAATTCCTTGCTTTGTTCAAATCTCTAGTAAGGCTGATGCATGCAGGGGATGAGATGAAAAGCTGTAAGCCTTCTCCCTGAAAGCTGGCTGCCTTGGATCAAACGTGTAGCGCAAACTACATGCCAAGGTATTGTCCAGTGTGGGTAGATTGGTAAAGCACTGTGCACCTTGTCCTAAAGTTCGTAGGTTCGAGTCTCTTTCAGCCAGAGATCAGTGTTTGTGTATATTTCGCCTGCTATCGCGAATTCCTTGTGTGTGTGGTTGATGATAGATATATATATATATATATATATATATTATATATATATATATATATATATATATATATATATATATATTTCATTATTATTTTATTTAATAATTTGAACATACATACAGAGGTACAAAAAACACAGGTAAGAGCAGCATGCCAAAGCCACTTGTATGCATAGCATTACAGGCAGGCTTAAAATTATATTTTTGTAGGTAGTAGGTTGGTAGACAGCAACCGCCCAGGGAGGTACTACGTCCTGCCAAGTGAGTGTAAAACGAAAGCCTGTAATTGTTTTACATGATGGTAGGATTGCTGGTGTCCTTTTTTCTGTCTCATGAACATGCAAGATTTCAGGTACGTCTTGCTACTTCTACTTACACTTAGGTCACACTACACATACATGTACAAGCACATATATACACACCCCTCTGGGTTTTCTTCTATTTTCTTTCTAGTTCTTATTCTTGTTTATTTCCTCTTATCTCCATGGGGAAGTGGAACAGAATTCTTCCTCCGTAAGCCATGCGTGTTGTAAGAGGCAACTAAAATGCCGGGAGCAAGGGGCTAGTAACCTCTTCTCCTGTATATATTACTAAATGTAAAAGGAGAAACTTTCGTTTTTCCTTTTGGGCCACCCCGCCTTGGTGGGATACGGCCGGTGTGTTGAAAGAAAGAAAGAAAAGGAGAAACTTTCGTTTTTCCTTTTGGGCCACCCCGCCTCGGTGGGATACGGCCGGTGTGTTGAAAGAAAGAGAAATATATTATATATATATAATATATATATATATATATATATATATATATTATATATATATATATATATTATTCATTTATTTTATTTAATAATTTGAACATACATACAGAGGTACAAAAAACACAGGTAAGAGCAGCATGCCAAAGCCACTTGTATGCATAGCATTACAGGCAGGCTTAAAATTATATTTTTGTAGGTAGTAGGTTGGTAGACAGCAACCGCCCAGGGAGGTACTACCGTCCTGCCAGGTGAGTGTAAAACGAAAGCCTGTAATTGTTTTACATGATGGTAGGATTGCTGGTGTCTTTTGTCTGTCTCATAAATATGCAAGATTACAGGTAAGTCTTGCTACTTCTACTTACACTTAGGTCACACTACACATACATGTACAAGCACATATATACACACCCCTCTGGGTTTTCTTCTATTTTCTTTCTAGTTCTTATTCTTGTTTATTTCCTCTTATCTCCATGGGGAAGTGGAACAGAATTCTTCCTCCGTAAGCCATGCGTGTTGTAAGAGGCAACTAAAATGCCGGGAGCAAGGGGCTAGTAACCTCTTCTCCTGTATATATTACTAAATGTAAAAGGAGAAACTTTCGTTTTTCCTTTTGGGCCACCCCGCCTCGGTGGGATACGGCCGGTGTGTTGAAAGAAAGAAAGAAAGATATATATATTCATTTATTTTATTTAATAATTTGAACATACATACAGAGGTACAAAAAACACAGGTAAGAGCAGCATGCCAAAGCCACTTGTATGCATAGCATTACAGGCAGGCTTAAAATTATATTTTTGTAGGTAGTAGGTTGGTAGACAGCAACCGCCCAGGGAGGTACTACCGTCCTGCCAGGTGAGTGTAAAACGAAAGCCTGTAATTGTTTTACATGATGGTAGGATTGCTGGTGTCTTTTGTCTGTCTCATAAATATGCAAGATTACAGGTAAGTCTTGCTACTTCTACTTACACTTAGGTCACACTACACATACATGTACAAGCATATATATACACACCCCTCTGGGTTTTCTTCTATTTTCTTTCTAATTTTTGTTCTTGTTTATTTCCTCTTATCTCCATGGGGAAGTGGAACAGAATTCTTCCTCTGTAAGCCATGCGTGTCGTAAGAGGCGACTAAAATGCCGGGAGCAAGGGGCTAGTAACCCCTTCTTCTGTATATATTACTAAATTTAAAAGGAGAAACTTCAGTTTTTTCTTTTGGGCCACCCCACCTCAGTGGGATACGGCTGGTACGTTGAAAGAAGAAGAAGAAGAAGAAGAAGATATATATATATATATATATATATATATATATATATATATATATATATATATATATATATATATATATATATATTCATTTATTTATTTAATAATTTGAACATACATACAGAGGTACAAAAAACACAGGTAAGAGCAGCATGCCAAAGCATTACAGGCAGGCTTAAAATTATATTTTTGTAGGTAGTAGGTTGGTAGACAGCAAGCACCCAGGGAAGTACTACTGTCCTGCCAGATGACTGTGAAACAGAAACCTGTAACTGTTTTGCATGATGGTAGGATTGCTGGTTTCTTTTTCTGTCTCATAAACACGCTAGATAACAGGGATATCTTGCTACTTCTACTTACACTTTGGTCACACTTCACAGACACGCACATGCATATATATATACATACATCTAGGTTTTTCTCCTTTTTCTAAATAGCTCTTGTTCTTCTTTATTTCTTCTATTGTCCATGGGGAAGTGGAAAAGAATCTTTCCTCCGTAAGCCATGCGTGTCATATGAGGCGACTAAAATGCCGGGAGCAATGGGCTAGTAACCCCTTCTCCTGTAGACATTTACTAAAAAAGAGAAGAAAAAAACTTTATAAAACTGGGATGCTTGAATGTGCGTGGATGTAGTGCAGATGACAAGAAACAGATGATTGCTGATGTTATGAATGAAAAGAAGTTGGATGTCCTGGCCCTAAGCGAAACAAAGCTGAAGGGGGTAGGGGAGTTTCGGTGGGGGGAAATAAATGGAATTAAATCTGGAGTATCTGAGAGAGTTAGAGCAAAGGAAGGGGTAGCAGTAATGTTGAAGTATCAGTTATGGAAGGAGAAAAGAGAATATGAATGTGTAAATTCAAGAATTATGTGGATTAAAGTAAAGGTTGGATGTGAAAAGTGGGTCATAATAAGCGTGTATGCACCTGGAGAAGAGAGGAATGTAGAAGAGAGAGAGAGATTTTGGGAGATGTTAAGTGAATGTATAGGAGCCTTTGAACCAAGTGAGAGAGTAATTGTGGTAGGGACCTGAATGCTAAAGTAGGAGAAACTTTTAGAGAGGGGTGTGGTAGGTAAGTTTGGGGTGCCAGGTGTAAATGAAAATGGGAGCCCTTTGATTGAACTTTGTATAGAAAGGGGTTTAGTTATAGGTAATACATATTTTAAGAAAAAGAGGATAAATAAGTATACAAAGATATGATGTAGGGCAAATGACAGTAGTTTGTTGGATTATGTATTGGTAGATAAAAGACTGTTGAGTAGACTTCAGGATGTACATGTTTATAGAGGGGCCACAGATATATCAGATCACTTTCTAGTTGTAGCTACACTGAGAGTAAAAGGTAGATGGGATACAAGGAGAATAGAAGCATCAGGGAAGAGAGAGGTGAAGGTTTATAAACTAAAAGAGGAGGCAGTTAGGGTAAGATATAAACAGCTATTGGAGGATAGATGGGCTAATGAGAGCATAGGCAATGGGGTGGAAGAGGTATGGAGTAGGTTTAAAAATGTAGTGTTAGAGAGTTCAGCAGAAGTTTGTGGTTACAGGAAAGTGGGTGCGGGAGGGAAGAGGAGCGATTGGTGGAATGATGATGTAAAGAGAGTAGTAAGGGAGAAAAAGTTAGCATATGAGAAGTTTTTACAAAGTAGAAGTGATGCAAGGAGGGAAGAGTATATGGAGAAAAAGAGAGAGGTTAAGAGAGTGGTGAAGCAATGTAAAAAGAGAGCAAATGAGAGAGTGGGTGAGATGTTATCAACAAATTTTGTTGAAAATAAGAAAAGGTTTTGGAGTGAGATTAACAAGTTAAGGAAGCCTAGAGAACAAATGGATTTGTCAGTTAAAAATAGGAGAGGAGAGTTATTAAATGGAGAGTTAGAGGTATTGGGAAGATGGAGGGAATATTTTGAGGAATTGTTAAATGTTGATGAAGATAGGGAAGCTGTGATTTCGTGTATAGGGCAAGGAGGAATAACATCTTGTAGGAGTGAGGAAGAGCCAGTTGTGAGTGTGGGGGAAGTTCGTGAGGCAGTAGGTAAAATGAAAGGGGGTAAGGCAGCCGGGATTGATGGGATAAAGATAGAAATGTTAAAAGCAGATGGGGATATAGTTTTGGAGTGGTTGGTGCAATTATTTAATAAATGTATGGAAGAGGGTAAGGTACCTAGGGATTGGCAGAGAGCATGCATAGTTCCTTTGTATAAAGGCAAAGGGGACAAAAGAGAGTGCAAAAACTATATGGGGATAAGTCTGTTGAGTATACCTGGTAAAGTGTATGGTAGAGTTAGAGTTATTATTGAAAGAATTAAGAGTAAGACGGAGAATAGGATAGCAGATGAACAAGGAGGCTTTAGGAAAGGTAGGGGATGTGTGGACCAGGTGTTTGCAGTGAAACATATAAGTGAACAGTATTTAGATAAGGCTAAAGAGGTCTTTGTGGCATTTATGGATTTGGAAAAGGTGTATGACAGAGTGGATTGGGGGGCAATGTGGCAGATGTTGCAGGTGTATGGTGTAGGAGGTAGGTTACTGAAAGCAGTGAAGAGTTTTTACGAGGATAGTGAGGCTCAAGTTAGAGTATGTAGGAAAGAGGGAAATTATTTCCCAGTAAAAGTAGGCCTTAGACAAGGATGTGTGATGTCACCGTGGTTGTTTAATATATTTATAGATGGGGTTGTAAGAGAAGTAAATGCGAGGGTCTTGGCAAGAGGCGTGGAGTTAAAAGATAAAGAATCACACAGTGGGAGTTGTCAGTTGCTCTTTGCTGATGACACTGTGCTCTTGGGAGATTCTGAAGAGAAGTTGCAGAGATTGGTGGATGAATTTGGTAGGGTGTGCAAAAGAAGAAAATTAAAAGTGAATACAGGAAAGAGTAAGGTAATGAGGATAACAAAAAGATTAGGTGATGAAAGATTGGATACCAGATTGGAGGGATAGAGTACGGAGGAGGTGAATGTATTCAGATATTTGGGAGTGGACGTGTCAGCGGATGGGTCTATGAAAGATGAGGTGAATCATAGAATTGATGAAGTGAAAAGGGTGAGTGGTGCACTTAGGAGTCTGTGGAGACAAAGAACTTTGTCCTTGGAGGCAAAGAGGGGAATGTATGAGAGTATAGTTTTACCAACGCTCTTATATGGGTGTGAAGCATGGGTGATGAATGTTGCAGCGAGGAGAAGGCTGGAGGCAGTGGAGATGTCATGTCTGAGGGCAATGTGTGGTGTGAATATAATGCAGAGAATTCGTAGTTTGGAAGTTAGAGGGAGGTGCGGGATTACCAAAACTGTTGTCCAGAGGGCTGAGGAAGGGTTGTTGAGGTGGTTCGGACATGTAGAGAGAATGGAGCGAAACAGAGTGACTTCGAGTGTATCAGTCTGTAGTGGAAGGAAGGCGGGGTAGGGGTCGGCCTAGGAAAGGTTGGAGGGAGGGGGTAAAGGAGGTTTTGTGTGCGAGGGGCTTGGACTTCCAGCAGGCATGCGTGAGCGTGTTTGATAGGAGTGAATGGAGACAAATGGTTTTCCATGCTTGACGTGCTGTTGGAGTGTGAGCAAAGTAACATTTATGAAGGGGTTCAGGGAAACCGGCAGGCCGGACTTGAGTCCTGGAGATGGGAAGTACAGTACCTGCACTCTGAAGGAGGGGTGTTAATGTTGCAGTTTAAAAACTGTAGTGTAAAGCACCCTTCTGGCAAGACAGTGATGGAGTGAATGATGGTGAAAGTTTTTTCTTTTTCGGGCCACCCTGCCTTGGTGGGAATCGGCCAGTGTGATAATAATTAAATAAATAAATAATTAAACATTGTAAACTATGCATGGAAATAGACTCCTTATAATATGTCAGTCACACATTGTAAGCTTTGCAAAGAAATAAAAATTTGAAATTGAATTTGAATATACAGTGGGACCTCTACTAACGAGTGCATCCACATGCGAGTTTTTCCAGATACAAGCAGTCGATCGGTCAATTTTTTGCTTCCAGATACGAGGGAAATTTCCAGATGTGAGAGGCCTCGAGGGAGGTTCCTTGATGCTGGTGAGGGGCTCTTGCTCCTGATCTAGGGAAGTGGATCTCAGTTGTTTGTTGTACTATCTTATTGAAACATGGGCAATGTATGATGGAAAGATGCTTCTTAATGTACACCAAAAATTAAAGAAATTGGACCATAAATAAGAGTTCACTTCTCAGCCATTAGCCACCCCTTAGCGGTATTTTTCGTATGTTTTTTATGGTTGTATTAGCGTTTTTTTGGTCTCATTTGATAGAATGGAAAATATATTACAGAAATAGATTTGATTTTGATTGGTTTCACGATGGAGAGTACCCTTGAAATTGAGCTCAAAGTAGCAGAAATATTCAGTTCTTTGGCGATGTTCAAGGGTAAACAAATGATGTCACCTCCATTCCTATATGCAGTCATGAATAGGTTGACATTATTTATACAATTATTACAATAATTCAGTAGTCTGCATAACAGCAAATCTTCTATTTTTTGTGCGAATAAAAATTCCAAATTATTTATTTATTTATTTTTTTTTTTTTTTCAACAAGTCGGCCGTCTCCCAGGGAGGTACTACCGTCCTGCCAAGTGAGTGTAAAACGAAAGCCTGTGATTGTTTTACATGATGGTAGGATTGCTGATGTCTTTTGTCTGTCTCATAAATATGCAAGATTACAGGCATGTCTTGCTACTTCTACTTACACTTAGGTCACACTACACATACATGTACACATTTATTTATACACACTCATCTGAGTTTTCTTTGATTTTATCTTAATAGTTCTTGGTCTTATTAATTTTCCTTTTATATCCATGGGGAAGTGGAATAAGAATCTTTCCTCCGTAAGCCATGCGTGTTGTAAAAGTCAACTAAAATGCCGGGAACAATGGGCTAGTAACCCCTTTTCCTGTAAAGATTACTAAAAAGAATAAGAAGAAGAAAATTGTCAAATTATTTATATTGTAATAATAATAATAATATATACATGTATGTATAATAATAATATAATATATTATAATAATAATAATAATAATACATGTATAATAATAATGTACAATATAATAATTATAATAATAGATAGCTTCGAAAGGCTGTCACTAGATGGCAGTGAATACCACAACAGTGCTTGAGCGGTTGTGGCTGCCGCCACTTGGCACATAATGACATATTTTATTCATTCTAGAGTATATATCAGGTTTCTATGTTATTTATATTGTTTACTATGTCATGTTAGATGAATTGTGATAGATGACCCATAGAGTTGATATATTAGCGAAATATTCAAGGATTATTTTGTCCTGTCTCCAGACAAACTCTCATCCGCTGATGCCGCCACATGTGTTTACCTGGAGTTTACCTGGAGAGAGTAATGACATATTTTATTTATTCTAGAGTATATATCAGGTTAGTATATTATTTATATTGTTTATTATGTCATATTAGATGAATTATGATATGAAGTATCTTGTCGTGCCTTCTGACAGCTGGAATGGATTAATCTGGATTTGCAAATGAGCAAATCCAGATGCAAGCAAGGTCACGGAACAGATTAAACTCATATGTAGAGGTCTCCACCACTGTCTCTCCTCTCCAGCCATTCACCACTGTCAGACTCCATGCCTGTCAGCCTTCTCTCCCTCAGCACTCTCTCCACAACTGTTAATGTTTCTTTTACACCTGCTCAGGGCTGAGCTACTATCAGCACAGCTACCAAGTACAAGATGATCAGCTATGGATCGAAGCAGATATCTGGATAGCAGACCACCCAAATGCCACTAACGGAGCCACCATTAACATACACTTTGCTATAAAGGTGAGAGAACTGGAAGGAAAATGTCAGAATCAATAAACTATTCTACACAAGTCATTCACTGGTGACAGGCTTTAAACCTAAATAATTAATTATATTACATATTGCATAGGCATTGCAGATTTATACAAGTAAAATATACAAAAAAAATTCTTAACATATTTCCAAACTTTAATGCATTTATTTCCAGTTCCTTGTTCCAATGTGAGTAATATTTTTTCCCCTTACAGGCTGCCGATAAGATTTTCGTCATCACTGTGCCTCTGACTCTGGATAAGACAGCAACACAAGTAATGAGCGTTGTCACTAATATCTTCTTGACAGACAACACAACCACCCTCTTTTCACAAGGGTAAGCTGGCGTCTGCGCTGCTGTGGTCTTAGGAGGAGAGTCTTTTTGGATTTCATCACTCCCAAAATACTTTCTCTTTCATTTTAATCTTTCTTTTTAAGTGTTGGAGTAGTGTTAATGTGGAGGGGTGTTAACATGGAGGTGGTGTTAGCATGGAGGGGGTGTTAGCATGGAGGGGGTGTTAGCATGGAGGGGGTTTTTGCATGGAGGGGGTGTTAGCATGGAAAGGTGCTAGCATGGAAGGGTGCTAATGTGATGGGGTGTTAATGTGAAGGAGGTGATAATATGGTTGAGTGTATAAAGAAGTGTGTATGGTGGAATATTAACATACGAGTGTCAGTGGGGTAAACTATCACTGGTTGGTGTGTCTGATCACCAATATATAACCTGACAGCTTTCCAAAGCCAAGCTAAAAACTGAAGCTGTATAATTTAACTTAATTCTTATCCAAACTTCCATAGCCCAGCCCACATTTATTTAATATTTTCAGCATCAAATATATTTTGAACTCATGGAGATAAAGCAACAGTGATATGCAGGGCCGGATTAAGAAGTCTCTGGGCCCTAGGCTATTCAGATTGGCGGGGCCCCTTTGAATTACGGGTAAGCGAAGCGACCCCTTCCAGCTTGGGGGTGGGGGGGGGTCGGTGTGAGCCTGTTTAAGGTCTAATTAAATGCATTCTGGCTATTTAGATTAAATTTAATAGGGAAAGTACATCAAGACAACCAAAACCATTTACCAACAGCCATTATAACTATCTTGTTAAATCATGCATTTTAAAGAGAATAAACTCAAGACAACATAGTATTACTAGATTAGGCTATTAAAGTAGTGACATCATGTACCTATTATATTCAGCATAACCACTACAGCACTATTATTCCCTTTATAAATCACTGACCATTATTATCATCATTGCATCATGCATAAGACTATCAAATCATATAAACTACAGAAAATTGGAGAGGAATCTCCCATACTCACCCATTAGTGGGAAAACACAGCTGTTCTGATGTAAACAAAGGCGTGTTGAGTGTTGCCATCTATGGTTAGGTTTATTTATTTTTATTTTATTTTATTTCATTATTTATTTTTGTTTTGATTAATTTTTAAAAATCAATTTTACTCTCCAAACACTTGAACTTTTTAGGTAGGGACCCCTTTGCACTTGCACCATGTGCGCAGTCTTGGATGAGCCCCTGAACCCCTTGGACCGCGGGGCCCCCAAATGCGCGGGGCCCTAGGCAAATGCCTAGTTTGCCTATGCGGTAATCCGGCCCTGGTGATATGGCAAAATCATTGTTGCTTTGAAAGCTTGATTGCCTATCCTCTGATTACTGAAAGGTCTCTCACCAATCACTGTGGATGAATCTTTATAAGTCAGACTAATGCATTACGTCTTTCATACAATCATGTCTTGATTTTTCATAATATATTCATGAAGTGCAAAACTCGTGTGTTGTCATGCTAAGTCACTTACAACAAAGTAATCTTAGTAAAATATGAAAGTAACTTCAGTTAAATATTACTTACAGCAAAGTAACCTCGGTTAAATGTCACTTTCAACAAAGTAATGTTAATGAAATGTTTTACTCAGAGGTAAATTCTAAGCATTTGAGCAAAATGTTCTCTAATGTATAATAAAGATATTAAACTAACTAAACTAAACTAATGAAGCCTTACTTTCAGAGTCATTTCTTTCCTGCATATCAGTTTTGAATATTACAATATAATAAAGTGGAGGTTCGATCCTCCATCCAATAATAGTGATAAAGAAACATTACTCTTGAAACTAGCCTTTCCTTCATTCATGTCTCAATCTTCATTCAACAGGGAGCGGGTGGAGCTGACGTTACAAGCATATCACGTTGTGAACGTTTCCACTCTTGAAGCCAATACAGCTGCGGTGAGGATACTCATGCCTAAGTACCTCGGCTTCGTTCCTGGGCTAGACTCTTGTACGGGTAACATTACAGGAAACCTCACCACTTCAGGGTATATTGACTATGAGGTATGGAGAGAGTGAGAGAGTGAGTGACTGTATGTATTGTACCAGTCATGGTATTGTGCCTTTTTGTTATTTACTGATTGCTCTCTGTTCACCAGGCGATGTGTGAGCTGTACTCACCTAATTGTACTCGCCTGATTGTGGTTGCAGGGGTTCAGACTCAGCTCCTGGCCCTGCCTCTTAACTGACCGCTACTGGGTCCTTCCTCTCCCTGCTCCATGAGCTTTATCATACCTTGTCTTAAAACTGTGTATAGTTCCTGCCTCCACTGCATCGCTTGCCAAACTGTTCCATTTCCTAACAACTCTGTGGCTGAAGAAATACTTCCTAACATCCCTTTGACTCATCTGAGTCTTCAGCTTCCAATTGTGATCCCTTGTTTCTGTGTCCTATCTCTGGAACATCCTGTCTCTGTCCACCTTATCTATTCCACGCAGTGTTTTGTATGTCGTTATCATGTCTCCCCTGACCCTGCTGTCCTCCAGTTTTGTCAGACTGATTTCCCTTAACCTTTCTTCATAGGACATTCCCCTTAGCTCTAGAACCAGCCTTGTTGCAAACCTTTGCACTTTCTCTAATTTTCTTGATGTGTTTGACCAGGTGTGGGTTCCAAATTGGTGCTGCGTACTCCAGTATGGGCCTGACATACACAGTGTATAAAGTCTTGAACGATTCCTTACTGAGGTACCGGAACGCTATTCTCAGGTTTGCCAGGCGCTCATATGCTGCAGCAGTTATCTAGTTAATGTGTGCTTCTGGCGATGTACTCGGTATTGTACTCACTCCTAGATCTTTCTCCTCAAGTGAGGTTTGCAGTCTTCAGCCTCCTAGCCTATACTCTGTCTGCAGTCTTCTTTGACCTTCTCCGATCTTCATGACTTTGCATTTGGCGGGGTTAAATTCTAGGAGCCAGTTGCTGGACCACGCATCCAGCCTGTCCAGGTCTCTTTGTAGACCTGTCTGGTCTGCATCTGATTTAATTCTCCTCATTAACTTCACATCATCTGCAAACAGGGACACTTTTGAGTCTATCCCTTCTGTCATGTCATTCACATATACCAAGAATAGCACTGGTCCCAGGACTGACCCCTGTGAGACGCCGCTCGTAACCGGCGCCCACTGTGATACCTCATCATGGACCATGACTGATTGTTGCCTCCTTGTTAGGTATTCTCTGATCCATTGCAGTGCCCTTCCTGTTATATGTGCCTGTTCCTCTAGCTTCTGTAGTAATCTCTTGTGAGGAACTGTGTTGAAGGCCTTCTTGCAGTCCAAGAAAATGCAATCAACCCACCCCTCCCTCTCATTTCTTACTTCAATTACCTTGTCATAAAACTCTAGTAGGTTTGTGACACAGGATTTGCCTTCCATGAATCCGTGCTGGCTGTTGTTTATAATCTTGTTCCACTCCTCAATTACTGGGAGCGCTTGAGGTTCCTGAACCTGTATTCCCTGGAACGCAAGCGGGAGAGATACATGATTATATGCACCTGGAAAATCCTAGAGGGGCTAGTACCGAACTTGCACACGAAAATCACTCACTACGAAAGCAAAAGACTTGGCAGACGATGCAACATCCCCCCAATGAAAAGCAGGGGTGTCACTAGCACGTTAAGAGACCATACAATAAGTGTCAGGGGCCCAAGACTGTTCAACTGCCTCCCAGCATGCATAAGGGGGATTACCAACAGACCCCTGGCAGTCTTCAAGCTGGCATTGAACAAGCACCTAAAGTCGGTACCTGACCAGCCAGGCTGTGGCTTGTATGTTGGTTTGCATGCAGCCAGCAGTAACAGCCTGGTTGACCAGGCTCTGATCCACCAGGAGGCCTGGTCACAGACCGGGCCGTGGGGGCGTTGACCCCTGGAACTCTCCAGGTAAACTCCAGGTGCTCCACCGCTCTCGTCCTGATAATCTTCTCCATGACTTTGCATACTGTACACGCCAGTGACACTGGTCTATAATTTAGTGCTTCATTTCTGTCTCCTTTCTTAAAGTTGGGGACTACATTTGCCTTCTTCCATACTTCAAGTAGTTGCCCAGTTTTAAGGGAAGTGTTGAAGATTTTGGTTAGTGGCACACGTAGTGTCTCTGCTCCCTCTCTAAGGACCCACGGAGAGATGTCCAGTCCCACCACCTTTGAGGTATCAAGGTCACTTAGGAGCTTCTACGCTTCCTCCTCAGTTGTATGTAATTCATCCAACACTTGTTGGTATATCCCTTGTTGATGTACCCCACTGTTTTGTCTTCCCAGTGTCCCTTCAACCTCCACTGTAAATACTTCCTGAAATCTCATGTTGAGCTCCTCACATACTTCTTGGTTGTTTCTTGTGAGCTCCCCACCTTTCCTCAGCCTGATTACTTGGTTCTTGACTGTTGTCTTCCTCCTGATGTGGCTGTAAAGCAGTTTCAGGTCATACTTAACTTTCGATGCTCTGTCGTTTTCATACTGCCGCTCCGCCTCCCTCTTTATTTGTGCATACACATTTCTGGATCGCCAACTGGAGTTTACCTGGAGAGAGTTCCGGGGGTCAACGCCCCTGCGGCCCGGTCTGTGACCAGGCCTCCTGGTGGATCAGAGCCTGATCAACCACGCTGTTACTGCTGGCTGCACGCAAACCAACATACGAGCACAGCCCGGCTGGTCAGGAACTGACTTTAGGTGCTTGTCCAGTGCCAGCTTGAAGACTGCCAGGGGTCTGTTGGTAATTCCCTTTATGTATGCTGGGAGGCAGTTGAACAGTCTCAGGCCCTGACACTTATTGTATGGTCTCTTAACATGCTAGTGACACCCCTGCTTTTCATTGGGGGGATGTTGCATCGTCTGCCAAGTCTTTTGCTTTCGTAGCGAGTGATTTTCGTGTGCAAGTTCAGTACTAGTCCCTCTAGGATTTTCCAGGTGTATATAATCATGTATCTCTCCCGCCTGCGTTCCAGGGAATACAGGTTCAGGAACCTCAAGCGCTCCCAGTAATTGAGGTGTTTTATCTCCGTTATGCGCGCCGTGAAGGTTCTCTGTACATTTTCTAGGTCAGCAATTTCACCTGCCTTGAAAGGTGCTGTTAGTGTGCAGCAATATTCCAGCCTAGATAGAACAAGTGACCTGAAGAGTGTCATCATGGGCTTGGCCCCCCTAGTTTTGAAGGTTCTCATTATCCATCCTGTCATTTTTCTAGCAGATGCGATTGATACAATGTTATGGTTCTTGAAGGTGAGATCCTCCGACATGATCACTCCCAGGTCTTTGACGTTGGTGTTTCGCTCTATTTTGTGGCCAAAATTTGTTTTGTACTCTGATGAAGATTTAATTTCCTCGTGTTTTCCATATCTGAGTAATTGAAATTTCTCATTGTTGAACTTCATATTGTTTTCTGCAGCCCACTGAAAGATTTGGTTGATGTCCGCCTGGAGCCTTGCAGTGTCTGCAATGGAAGACACTGTCATGCAGATTCGGGTGTCATCTGCAAAGGAAGACACGGTGCTGTGGCTGACATCTATGTCTATGTCAGATATGAGGATGAGAAACAAGATGGGAGCGAGTACTGTGCCTTGTGGAACAGAGCTTTTCACCGTAGCTGCCTCGGACTACTCTGTTGACTACTACTCTGTGTTCTGTTAGTGAGGAAATTATAGATCCATCGACCGACTTTTCCTGTTATTCCTTTAGCACGCATTTTGTGTGCTATTACGCCATGGTCACACTTGTCGAAGGCTTTTGCAAAGTCTGTATATATTACATCTGCATTCTTTTTGTCTTTTGGTGCATCTAGGACCTTGTCGTAGTGATCCAATAGTTGAGACAGACAGGAGCGACCTGTTCTAAACCCATGTTGCCCTGGGTTGTGTAACTGATGGTTTTCTAGATGGGTGGTGATCTTGCTTCTTAGGACCCTTTCAAAGATTTTTATGATATGGGGTGTTAGTGCTATCAGTCTGTAGTTCTTTGCTGTTGCTTTACTGCCCCCTTTGTGGAGTGGGGCTATGTCTGTTGTTTTTAGTAACTGTGGGACGACCCCCGTGTCCATGCTCCCTCTCCATAGGATGGTAAAGGCTCGTGATAGGGGCTTCTTGCAGTTCTTTATGAACACGGAGTTCCATGAGTCTGGCCCTGGGACAGAGTGCATGGGCATGTCATTTATCACCTGTTCGAAGTCATTTGGCGTCAGGATAACATCGGATAGGCTTGTGTTAACCAAATTCTGTGGCTCTCTCATAAAAAATTCATTTTGATCTTCGACTCTCAGTCTGGTTAGCGGCTTGCTAAAAACTGAGTCATATTGGGACTTGAGTAGCTCACTCATTTCCTTGCTGTCATCTGTGTAGGACCCATCTTGTTTAAGTAGGGGCCCAATACTGGACGTTGTTCTTGACTTTGATTTGGCATAGGAGAAGAAATACTTTGGGTTTCTTTCGATTTCATTTATGGCTTTTAGTTCTTCCCGCGATTCCTGACTCGTATAAGATTCCTTTAGCTTAAGTTCGATGTGTAATAAAGTTGGTAGAATTACCGACAATACGTAAAGTAAAAGGACACAAGTGCAACTAATGTGACATTTATTGTGGCAACGTTTCGCTCTCCAGGAGCTTTATCAGGCTTGATAAAGCTCCTGGAGAGCAAAACGTTGCCACAATAAATGTCACATTAGTTGCACTTGTGTCCTTTTACTTTAAGTTCGATGCTTGCTATTTCTCTGACCAGTGTCTCCCTATGCATTTCAGATATATTGACCTCTTTTAGCCGCTCATTTATTCTTTTCCGTCGCCTGTAAAGGGAGCGCCTGTCTCTTTCTATTTTACATCTACTCCTCCTTTTTCTTAGAGGAATAAGCCTTGTGCATACATCGAGTGCCACCAAGTTAATCTGTTCTAGGCATAAGTTGGGGTCTGTGTTGCTTAGTATATCTTCCCAGCTTATATCGGTTAGGACTTGGTTTACTTGGTCCCACTTTATGTTTTTGTTATTGAAGTTGAATTTGGTGTATGCTCCCTCGTGACTAATCTCATTATGTCGGTCTGGGGCTCCGCGCATACATGTCTGAACCTCAATTATGTTGTGATCTGAGTATATTGTTTTTGATATGGTGACATTTCTTATCAGATCATCATTGTTAGTGAAGATGAGGTCTAGTGTATTCTCCAGTCTAGTAGACTCTATTATTTGCTGGTTTAAATTGAATTTTGTGCAGAGATTTAAAGGCTCGTATGAGTGTGAGTTTTCATCAGAGCTGCCTCCTGGTGTTATTACTCCAACAATATTATTTGCTATATTCCTCCATTTTAGGTGCCTTAAGTTGAATTCCCCCAGGAGCAAGATGTTGGGTGCAGGAGCTGGAAGATTTTCCAGACAGTGGTCAATTTTTAACAGCTGTTCCTGGAATTGCTGGGATGTTGCATCCGGAGGCTTGTAGACTACCACAATGACTAGGTTTTGGTTCTCGATCTTTACTGCTAAAACTTCCACTACATCATTTGAGGCATTAAGCAGTTCTGTGCAAACAAGTGACTTTGCAATGTACAGGCTAACCCCCCTTCTTTTGCCTGTTCACTCTGTCACATCTGTATAGGTTGTAACCTGGGATCCATATTTCGTTGTCCACGTGATCCTTTATGTGGGTCTCAGTGAAAGCCGCGAACATTGCCTTTGCCTCTGCAAGCAGTCCACTGATTAAAGGTATTTTGTTGTTTTTTGCTGGCTTTAGACCCTGTATATTTGCAAAGAAGAATGTCATCGGACTGGTGGTATTGTTGGTACTGGGGGGGATTTTTTTTCCGGCATTAGTATCTGTATCTGTTGGTTTGGAGTGGAGGCCATCGACTGTGGTTCCACTCCAGGAATGACTGGATTTGGTGTACGATTTCTGCCATTTCCTGCCAGTTTTTTTTTCCTTCCTGGCACTAAAAAACCTCTCCCTCTTGAGTGGCTGTGGCTACCCAGGTTTTCCCATTGCCTGGATGTTTTGTATCTTTTTGTCCCCTTTAGATGGTGTGCCTGGCAATTTAAGTTATAGCACAGTCTTTCCTGTACTGAAGAGGTACACTTTTTCGTGGTGAAAAAGCTTACGGGAAAGGGGAGTTTGCATTTTCCTGTTGTCATATGGGCACGGCATTTTCTAGGGTGGTCATAGTTGCACGTCCCATCTGTTTTTTCCAGATTTCCCATGTCTGCAGATACCAAGTGCATAGTATATGCACATGCTTGGTTTCCGTTTGCCTTGGGTTTCTGTGACTGTATTCCCTGTTGGTGCATGTTTACCTGTCTTATTCCTATCCTCCCTAGCACCAACAATGGAGCTCCCACCAGTTGTTTTTGGTAATATATCCTCACTATTGCTAGTGGAGTCCTCTTGTTTGCTATTTCCTGTGGTATTTCTAGTTTGCAATATTGGTTTTATCTTATCTTTGACTACACTTGTTTCCCCACTACGGCTCCTGTCCCCTATGAGGTCATTTATATGTATTCCTTCCTGCGTATAATTCCCTGGACAAAATCTCCAGTTTCACCATTACTGTCTCCCAGGACAGCACCTCCAGCTTCACCATTACTGTCTCCCAGGACTAATCGCTTTATTTTCCTGAGTCCTTTGCTTTCTGTACTTTTCCCATTCTCTAGAGCACTTAGTTTTTGCCTCCCTACACCTTTGGGAAAACCAAGGGCTCGTTCTGTCCTTCCCATTATTTCTGTCACCCTTGGGAACAAACCTTTCCTCTGCCGTCTTGCATTTCATTTACTGATTTTCCTACTAACTCCTGTTCCCACTGAACCTCCTGCAGGAAGGTCCTCATTCCTGTGTAGTCCCCCATTTTATAGTTTGGCTTTTTCCTTTCTACTCTTGTTACCCTCTCCACTTTTAGCTCCACGATGTATTCAAAGCTCACAACCATGTGGTCACTAGCTCCAAGAGGCCTTTCATATGTAATGTGCTCAATGTCTGAGTTACTCAGGGTGAACACAAGGTTCAGTCTTGCTGGTTCATCCTCCCCTCTCTCTGGTAGTGTCCCTAACATGTTGGTGCATGAGGTTTGCCAGCACCACATCCATCATCTTGGCTCTCCATGTTTTGGGACCCCCATGTGGTTCCAGGCTTTCCCAATCAATCTCCCTGTGACTGAAGTCGCCCATGACCAGTAACTTCGCTCTACTCGAGTGAGCCCTTCTTGCCACCTCAGCTAGTGTATCCACCATTGCTCTGTTGCACTCAGCTTATTTTTCTCTTGGCCTCCTGCAGTTCTGTGGTGGGTTATACATCACTGCAATGACTACCTTGTGTGCCCCTGACTGAACTGTACCTACTATGTAACCCTTCTCCAATCTTGTCCATTCCTTCCATTTCTTGATAGCCCCACTGGTTTTTAATTAGCAGTGCAACCCCTCCTCCCCCTCTGCTCCTTCTGTCCTTCCTCAGGATCTGATATCCGGATGGGAAGATTGCATCTGTTATTATCCCAGTGAGTTTTGTTTCTGTAACCGCTATGATGTCTGGGAACATCTCCTTGATTCTTTTATGCCACTCCTCACATTCATTTGTTATTCAATCCACATTCATGTACCAAACCTTCAACTTCTTTTCTATAACTGTGGTCTGATGAGAAAGGTGGGTTAGGGGAAGCAGGTGCCCTGGCAGGGGCCTATAAGGGGTTGCTGTGGGGGTGTGGGTCTGTGGTGTGGATGTGGGGCAAAGGGCCTAGAGGGGATTTCAGTGGGGGTGGGGTTGGGGAGAGGGGCCTATGGGGGTTTACAGTGGGGGTGGGGGTTGTGGTGAGGGGGATGGGGTTAGGGGTGCAGTGTGTGGGTTGCTGTGGGTTACTGTGGGGGTGGGGTTTGTGCAAGGGGGATGTGTGGGTTACTGTGGATTTCTGTGGGGGTGGGGTTTGTGCTGAGGGGGATGGGGGCAGAGGGTACAGTGAGTGGGTTTTGGGTTAGGTTGTTTGATTGCTTTGGGATTGCCATGGTTGTGTTCCTTCTGTGGGTGGTACTGGAGGGGGTTGTGTTTGTTCTTCCACCTGGGCCTGATTTCTCCTGCTTCCCACCTTCCTTGCTTCCCATTCCTCCTTGCGACATTGCACCCTCTCTTTCAGTATCATCCTTTCTTCTTGTGTTCTGTCTCAGTCGAAGTACACACTTTGGAACTCCTGATTGGCCCTTAGGTCCTGTAGGATCCGGTTTCGAGCTGACTCTGCCTTGAAAATCACTTTGACTGGATTGTTTTTTCCTCTTGCAAACTACCCAATTCTCCGAAAATTTGTCAACTGGGTCATGTCGTCCTCTCCTATTGCTTTCATGATGCTCTCAATCGTTTTTTTCTCCTCCTGTTTCCTTGCCTCGTAAGTTTCCCCACCTACTTCTTGGAGCCCATAGACAAAAACGGCCCTCTCCCTTTCATCCTCCCACTGTACTTCCCTGAGCATCCTCTGATACGAATTAGTTTCTGCCATTGATGCATTGCTTTCTACTGTCTCTTCCCTATCTGGTGCCCCTGTGTTTATCTGTTCTTGGACATGGCAGTTGTCTGTTAGAGCCTCTGTATAGCCCAGCTCCTTCATTGTCTTTAGTCCTCTCATTAGTTCCTGCTGCTCTCCCTGCCTTTTCCCAGGCTTCCCTTGGGTCCGATAGTCATCACATACAATATATCTCCTTTGTTCCCTACTGTCCCCTCCTTGGTGACTGAGTATCAGATCTTGGTGTCATGGCTGTACTGTCCTTTGGTTCTTTAGGCTGTTTCAGTCTTTTTAGTTCTTCTTCTAAGCTCTGTATCTTAGCTTCAGCTGCTGTGATTTGTAATAACCTTTTCCTGCTCTCCTCAGCTATTTTCTCTTCCATTTTCTTGCCGAGCTCTTTTAGCCTCCTCCCCCACTTCTCTCTTCTCGTGAGCTCTGCCTCCCAGTCTTCTCTCCCAGGTTTACCCCTCTCTTCATCCACCATTCCTCTGGTTCTCTGTCTGGGTTTTTGGTGTCCCATGTTTCTTTTCCACAGAAGGAAGAGTTTATGCCAGGAGTGCTGTGTGGAGGGGGGTGTTTGTTGTGGGGAGGGAGGGGGGTTTGTTGTGGGATTAAGCAGGGAGGGGAAAAGGATAGTGAGCTGGAGGGGGGGACAGCAGCAGAGGGAAGAGAGATTGGGGAAGACTAAGGGGGACAGGGGGAAGAGCAATGGGGGGGAGGGGAGTAGGAGGAGTAGGGAGGATGAAAAGGAAGACGAAGAGGGAGAGAAAGTGGGATAAAGAGAGATAGTGTGATTGAATGCGAGTTAGAGAGTGAGTTAGAGAGTGAGTTAGAGAGTGAGTTAGAGAGTGAGTTAGAGAGTGAGTTAGAGAGTGAGTTAGAGAGTGAGTTAGAGAGTGAGTTAGAGAGGAGAGAGAGAGTTAGAGAGAGAGTTAGAGAGAGAGAGTTAGAGAGAGAGAGTTAGAGAGAGAGAGTAGAGAGAGTTAGAGAGAGAGAGTTAGAGAGAGAGAGTTAGAGAGAGAGAGTTAGAGAGAGAGAGTTAGAGAGAGAGAGTTAGAGAGAGAGAGTTAGAGAGTGAGTTAGAGAGTGAGTTAGAGAGTGAGTTAGAGAGTGAGTTAGAGAGTGAGTTAGAGAGTGAGTTAGAGAGTGAGTTAGAGATAGTGAAGTTAGAGAGTGAGTTAGAGAGTGAGTTAGAGAGTGAGTTAGAGAGTGAGTTAGAGAGTGAGTTAGAGTGAGTTAGAGAGTGAGTTAGAGATGAGTTAGAGAGTGAGTTAGAGAGAGAGTTAGAGAGAGAGTGTTAGAGAGAGAGAGTTAGAGAGAGAGAGTTAGAGAGAGAGAGTTAGAGAGAGAGAGTTAGAGAGAGAGAGTTAGAGAGAGAGAGTTAGAGAGAGAGAGTTAGAGAGAGAGAGTTAGAGAGAGAGAGTTAGAGAGAGAGAGTTAGAGAGAGAGAGTTAGAGAGAGAGTTAGAGAGAGAGTTAGAGAGAGAGTTAGAGAGAGAGTTAGAGAGTGAGTTAGAGAGTGAGTTAAAGAGTGAGTTAAAGAGTGAGTTAAAGAGTGAGTTAGAGAGTGAGTTAGAGAGTGAGTTAGAGAGTGAGTTAGAGAGTGAGTTAGAGAGTGAGTTAGAGAGTGAGAGAGTGAGTTAGAGAGTGAGTTAGAGAGTGAGTTAGAGAGTGAGTTAGAGAGTGAGTTAGAGAGTGAGTTAGAGAGTGAGTTAGAGAGTGAGTTAGAGAGTGAGTTAGAGAGTGAGTTAGAGAGTGAGTTAGAGAGTGAGTTAGAGAGTGATTAGAGTGAGTTAGAGAGTGAGTTAGAGAGTGAGTTAGAGAGTGAGTTTAGAGAGTGAGTTAGAGAGAGAGTGAGAGAGTGAGTTAGAGAGAGAGTGAGAGAGTTAGAGAGAGAAAGAGGAAGGGAGTGTTAGTGTGTGAAGCTTGAGAGTTGGGTAGGATCAGCCTTTAGTGTGCTTGCAGGCCTAGGAGGCGAAGGGAGAGAGAGGAGAAGGAAGGGGAGGTGAGGGGGGAGATGGAGGAGGTGCAGGAGGAGGGAGGGATAGTGGAAAGGGGGAGAGGGAGAGAAAGTGAATAGGAGAGGGAGAGAGAGATAGAGATAAAAGGAAAGAGAGTAAGAGAGTGAGAAGGAAGAGGAGGTGAAGGGGGAGGAGGTGTAGGGGGAGGAGGTGTAGGGGGAGGAGGTGTAGGAGGAGGAGGTGTAGGAGGAGGAGGTGTAGTGGGAGGAGGTGTAGGGAAGGAGGTGTAGGGGGAGGAGGTGTAGGAGGAGCAGCAGGAGGAGGAAGGGGTAGTGGAATAGGAGAGAGAGAGAGAGAGAGAGGTAGAGAGAGAGAGAGTAGAGAGAGAGAGAGAGAGAGAGAGAGGTAGAGACAGAGAGGTAGAGAGGTAAAAGGAGTGTGTGGGTGTTGGAGTGGGTATGAGAGATGTATCCATTAGGGTAGGACTACAAGTGTGTGTTTGAGAATTTATGGCCCTCTTATTTTCACGTGTGTGTGTGTGTGTGTGTGTGTGTGTGTGTGTGTGTGTGTGTGTGTGTGTGTGTGTGTGTGTGTGTTACTATCCTGCCACCCGAGCCAAGCGAGGGGAGAGGGAGGAGGAGAGGGACATTTCCCCTTGAACATCAGTAAAAATAATATTGCTGCTGTAGGTAAAATAGAAGAACATAGCAAAGCAAGCTGTTATTTTGACAGCTTTTTGCTCATTCATGAGCTATTTTACAAGCATAATGACTTGAAGAGCTACTCTGCTTGTATCACTGTATCTTATGAACTATAGCAGGTTCAAATAGTCTCCTGACGACTATAGTTTAGAAAATACTCTTTTAGCAGAAGAAACATAGATTGCTTTTATTGATAAAACTATACACAGGGCAAATGTTGCTCCAGTGAAAGCTATTTTGCAACAACTTGCACTACCACTCTTACAGATTGGGTACCTTTTCTTCACGGACATCCTGGAGTTGAACTGCACCCTCACCATTGACCCCAACAACACCCTGCCTAAGGGACTTGGGATTGTCAACGCAACTACCATCATGAGATTGGTCTGCTCCACCAGCCTCAATGCCGCTCTCAAGTACTGCGGGAACACCTCCTATGTTGGTTATCAGATGAACGGAGAGGGTATGTGGATCCCGTGTTTGTTAATTTTATCCATTCTACTGTGTACATTGTGCTTTTTTTTCTGAGTTCCAAGTGACCCACCTGGTCATGGTGGGTCACTTGGAACTCAGCTGGTACTATGGTAATGGCATCTAAGTGGCGGTGGTGGAAATGAACATGATAGGTGGTGGTTGGGATCAGGGTTAGAAAGATGAATGTAATACCACATTATTGACAAGTATGACTTTGAATACACAAGTTTCGCAACAAGCTTGTATTACCACAACATTGGGCCCCACGCAGGTTTGTTTAGGAACAATTTCCCATTTTTTTGATGGATTACAAATGTCTTGCATAATAACACGTGCAAAATTATCTTGGATAATCCAAGAGAAGGTCAAGCAAAATAATTTATTTCCATTGGATAGAGCTTTATCATTGTAAAGCTCTCACAGAGAGTGATGTCATAACAAAAGCTTGGTCTAAAACATGCATGTCTTCATGGGAGGCTATAAAGAGAGAGAGAGAGAGAGAGATTGATGGTCTAAAACATGCATGTCTTCATGGGAGGCTATAAAGAGAGAGAGAGAGAGAGAGAGAGAGAGAGAGAGAGAGAGAGAGAGATTGATGGTCTAAAACATGCATATCTTCATGGGAGGCTATGAAGAGAGAGAGAGATAGAGATAGAGATAGAGAGATAGAGATAGAGATATAGAGATAGAGATAGAGAGAGATAGAGATAGAGAGAGATAGAGATAGAGAGAGAGAGAGATAGAGAGAGAGATAGAGAGAGAGATAGAGATAGAGAGAGATAGAGATAGAGAGAGATAGAGAGAGAGATAGAGATAGAGATAGAGAGAGATAGAGATAGAGAGAGATATAGAGATAGAGATAGAGAGAGATAGAGATAGAGATAGAGATAGATAGAGATAGAGAGAGATAGAGATAGAGAGAGAGAGATAGAGAGAGAGATAGAGATAGAGAGAGATAGAGATGAGAGAGATAGAGAGGATTAGAGATAGAGAGAGATAGAGATAGAGAGAGATAGGGGAGAGATAGAGATAGAGAGAGATAGAGATAGGGGAGATAGAACATAGAGATGGGACATAGAGATAGAGAGAGATAGAGAGAGAATAGAGAGAGATAGAGATAGAGATAGAGATAGAGAAAATAGAGATAGAGAGGGGAGATAGAGAGAGATAGAGATAGAGATAGAGAGGATAGAGAGAGAGATAGAGTAGAGAGAGATAGAGAGAGAGATAGAGATAGAGAGAGATAGAGAGAGATAGAGAGATAGATAGAGAGAGATAGAGAGAGAGATAGAGAAGAGAGATAGAGAGAGATGGGAGAGAGAGAAGAGATAGAGAGAGATAGAGAGAGAATAGAGAGATAGAGGGGATAGAAAAGAGATAGAGAGAGATAGATAAGAGATAGAGATAGAGAGAGATGGGAGATAGAGATAGAGATAGAATAGATGGGAAAATAGAGAGGGGATAGAGAGAATTGATGATTGATTGATTTTTTGGGTTTCAATTTCTATTATTCATATACATTTACTTCCCTTTTTTGTAACCACCTCATTCCTCACACATCTTTCACTTTTTCCACAGACTGCACCAATCCCTTAGGAATGGCTACAATGAGTGCGTGCCAGCTAACAGCATCATCAGCCATCGACTCCACTACTGGTCCTCTCATGGCTGTGCCTGGCTCTGGCTCAGGTAATTATGCCTTTCAGCTGAAGTTCCTTAATTCTGGTGATGGTGACACTTGACCAGAAGAACGAAAATACCTGATGACTTCCAGGTGCTGTTTCACATAGGTTTTAGCACTTCCCTTTAAAAGTAATAAACAATATTAATAAATAATAATAATAACACTAATGGTAATAATAAATGAGTAGCCCAACATATGCTGGGCTTAATAAAAGTGTATTGGTTCGTATACTCTTCCCGCCATATATGTAGATCAAGACATTTCTTATCCAATCCATATGTATGGGACAAGCTGTTCGCTGAAAAAATCCACATATTGGTCTAGCCATTGTTGACTAATCATCGTGAATGGGGAAAAAGTCATTTGTTATTAACCCATTCATGTGGCCTGAGTTACACCTGTGAATGGTACAAAACATGTGCTGGAGCAGACTTTCTTGGCAAAGAACACCTATGCAGGTGTGTGAGTTACTGAAGACATGAACTCGAAAAGGATATACACGACGAGAGATGGTACTTCTCTCGGCGTTCATTTACTTACTCCCCTATAATACTTTTTTTCTCAGGGATTAGAGTAGTCGTGATTGGAGTTGAGCAGGTGATATGCAGACTTAGTGATCCCTCATGTAGTCAATGGGCTTTAAACCCAATTTTTTTTTTTTAAATCAAGAGGGAAGTGCTAAATTAGTATGGGATATATAGCACCTGGGAAATGGGAGGCATTCATGCTCAGCTTGGGTTGAAACCCAGTTAACCAACAACTGAGAATATGACTTAAAAACACATTTCAACTTTGCCACATATCAGGTCATGAGCGAAAAAAAAAAAATTGAAATTGCTGTTTCCTCATCACCAGGGTGGAGTCCACCAGTACGTGCAGGAGCAACCTGGAGTGACTACTACACCATCGATTTCCTGAAAGACACAAGAGTCACAAGGAAATTGTCTGGAGGCTGTACAGGGACACTCTCCATAAGCTCCTTAAGATGCATACTCACAGAATGGTTATCTTTGTTGACACCTTGAGGGTGAGAGGAAAGTGAGGGTAGAGTGAGAAAGAGATAGTGAGACGTGAGGGAGAACAGTATGGGGAGAGAGAGGAGGAGGGGAGGAGAGGAGAAAAAGAGAAAAAGCGAGAAAAAGAAGAGAGAGAGAGAGAAAAAGAGAGAAGGAGAAAGAAGAGAGGAGAGGAGAAAGAGAGAGAGAGAGAGAGAGAGAGAGAGAGAGAGAGAGGAGAGAGAGAGAGAAAAAGAGAAGAGAGAGAGAGAGAGAGAGAGAAAAAGGGAGGGGGAAGAGAGAAAAAAAGAGAGAGAGAGAGAAAGAGAGAGGAAAGGGAGAGAAAGAGAGAGAGAGAGAAAGAGAGAGAAGGGAGAGAAAAGAGGAGAGAAGAGAGAGAGAGAGAGAAAGAGAGGAGAGGGGAGGGGGAAAAGAGAGAGAGAGAGAAAGGGGGAAGAGAGAGAGAAAGAGAGAGAGAGAGAGAGAAAGAGAGAGAGAAGAAAGAGAGAGGAAGAGGAGAGAGAGAGAGAGAGAAAGAGGGGAGAGAGAGAGAGGAAGAGAGAGAGAGAGAGTGAGAGAGAGAGGGGGAGAAAGAGGGAGGAGAGGGAGAGAAAGAGAGAGAAAAAGAGAGAGAGAGGAGAGAGAGAGAGAGAGAAGAGAGAGAGAGAGAGAGAAAGAGAGAGAGGGGAGAGAAAGAGGAGAGAGACGAGAGAAAGAGAGAGAAAGAGAAAGAGAGAGAGAGAGAAAAAGAGAAAAGCAGAGAGATGAGATTTTCAAGAGAATTTTATTATATTACAGTGTAGTCATTATTATCATGTGCTTCACGTCATCATGCTATAATATGTGGCTATATTCTTCGTAATTCCACCAAACAAATAAAATTTTGCCCTTCATTGCATCTCACTATATTAGAGTATCTCGCAGTGTATTTTACTGTTCTTTATTGTATTTCATTATGTTAAACTGTACTGTAATCTTCTGTACTAAGATAGTGTGCTGTAATGAAAAGACTTTGTTGCATTTTACTGTAATTGGATTGGATTACAGGGCATTGTAATCAACGTTCCTACGAGTGGAATTGTCGACCTGCCCAGTGAGTGTCGCTTCCAGGCTCGGTATGGCAGACTGGTTATTCTCAGCGTCAGCAGTGGTCTTGGGACCGCTGCTGTGCCTACTGGCACCACCCCTGTGGGTGTAAGGTGGGTCTTTAAAGATTTATAAAGGGTGTTTAAGACATAATGAGGGTCTTCAGTACATAAGGTGTAAGCTTAACCCGTAAACGGTCCAAACGTATATATACGTTTTTTCAACATTTGAAAGTATGTAAAAAAAGTAGATCTTTTTTTTGTTTTTTTACATTTGAAAATGTGTAAAAAAATTTGATCTTTTTTTTTTTTTGTTGTTGTATTTGAAAATATGTAAAAAAAACATAGATCTACTTTTGTAGCACTACACATGTGAACTTAGATCTGCTTGGACCGTTTACGGGTTAAATGTGATGAGTGAACATACATCCACACCCACACATAATAATATACTATCTATAGCCCACCTTTCTCCTTATATCTATTTATATCTTATCTTTGCCCTTAAATTGCACTTGCTATAATAAGGTTAGATAAGTTTCCCGAGGTGCTTTTAGTACAAAATCATTCATTTTTATATTAACATAAATGAAAAAATACATCTTTAAATGTGTTACAAAATTTCAGAAAGGACTTAATTTTAAAGGAGTTCTTGCTAATTGACCAATTTTACCTATTTGGCACGACATGTATGTATGTATGTGTATATATATACAGTAGGGCCCCACTTATATGGCAGGTTAGGTTCCAGGCTACCGCCATGAAGCAGAAATCGCCGTAAAGTGGAACACCTCTTCTTTTCACTTATAAATGCATACAATTACTAGATAACAAGTTTACACTAACATATATTAAGTTCGTAAGTTTATTCAAATATACACAAATGCAGTTACATAGATTATCATACATAGCAGCATATGTGTAAAGTACCTAGGATAAGCCAAAAAAGTCAGAGTGACTTATTTCTATTCGGGTTAGCAGTAGAACTAGGCATTAAAAACAATAAAAAAGTAAAATACACATACAGTGGACCCCCGCCTTACGATATTAATTCGTTCCTGAGAGCTCATCGTAAGCCGAAATTATCGTAAGGTGAATTAATTTTCCCTCAATATTTGCACCAATAACTCATTACAGTTGTGACCAGATGTGGAAGTGTGAATTGCTCATTACTCTATAATTTGTTTATGATTGTAGCCATGTATAAACATAAGTAACCATTCTTACAGAATTCATTACCTTTGTAACTTGTGAGCTCATTACCTTTGTACCTAGTTCAGCTATCAAAACTTTAGGGGCCCAGTCCCTGGACCTATTACGTACCTCTGTAATCTGTAAATACCTTTGTAACTTGTCATGATTGTGACCAGACCTACCTGGAGTTCATTACCTTTGTAAATTGCGAGTTCATTATCTTTGTAAATTGTGAGTTCATTACCTCTGTAACTTGCTCAGCTATCAAAACTTTGGAGTACAGTCCCTGGACCAATTATGTACCTCTGTAATATTTTGACTACCACCCACAGGATGGGTATGGGGTGCATAATACACATATTAAACTAAACTAACCTATAAGAAATAATGGAAATTAAATTAATCTGTTCCTGACACCCCAAAGTATGAAAAAAAAAAAATTTTATAACATGAAATATTAATTTTAATACACACAAACTGAAGAAGACATGCACAATTCTCTCTCCCCTCCTCTGAAGCAGTTTCCTCAGGTCTGGCCTCTTGCTGTTGAAGATGATCTTGCAGCTCTTCAGTGGTTAGTTCTTCATTGTCCTCCTCCACCAACTCTTCCACATCCTCTCCACTAACCTCCAATCCCAAAGACTTCCCCAATGCCACAATGGATTCCACAACTGGCATACGCTTCTCAGGGTTAGCCTCATACCCTTCAAAATCCCTTTCTTTTATACATTCTGGCCACAGTTTCTTCCAAGCAGAGTTCAAGGTTCTCTTAGTCACTCCCTCCCAAGCCTTACTTAAAAGGCTTACACATCTTGTTCCTCATCCTCATATCCGACATAGACAAGGATGTCAGCCACAGCACCGTGTCTTCCTTTGCAGATGACACTCGAATCTGCATGACAGTGTCTTCCATTGCAGACACTGCAAGGCTCCAGGCGGACATCAACCAAATCTTTCAGTGGGCTGCAGAAAACAATATGAAGTTCAACGATGAGAAATTTCAATTACTCAGATATGGTAAACACGAGGAAATTAAATCTTCATCAGAGTACAAAACAAATTCTGGCCACAAAATAGAGCGAAACACCAAAGTCAAAGACCTGGGAGTGATCATGTCGGAGGATCTCACCTTCAAGGACCATAACATTGTATCAATCGCATCTGCTAGAAAAATGACAGGATGGATAATGAGAACCTTCAAAATAGGGAGGCCAAGCCCATGATGACACTCTTCAGGTCACTTTTTTCTATCTAGGCTGGAATATTGCTACACACTAACAGCACCTTTCAAGGCAGGTGAAATTGCTGACCTAGGAAATGTACAGAGAACCTTCACGGCGCGCATAAACGGAGATAAAACACCTCAATTACTGGGGGCACTTGAGGTTCCTAAACCTGTATTCCCTGGAACGCAGGCGGGAGAGATACAGATTAATACACCTGGAAAATCCTAGAGGGACTAGTACCGAACTTGCACACGAAAATCACTCAACGAAAGCAAAGACTTGGCAGACGATGCAAAAATCCCCCAATGAAAGCAGGGGTGTCACTAGCACGTTAAGAGACCATACAATAAGTGTCAGGGGCCCGAGACTGTTCAACTGCCTCCCAGCATACATAAGGGGGATTACCAACAGACCCCTGGCAGTCTTCAAGCTGACACTGGACAAGCACCTAAAGTCGGTTCCTGACCAGCCGGGCTGTGGCTCGTATGTTGGTTTGTGTGCAGCCAGCAGTAACAGCCTGGTTGATCAGGCTCTGATCCACCAGGAGGCCTGGTCACAGACCGGGCCGCGGGGGCATTGACCCCCGGAACTCTTTCTCCAGGTAAACTCCAGGTAAACAACTGAGGATGCTAAAGTGATCTTTCCAAAACACTCTTAGTCAATCGAGTGTCTGAGGTCACTTCAAAGCACTTTTGAAACATAGCTTTTGTGTAGAGTTTTTTGAAGTTTGAAATGACCTGCTGGTCCATGGGCTGCAGGAGAGGAGTGGTATTAGGAGGCAAAAACTTGACCTTAATGAAGCTTATGTCCCCAGAAAGTCCCTCTGCCAAGTCTGAAGGATGACCAGGAGCATTGTTTAATACCAGGAGGCACTTAAGGTCCAATTTCTTTTCCATTATGTAATTTTTCACATTGGGGGCAAATGCATGGTGTAACCAGTCATAGAAAAAGTCCCTAGTGACCCATGCCATACTGTTTGCCCTCCACAGCACACACAAGTTAGCCTTGGCAACATTGTTTTGCTGAATGCTGTAGGAGTTTCAGAGTGATACACCAATAAAGGCTTCACTTTGCAATCACCACTAGCATTAGCACACATCAGAAGAGTAAGCCTGTCTTTCATAGGCTTTTGTCCTGGGAGTGCCTTTTCCTCTTGAGTAATGTAGGTCCTGCTTGGCATTTTCTTCCAAAACAGGCCTGTTTCGTCGCAATTAAACACTTGTTCAAGTTTCAATTCTTCACTGTCTATGTACTCCTTGAATTCCTTCACATATTTTTCAGCTGCTTTTTGGTCTAAACTGGTAGCTCCACCATGCCTTATCACACTATGTATGCCACTACGATTCTTAAATCTCTCAAACCAACTTTTGCTGGCTTTAAATTCACTCACATCACCCCTAGTTGCAGGCATTTTTCTAATTAAATCGTCATGCAACTTCCTAGCCTTTTCACATATGATCGCTTGAGAGATGGTATCTTCTATCTGTTTTTTTCATTTATCCACACCAATAACAGTCTCTCAACATCTTCTATCACTTGTGATCTCTGTTTCGAAAACAAACTTGCACCTTTTGCAAGAACAGCTTCCTTGATTGCCGTTTTGTTGGCCAAGATAGTAGCGATGGCTGATTAGGGTTTGGTGTACAACCTGGCCAGCTCCGAGACATGCACTCCACTTTCGTACTTAGCTATTATCTTTCTTCATTTCCATAGTAATTTTCACTCTTTTTACCACAAGGTTGGCACTAGAAGCTTTCTAGGGGCCCAAGGTGACTTATTTACAAGCACTAAAAACACTGTGATAATATGAAATGTACCGAATGTATGCTTAGATGCGACTGCATTGGCTGGCTTGTAAACACTGACATGCATGGGGCAGCTGAGGCCAAGTGTAGGATGCATTCCGGACGAACCATGTGAGGCGAGTTTTTTATCGTGAGGCGAGGCAAAATTTTTGCATTCAAATGCTTTGTATGGCGAATTTAACGTAACGCGATGCGTTCATAAGGTGGGGTCCACTGTATAGTATACTCAATACTTACCTTAAAATATTTGTCGTCTTAATCTAGGGTGAGACAAGTAGTATTTATTGTAAGCGCTACAAGGACACCCTTAAGACTGCTCTGAAAGCTTTCAACATCAACCACACCATGTGGGAGCTGATAGCTCAGGACAGGAATGGCTGGCGAGCAGTTGTCCAGAAAGGGGCAACATCCTGCGAGGCAAGCAGAATCTCACTAGCTGAGCAGCACAGGCAGGCGAGGAAGACCAGAGCCATCAGACCCCTCAATGCCGCCACCCTTCCCTGTTGACACTGCCAGAGAACGTTTCGTGCGCGGATTGGCCTGACAAGTCATCTGCGTACCCACCAACTTCGACCCCAGGATGACTAGATGGTCCTCGTCGAATCGACGGACAAACAACAACAACAACAACAACATTGTAAGAAATCAAGTGTGGTATGTATGGTAGCCAGCTGGGCTACCATACCAGGCTACCCCATCCACACATAATATTCTATAAAATTTAAGCATATAAAATGCATATACAGTTCACTCATTACTTACCTTAAAATATTTGCAGTCTTAATGTAGAGTCAGAGGTGAGTAAATGAGATAAAACAAATGAGAGAGAGAGAGAGAGAGAATGGGTACATAAGAGAACACTTGTGGAGTTATGTAAACAAAAAGTATACATGTCTGGTTTGTGTACAAGTTACATTGTGTACAAATTCTCTACGTTTATTTTTTTTTGTTTTTTTTTTTGTAACAAGTCGGCCGTCTCCCACCGAGGCAGGGTGACCCAAAAAGAAAGAAAATCCCCAAAAAGAAAATACTTTCATCATCATTCAACTCTTTCACCTCCCACATTAACACTTTTTTTGAGAGGTCCCAAACACAACAGCTTAGAAGATAATTATAAAGATACACAAATATCTCCCCAAAACGCAATATCCTGACCCCTTTTTTAGAGTGCAGGCTTTTAAATTCCCTTTTCCCAGGACCAAGTCCGTAAAATAAAAAAAGAGGAAACACCCCCATTCTCTGTAACACCTTTTTTTTTAGAAGATGATGCTCTGATGAAGCATAAAAAAGAAAAATTTTTACAGTTACCCCCAGTAACTCATTTTCTCTTATGATGGACTAGAGAAAACGTTATTCCTGCCATTACTAATATAAATTGTCTGGTTCCCACATCTCATATTTGTTTATTTATTCTACTGTTGGGTGTATTTATCATCTTTATATGTTATTTATTGTGTATATTATATAATTTTGAAAAAAAATATCATAGCTGGATTAATAAAAAGTGTATATTAACATAATATATGACATTTAATGAGACTCAATGATTACTGAGTATTATTGTTACTACTAATATGGCATCTCGAGACATAAGACACTCTTACTGATTTTAATGTGTACCTGCACGCCAGCACAGTGTGTAGGTTTATTTAGGTACAGGTATACATAAGTATAATTATCAAGAGTATATATAAAATAACTTTTAAAAACACTTGAAATTTTGGAGTTTCCAGACACAATGGAGAGACGTGGTGCTTAAGAAGCTCATGGAGAATGTAAACAAACAGGGTTGGTTGCAGAGAATGTATTAGAAAGTCAGGTGGGGGGAGCTGTATAGAGAGTTTGGGTCATAATTTGAAATGACCGTATTAACGGAACACCATAAAGTGAAACACTGTAAAGTGGGGCCCTACTGTGTGGGGTGTGTGTGTGTGTGTGTGTGTGTGTGTGTGTGTGGGGTGTGTGTGTGTGTGTGTGTGTGTGTGTGGTGTGGTGTGTGTATATATATATATTATAAAAATATATATATATATATATATAATAATATATATATATATATATATATATATATAAAATATATATATTAACACACACACACCTCCCATCCGACTTATGACCGAGTTTGGTTCCAAGAAACCAGTCGTAAGTTGAAATGGCCGTAAGTCGAACTTTACTACTGAATATCAACAAAACATTTTTGTAATGACTTTATTTTATTGTTTTATTTTGGTATTTCATGTTTTACTTTACTTTTTATGTTGTTATTACTGTATTTTATACTGTAAGGTTTAGGATAAACACTGTACAACATGACTCAAGAAATCATAATGACACAATTGCAAACAACGCGACGGGCTGGAGTTTTGAGACTCTATGACCGCCGGTTCAATCTAGGCCGGGGGTATGGTTTGACTGTGTACAACACAAATAGTTGTTTATTTCCCAGAAATTTGGCATAAAAAACACGGTCATAAGTCGAGTGGTCGTAAGTCGAGCAGGTCGTAAGTCGGGGTAGGTGTGTGTTTTGTGTATATATATATATATATATATATAAAATATAATATTATATATATATTTTTATATTATTTTAAATATATATATATTAAAAACATAATTTTTTTTTCCAAAAACCGGTGTTGGGGGCCTTTAAAACAAAGTACAACAAAAAAAAATAAATTTTTTTTTTTTAAAAAATTTTTTTACTTTACATTGATTACTTTTTATTGTTTTTAGGTAAAAAAACCCTTAAAGATCAAATTTTAAAACAAAAAAAAAAAATTTTTTTTTTTTTTTTTCAATTGGGGCCCGGGGGGGTTTGGGGGGGGGGAAAAAAAAATTTTTTTTCCCGGGCTGGTCGGGGTTTTGGTCACAGGGAAAGTGGGGAGGGGGGGTTGTGTTTAATTTTAAAAAATTTTTAAAATTTATAAAATTTTTTTTTATTTTTATTTTTTTTTTTTTATATAATTATATATATATTTTTTTTTTTTTTTTTTTTCAACAAGTCGGCCGTCTCCCACCGAGGCAGGGTGACCAAAAAAAGAAAGAAAATCCCCAAAAAGAAAATACTTTCATCATCATTCAACACTTTCACCACATTCGCACATTATCACTGTTTTTGCAGAGGTGCTCAGAATACAACAGTCTAGAAGCATACACATATAAAGATACACAACATATATATATATATATATATATTTTTTTTTTTTTTTTTTTTTTCAACAAGTCGGCCGTCTCCCACCGAGGCAGGGTGACCCAAAAAAGAAAGAAAATCCCCAAAAAGAAAATACTTTCATCATCATTCAACACTTTCACCACACTCGCACATTATCACTGTTTTTGCAGAGGTGCTCAGAATACAACAGTCTAGAAGCATACACATATAAAGATACTCAACATATCCCTCCAAACTGCCAATATCCCAAACCCCTCCTTTAAAGTGCAGGCATTGTACTTCCCATTTCCAGGACTCAAGTCCGACTATATGAAAATAACCGGTTTTCCCTGAATCCCTTCACTAAATATTACCCTGCTCACACTCCAACAGATCGTCAGGTCCCAAGTACCATTCGTCTCCATTCACTCCTATCTAACACGCTCACGCACGCTTGCTGGAAATCCAAGCCCCTTACCCACAAAACCTCCTTTACCCCCTCTCTCCAACCCTTTCGAGGACGACCCCTACCCCGCCTTCCTTCCCCTATAGATTTATATGCTTTCCATGTCATTCTACTGTGATCCATTCTCTCTAAATGACCAAACCACCTCAACAACCCCTCTTCTGCCCTCTGACTAATACTTTTATTAACTCCACACCTTCTCCTAATTTCCACACTCCGAATTTTTTGCATAATATTTACACCACACATTGCCCTTAGACAGGACATCTCCGCTGCCTCCAACCGTCTCCTTGCTGCTGCATTTACCACCCAAGCTTCACACCCATATAAGAGTGTTGGTACTACTATACTTTCATACATTCCCTTCTTTGCCTCCATAGATAACGTTTTTTGACTCCACATATACCTCAACGCACCACTCACCTTTTTTCCCTCATCAATTCTATGATTAACCTCATCCTTCATAAATCCATCCGCCGACACGTCAACTCCCAAGTATCTGAAAACATTCACTTCTTCCATACTCCTCCTCCCCAATTTGATATCCAATTTTTCTTTATCTAAATCATTTGACACCCTCATCACCTTACTCTTTTCTATGTTCACTTTCAACTTTCTACCTTTACACACATTCCCAAACTCATCCACTAACCTTTGCAATTTTTCTTTAGAATCTCCCATAAGCACAGTATCATCAGCAAAAAGTAACTGTGTCAATTCCCATTTTGAATTTGATTCCCATAATTTATATATATATATATATATATATATATATATATATATATATATATATATGTATATATATATATATATATTTGCTCACTATACATATAACGTGTGTACGTGTCTTTCTCCCTGCAAGGTTTACGGATTGGTACGGATGTTACTTGCAGAACACTACAAACACATGTACAGGACAACTCTCCACCATCCTCTCCACAGATGTTACCAAGTGGCGTCATGCTGCGTATGATAGCGTTAACAAATTCCTCTACTTCTGTGATGTCTCCCTCGACGGCACTCATCTCCTGTGCTTCTGCACTCCTGACGGTGTTACCTGGAATGGTGAGAAACACTCCTATTACTGCAAGCTTGTTAGGGGTCATATTGCACCTGGGAAATGATAATTAGGTTTGATCCTAGTAACTGTAGAAGAGGTTCAGTTCCTCTGATTAAGGTCTTAATCAGCATCAAAGAAACTGTTTTGAGCAGGTATTATTGTATTAATGGATAGTATTAAATTCACAGGGTTTATTTAACTCCTGGGGAATGAGAATTAATGAGGTTTTATACAAGGAGACGATAGCCCCAGCTCTTGGCTCAAGATGTCTTCGCATCTCTAATGTTTAAGGCACTGTGTTAAAGGACTGACTTAACTAAGATGAAGAACAGAGGTGTTGATGTCATGCAAACTCGTGTAGAAGAGCTTAACTCGTAAGGGCTGTACAGTATCTGTAGAAGGGAAGTATAACAAGTCCTTCATACACAGACCACTATATAATGGACTTCAAAAATACGAAGCAAAATCCGTTGGGTTAATCAATTTGGAACCAGTGGATGATGTCTGCTATTTACATAGTTGTCCATTATTATTATATTCATGGCAAAAGAATTTCACCTTTATCCAACACTGTTCTTATTTTCAGCCACCTGCCTTCTCCCTCCCATTAGCTGGTTATATAGATTGTGTATAGTAATTAGGTTTAATCCCAGAAAAGAGAAATCAAAAGCTCTTTATGTACATCATGGCCTCTCCCTGGGAAGGGTGATGATATATAGGGCTTTTCGGGAATGTAAACATAAGTGACAGTCTTCCCCAATCTCTCTGGTTAAACTATGATTCTGCTTTTGTTTATTCTGTTGTGCCATTTTGTAATTAAGTACATTAAGCCGAAGTCCTCCTGTGATCGTAATTATTATATAAATAAAAATAAAGAAGAGCGAAAGAAATAATAAAGATAATAATTATACATGAAAATAAAAACCTGAAAATTTCTTTCATCAAGCATCTTTCACTCTCCCCAACACAGCTATGCCATCTTATATCGGTGGGCTGGTTGGGTTTGATACCACTACCAGCATGATGTATGCTATGGACACAAAATGGGTGGCCATGGTGGGTAGCATAGATTGTGTCAACTGGTCCATTGTATCTGCTGCCGATCAGGCCAAAATTAATGCCTCAGCTACCCCTCCAACATCGATTCCTGGCAAACCTGCGGCCACACTCGGTTCAGTCATCATTGGACCCTGGACAGGTAGGACCTATATCTTCTCTCTTTAACTGTGACTTCATCAAGAGTGCACTCATTCTCCTTACATCCCTTCCTTGCTCTATTCTCTTAATATACATTACATCTACAAATTAATTTTAATGCAACATGTTCCCAACATGTATTTCTAAGGTTTAAGATATTTGTCTCTGAATGTTTTCAATGTTTCATTAATCAAAGCTTGCCTAATCTTGCACCTTCCTTTTCTCCCTCCATCAGCTGACTTCACTGGGCTGCAACTTGGTGGACAGTACATGGCTAAGTGGGCCAATTGCTGCTCCTAGGAGGCCAGTACATGGTTAAGTGGTTCGGCTAATGCTCTTATCTTGGGCATGTTGACCCAAGCTACACTTAGAACTGATGTACATGGCCAAGTGGGCCACCTTTTGCTTCTAGGAAAGCAGTACAAGACCAAGTGGGCCAACTACTTCTCATAAGAAAGCAGTATGAAGGCATGTGGAGTACCTGCTGCTCACATACATTCCTCCCTTCCATCAACCATTCAATAAACACCCTCCAGAACATGCCCTCCAACATAACCACTGAAACACTCAAAAACTTTAAAACCTGAAAAATACATTTAAACTATACCACACTAGTTTACCTACATTCAAACACTACCCCCTGCAACATAACATTTATCAACGCCCCCCAACTTCATCCCCTGAAAACTTTTTCCCCAGTCCCAAACCTCAAGGGGAGCCTCTGTTTGTTTTATCCCCAAAAATTTCAACCAAACACCCACTTTTGGTCACTCCCTTTTTACACCACTTCCCCCACCACCGCCCGCAAGTAAAAGAAACACAGGGCAAGCAAACATATAAAAATAAAAGGTTACCCCCCCAACCAATTTTAAAAAAAAAAAATGTTGTGAATTTTTCAGCACGCAGTTGAAATTTTTTTGAAACCAGATGGTTTTTTGGTTAAAAATTTTTTTTTTTCGTTTCTCGGTATTTTCTTTGGCACGAAGTACTAAAAAATTTTTGAATCGTTTGGATTAGTGCCCCTTTTAAAAAAATTTAGTTTTTAAAAAATTTTTTGAGGAATTAGAAAAATTAAAAAAAATTTTAAAAAATGAGAATTTTTAAAAAAAAAAAATTCCTGGGTAAAATTTTAATTTTTTTATTTAAAAAGTTTTGTTTATTTTTAACCCTTTTATTTTAATAGTTTATTATTGTTAAAAAAAAGGGATATAATATTATTATTATAATAATATATATATAAAATATTATATATATATATTAATATATATATATAAATAATAATATATATTAAAATAATATAATATATAATATATATTTTAAAAAAATTTTTATATAATAAACAATTTAAAAAAAAAAAAAACAAAAAAAAAAACAAAATAAACATTAAAAAAAAACATTAAAATACAAAAAAAAAAAAAACCCTTTTTAAAAACAATCAATAAAAAAACAAAAATAAAAAAAAAAAAAAAAAAAACAAAAAACAAAACAAAAAAAAAAAACAAAAAAACAAAACAAAAAATAATTTAACAAAAAAAAACAAAAAAAAATAAACCCCAAAAAAAATTTAACAAAAAAACAAAAAACAAAAAAACAAAAAAAAAAAAAAACAAAACAAAATAAAAAAAAAAATATAAAAACAAAAAACAAAACAAAAAACAAAAAAACAAACAAAACAAACAAATAAACCCCAAAACAATTTTTGAACAAAAAATAAACCCCTTTTTACTAATAGAAAAAAAAAAAAAAAAAAAATTTACAAAAAAAATTTTAAAAAAAAATAAAAAAAAAAATAAAAAAAAAAATAAAAAAATAAAAAAAATAATTAAAAAAAACAAAATTTTTAAAAGAAACAATAAAAAAAACAAAAATAAAAAAACAAAATAAAAAATTTAAAAAAAAATAAAAAAACAAAAAAAATAAACAAAAAAAAATTTAACAAAAAAATATTAACATTAAAATAAAAAACCCAAAAATAAATTTGAAATAAAATTAAAAAAAAAAAAAAAAAAATTTAAAAATTCATTCAAACAACCCCCCCAAAAAATTTTAAAAAAGAAAATGAACTTAAAACCCCCCCCTTCAAAACCCCCCAAAATACTTATCAAATAAAAACCTTTCCTCCAAATTTTTATGGAAAAAATCACCAAAAATCCCCCAAACTATATACATATATACATATTATAACATATATATATACATATATACATATATACATATATACATATATATGTATACATATATACATATATATGATACATATATATATATATATGTATACAATATACATATATATGTATACATAATATATATATATGTATACATATATATATATATATGTATACATATATATCATATATATGTATACATATATATATATATATATGTATACATATAATATATATATATAGTATACATATATTATATAATATATATATAATATATAATATATATATATATATGTATACAATATATATATATATGTTATAACATATATATATATATAATAGTATACATATATATATATATATATATGTATAACATATATATATATATATGTAAACATATATATATATATATATATGTATACATATATATATATATATATAAATATATATGTATACATATATATATATATATATGTATACATATATAATATAATATGTATACATATATATATATATATGTATACATATATATATATATTATGTATACATATATATATATATATATATATATATATATATATATATATAATATATATATATAATAAGCAATGTCGTGACACTGGGAATTTCCCATAAAAACGATCTTTGGAAAAAATGAAATGGTGATATCTGTAAATTTTTACCTCTCACTGAGGTCTTCAGCAAACCATAAAGAGTACAAGTGATCAAGCATATACACAAGGGCAGGTTACCTGGCCTAAGTTACATGATGAGAGTCAAGTGCAAAACTTAGGATGCAGGAGCAAAAGGCACAACAAAATTTAAAAATAAAACCTTTAGTTTTGAGTTCAGAATATCATCTTGCTAGGCCAATAGAAATAGGTTGCTATAACTGCCCTTGCTCTGAAGTCACTGTTACAACACCTGATTTGGTTCGTTAATGTGACTTACGTTATGTTACTTCAGTGACAAATCTTTGAATAATGGTACACACTTTCCATCAGGCAGCTGCTATTGAAGTCTGACAGGATTATCAGTTATTACTCCCTCACATATTCTTAGATATCTTCTGTATACCAAGAACAAACTTTTCAATCTGTTGAGGGCCATAGTGTAAAATCGAAATAAACAGATATCTCGAAACTTGTTTTTATTCTCCAAAGACACACGGATACACACGTACAAACACACACAGGGAGAGTGACCTAGTAGCGATCAGTGAAGAGGCGGGGCCAGGAGCTCGGACTCGACCCCCGCAACCTCAACTAGGTGAGTACAACTAGGCGAGTACACAGATGGGACGCAGAAACAAGGTCACCATTGAAAGTTGAATACTCAGATGAGTCAGAGAGATGTTAGGAAGAATTTTTTTTAGTCATAGAGTTGTCAGGAAGTGGAATAGTCTGGCAAGTGATGCAGTGGAGGCAGGAACCATACATATTTTTAAGATGAGGTATGATAAAGCTCACGGAGCAGGGAGAGAGAGAGAGGACATAGCGATCAGTGAAGAGGCAGGGCCAGGAGCTATGTCTCAATCCCTGCAACCACAAATAGGCTAGTACACACACACAGGCGGGTGCAGACACACACACACAACACACAATTATTTTTACATGAAAACTTATTTGAAGCTGTTAGCAATATGCAGATTTTCGGATATTCAGACTGGTGTCACCGAAAATGACAGTCTACTATCCTTACCACTGGACCATCATTACCCTAACTCGATCACACAGTTGTGTAATCCAGGGCAGACTGAAGCTCTAGTTCACTTCACCTGTTTGAATCCCCTGAAGACCCTGGAAATTGTTTTGACCACCCATTGCATTTATATATACATATACGTATATATCTGGCAGTTTGGAGGGATATGTTGTGTATCTTTATGTGTGTATGCTTCTAAACTGTTGTATTCTGAGCACCTCTGCAAAAACAGTGATAATGTGCGAGTGTGGTGAAAGTGTTGAATGATGAAAGTATTTTCTTTTTGGGGATTTTCTTTCTTTTTTGGGTCACCCTGCCTCGGTGGGAGACGGCCGACTTGTTGAAAAAAAAAAATATATATATATATATACATTATACATACACACACACACACACTCATACATATGAGGGACATTTGGTAAGTCATAGCAACAACAGTGTACAAGTCGATATAGGAATTAAAAGCTCATAAAAATTCTAAATCAAATTACGTCTTTAGTTTGGACAGATACGCAGCCGTCCAAAGGTAATTAATAAGAGAATGCTTACATTTTATTTGCTGCACTGCTGTCTGTTTCATGAGCCCTTTAAGATATATTTCGAATTTTCAGCATTTGTGAAAAAATGTAATAGCCATAGTTTATGAAATGACCTTTGTTTTTAGACAAACGATCTGAACAGTTGTGTGAGACAAGCACGGGGGATGGAAATCTTCATCTCAAGTACTTTCACACTTCTCATTGCTTTATCAGGAGGTATGCAATGTTGCAAGAGTAGCAACATTGCAAAGCTCCTGATGACGCACAGAGACTCTTGAAAGTATCTAAGCAGAAGATTTCCATCTCTTGTGACTTGCATGTAGTATATGCACAAAATTCTCCGCAGCTTAGGCACCAATGATGATGTCAGTGATAAAGATGTGATAAGCCTGCATTCTTATTGTTATTTTGTCTCTCTATTATATATAATATATTTGTTTATTAATTAGATCTCCTGTTATAGGTCACAAAAATAAAATTTAAATTATAGGTCTTGTTCTATATTTCCTTGACGGAACTTGTTTCCAAGATTTATGAGTAGTGTGGCCCGGTGGCCAAAGCTCCCACTTCACACACGGAGGGCCCGGGTTCGATTCCCGGCGGGTGGAAACATTCGACACGTTTCCTTACACCTGTTGTCCTGTTCACCTAGCAGCAAATAGGTACCTGGGTGTTAGTCGACTGGTGTGGGTCGCATCCTGGGGGACAAGATTAAGGACCCCAATGAAAATAAGTTAGACAGTCCTCGATGACGCACGACTTTCTTGGGTTATCCTGGGTGGCTAACCCTCCGGGGTTAAAAATCCGAACGAAATCTTATCTTATCTTATCTTAGTCTCCAGATATATTACTCCATTATGAAACTAAGAACAAAAAGGCACAATACTGTGACTGGGAAATTACACAAATAATTATTCTAATAATTAGAAAATTAGTAATACAAGGAATTAATATCAATGAATGCTGGTAAAATTATAATAATAATAATAGTACTAAGATAAGATAAGATAAGATTTCGTTCGGATTTTAACCCCGGAGGGTTAGCCACCAGAAAACCCAAAATCAGTGGTCATCGGGACTGTCTAACTTATTTCCATTGGGGTCCTTAATCTTGTCCCCCAGGATGCGACCCACACCAGTCGACTAACACCCAGGTACCTATTTGCTGCTAGGTGAACAGGACAACAGGTGTAAGGAAACGTGTCGAAATGTTTCCACCCGCCGGGAATCGAACCCGGGCCCTCCGTATGTGAAGCGGGAGCTTTAGCCACCAGGTCTGACTAGCAATTATTCAATAATTTTATAATTGTCTTGTTCTGTGATTACAAAAGTGTTTGTATGAATATAATATTTAATCAGCATTATACGATTATATCAATTGAACAGTACGTACTCTGATTATAAATGAGCAGTACTCAATGCTGATAATTACCAAGTACTCTCGTTCTAAAAATATATTTCTATATATTGAAAACATCACTACTGCATGAAGGTAAAATAATCTTATAAAATAAAAACCTCACCCCTTGTACCAAATATCTGACTAGCTCAACATAGTTATGAGTTTGTTCCCCTCAAGGAAGGTTCCTTGATGTTGGTGAGGGGCTCTTGATTTAGGGAATTGGATCTGTAATCCAGTTCCCTGAATTAAGCCTGAATGCCTTCCACATCCCCCCCCCCTAGGCGCTGTATAATCCTCCGGGTTTAGCGCTTCCCCTTGATTATAATAATAATATGAGTTAGTTTAGTTTAATACTATATTACCAACAGACCCCTGGCAGTCTTCAAGCTGGCACTGGACAAGCACCTAAAGTCGGTTCCTGACCAGCCGGGCTGTGGCTCGTACGTTGGTTTGCGTGCAGCCAGCAGTAACAGCCTGGTTGATCAGGCTCTGATCTACCAGGAGGCCTGGTCACAGACCGGGCCGCGGGGGCGTTGACCCCCGGAACTCTCTCCAGGTAAACTCCAGGTAAATCAAATTTTCTAAATTTGCTTGTAACAGATAAGTGAACTGTAGATATGTAGATAAAATCCTATATGTCCACCTGTTAACCCTTTGGGGGCCTAGTTCCTAGACCTTTTGTGTAAACCACACCACGGGTGGGGTTAGAACCCACGATCAGAAAGTCTTCTAACTCCACCCGTGGTATGGTTTGTTTGCAATCGTGTCATTACGATTTCGTGAGTCATGTTGACGGCTTTGAGGGAACTTGAGCTAGCTGCTGGCTGCACGCAAACCAACGTACGAGCCACAGCCCAGCTGATCAGGAACTGACTTTAGGTGCTTGTCCAGTGCCAGCTTGAAGACTGCCAGGGGTCTGTTGGTAATCCCCCTTATGTGTGCTGGGAGGCAGTTGAACAGTCTCGGGCCCCTGACACTTATTGTATGGTCTCTTAACGTGCTAGTGACACCCCTGCTTTTCATTGGGGGGATGGTGCATCGTCTGCCAAGTCTTTTGCTTTCGTAGTGAGTGATTTTCGTGTGCAAGTTCGGTACTAGTCCCTCTAGGATTTTCCAGGTGTATATAATCATGTATATCTCCCTCCTGCGTTCCAGGGAATACAGGTTTAGAAACCTCAAGCGCTCCCAGTAATTGAGGTGTTTTATCTCCGTTATGCGCGCCGTGAAAGTTCTCTGTACATTTTCTAGGTCGGCAATTTCACCTGCCTTGAAAGGTGTATCTGGTATCTTATTTTCATTTATATGATATCTTGACATGTCTACCTGCTACCTGGAGGTTATTCCGAGGATCAACTCCCCCTCGGCCCGGTCCACGACCAGGCCGCCTGGTGGATCAGGGCCTGATCAACCAGGCTGTTACTGCTGGCCGCACATAGTCCAACCTACGAACCACAGCCACTGATCCGGCATCTAACTTAGGTACTGTCCAGCTCCTTCTTGAAGGCAGCCAGGGGCCTATTGGTAATTCCCCTTATGCTTGGTAAGAAGCTATTACATTACTTTTTAATAAGTCGCTAGAAATTAGCACTTTCCTGACACTACTCAAGACAGCAAGGGTTACATTATTATTATTATTATAATCAAGGGGGAAGCACTAAACCCGTAGGATTATACAGCGCCTATGGGGGGATGGAAGGCATTCAGGCTTAATTCAGGGAACTGGACCACAGATCCAATTCCCTAGATCAAGAGCCCCTCACCAGCGTCAAGGAGCCTTCCTTGAGGGAAGCAAGGGTTACACCAATACATAAAGGTGGTGACCCTACAGACGTAAAGAACTATAGGCCAATATCAAACTTACCATTGTTATCCAAAATCTTCGAGAAACTCGTGCACAGGAGACTGTATTCATTTATAACGTCACAAAACATACTCAAACCCTGCCAATTTGGATTCAGGAAAAATAAAAGCACTGATGATGCAATTATAAAAATGCTAAACCTGTTTTACACAGCATTGGAAAATAAGGAATATCCGCTAGGAATTTTTAATGACCTAAGAAAAGCGTTTGACACAGTAGACCACGGCATCCTACTCCACAAGCTTGACCACTATGGTATAAGAGGCCATGCGCTTGCATATTTTAAATCCTACCTTTCTAATAGGTATCAGTATGTCACCATTAAAGACACAGCCTCATCAGTACGGCCACTTGATAATGGAGTTCCGCAGGGAAGTGTCCTTGGTCCCCTGCTCTTCCTCATTTACATCAATGATCTTCCAAACATATCCCAACACCTGAAACCCATTCTCTTTGCTGACGACACGACTTATATCATCTCCCACCCTAATCTTGCCACCCTCAACACCATTGTTAACGAGGAGCTGCTCAAAATATCGACTTGGATGACAGCCAATAAACTTACACATAACAGTGGCCAAACCTACTCTATTATGTTTGGTAGCAGAGCAGGTGTTACGCAACTTAACATTAAGATCGACAACGCTCTAATTGCCAAACATAATGAGGGCAAATTCCTTGGCCTATACCTCGACAACAACCTAAATTTCAGCACCCATATCCAACACATAACAAAAAAAGTATCCAAAACTGTAGGGATCCTCTCCAAGATACGATACTACGTACCGCAAACTGCCCTTCTCACACTATACCATTCACTTATATATCCATACCTCACCTATGCTATCTGTGCTTGGGGTTCAACTGCAGCAACACACCTAAATCCAATAATAACCCAACAAAAAGCCGCATTAAGAATAATCACTAAATCCCATCCCTGGCAACACCCCTCCCCACTCTTCATAGATCTAAACTTACTCCCTGTTCAGAACATCCACACTTACTACTGTGCAATCTATATCTACAGGACCTTAAATTCCAATATTAACCTTGACCCAAAACGCTTTCTTGATAGTTGTGACAGGATCCACAGGCATAACACCAGACACAAACATCTCTATGACATTCCCCGTGTTCGACTAAACCTTTACAAAAATTCAATGTATTTCAAAGAACCTAAAATCTGGAACACCCTACCTGAAAACTCTAGAACTGCAGACACATTCATCACTTTCAAAACTACAGTTAGAAAACATCTCATCTCCTTGATCCACCCCGACAACTAACTACATGATAACCACCTGGTGGTTCACAATTACACTGACTCACCCACTGACTATAAACCCAGAAATACTAATCTTAATCTTAAAATAATAAATCCTAACTAGTCATAAGTTTGCCTATGATACTCCAATATAGACACTTTGTATTGTGCCAAAACAAAAGCATTCACATTGCTAAACTCACAAATTATGATGTAGTCACTTAGCCTTAATACCATAATCTGTAAGGATTTAATGTTAAGAATTAATCAAAGTCTGCTCGAAATGCCTAGCCAGGCTAGGTGTCCTAGTGGCCCCCTCTGTAATTAGTATTTTATAATATGTAAACCACACAATACCCAAAACCTGTAAACCACACATTGTAACCCTTATAGAGAATAAACTTGAATTGAATTGAATTGAATTGAATTTAACTAGGGAGGTGGCAACAAGAGCAGATGCAGCCCTGCCAGAAGACTCCTGTTTAGATCCATCAGTGCATATAATTTGTGATAACTTATTAGGTTATCACTACCAGCTAGGCGAGAAATTTCTTCTTGAGCAGTTGCTTTAACAAGTGATTTAAGGAAGGAATTACTAGCAATGAGCTTCTTGAGAGGGACTTGCAGGTATGTGATATTAAATGAACACATCTTCCACGGAGGAGTGAAATGCTCTTGTTGTCTACAGTGATACAGTTCATGCATGTATGTATTTACTTCTTGACATTAAGCAAGATTCATTGTGACAGTGTCTGATTCATTTCTTAACATTCTTTAATGCGTACGAACTATCATCGCAACCTAATTACCATTCAGTACTTGACCTCTATGTAGAATAAGGGCAGTTGCGCAGTGACGTTAATAATTTTCCCTTGTTAACACGCTACATAGTCCTCGTAATTTGTCGCCAGTGCCTTGTACACACCTCCGTCGAACTGTGCTTTATAAATATTTTATTTATACCATTCATGGAGACCCAAGATACTGAAGAATTGGCAACACCAATCGTACCACGTACGATCCCAGGCAAACGGGTTTTGTATCTGTGTGTCACCACGCCTCTGAGCAGTTACTAGCCGAGATATTTACCAACTTCAGTGTCGCTTCACCCTGTCTTCTCCCACAGCGCAGACATTCTAGCAACTTGAGTCACTACCAGTGCGCAGCCCCTGCATTCAGCAGGTAAATTCTATGATTGAAATTATTATACTTGTTCATTGTTTTTTCAAGGTAGATATTGAATGAATGATGGTTAATGTGTTGCCTTGTTTTTCGGGGTCACCCTTCCTTGGTGGGAGTCATTCCCTGATTCCTTAGACCACTCAGTAACTGATACCACATAACTTTGGTCAGGCAGAATAAATCAGAATTCTACAGATTTCAGGAGTAATTAATATATCTTGTGATGACCAGCACCATCAGGAATAAGAGTGAAATAACGGTGCCCCGTGGCCTGGTGGCTAAAGCTCTCGCTTCACACGGCGAGGTTGCGGGTTAGATTCTCGGCGAGAGTAGAAACATTGGGAGTGCTTCCTTACACTGGTTATCTATGGTTTCCCATCTAAAATGAGTACCTGGGTGTTAGTCGATTGGTTTGGGTAGCATCCTGAGACAAAACTTACCCGGTGGCCCGGTGCCTGGTGGCTAAAGCTCCCGCTTCACACACGGAGAGCCCGGGTTCGATTCCCGGCGGGTGGAAACATTCGACACGTTTCCTTACACCTGTTGTCCTGTTCACCTAGCAGCAAATAGGTACCTGGGTGTTAGTCGACTGGTGTGGGTCGCATCCGGGGGGACAAGATTAAGGACCCCAATGGAAATAAGTTAGACAGTCCTCGATGACGCAATGACTTTCTTGGGTTATCTTGGGTGGCTAACCCTCCGGGGTTAAAAATCCGAACGAAATCTTATCTTATCTTAAATGCGGTGCATAACAAGCGGCTTTCTATATGTCAGCTATGGCCTGTATACCTTGTACATGTACTTGAAGAAATAAAGATATTATTATTATTAACTAAGGACATGGCTGTAGCTGCTCGTGTGCCTAGCTTTAGGAAATATATGCCAGCCTCTGATGGTGTTCAACATTGTGTAGTGGTTTAAGCCTAGTAAAAATTCAAATACAGGTAAATTTCTTGTCTGCAGTATACAGAGTGTACACATAATAAAATATTGTTAGGCACCAAAAAAAGCCGCTAACATGTGGTGCATTTAGGGCAGATGACAAAAACGTCTGAGTAGAGCTCTTTGCCCTGCTGGAAAATGAGGTGTCTGGGATCGAATCCTCGGCTGTCTGAGATATTTCATCTTACGCGTTCTCACATACACCGAGACTCGACCCCTGCATCTACAAATAGGTGGGTATAGTTTTAAGACAGCCTCTGGCTATGCAGAGCATTTTGGGCAGTCTATAAATCTGTAACTATTCATCAATTCGTACAACAATTGCATACTTTATTAACCAGAAAATAATGTCATTGTTATAGCTTGAATTTATGCAAAACAGTGTATTAATAATCAAGTCGGATATTAAGTCAGTATGTCAGTATATTTTGTTAACGAGTGTTATCTGCATGTACCAAGGGTTGATAATATTGTTTGTGCTTCTCCTTAACACTCAATTTTCTTCTATAACAAAGTGAGTAAAGAAAATGCTACAGTTAAGGGTAAACAAAAGCATTACGAAATGTGTTCCTAGGCAATATTATTTTTGTATTTGTCTAATATACGACTAATGCTAATACTTCGACTCCTCGAAGGAGGTTCCTTGACGCTGGTGAGGGGCTCTTGATATAGGGAATTGAATCCGTGCTCCAGTTCCCTGAATTGAGCTGCTTGAATACCTTCCATCCCCCCCCCACAGGTGCTATATAACCCTACGGGTTTAGCGCTCCCCCATGATATTTTAAGTTTAATATGTTTATTATGCACCCCATACCCATCCTGTGGGCGGTAGTCAAAAGATTACAGAGGTACATAATTGGTCCAGGGACTGGACTCCAAAGCTTTGATAGCTGAGCAAGTTACAGAGGTAATGAACTCACAATTTACAAAGGTAATGAACTCACAATTTACAAAGGTAATGAACTCCAGGTAGGTCTGGTCACAATCATGAAAAGTTACAAAGGTATTTACAGATTACAGAGGTACGTAATGGGTCCAGGGACTGGTCCCCCAAAGTTTTGATAGCTGAACTAGGTACAAAGGTAATCTTTAATAATACTTTGACAATTACTACTACGACCACCACCTCTACTACTGCTATTACTGCTACTACTATTACTATTATTATTACTACTGCTGCTATTACTGTTACTACTACTACTACTGCTGCTGCTGCTGCTGCTACTACAATTTTTAAGACTGACAAGTGATGTTCTCAGAAGCGGTTCTGACTAGTTATATTGCTTCCCATTTTTGTCATTGTCGTTGTTGCTTTTGTAGATGTTGATGTGTTGCTGCTGCTGCTGCTGCTGCTGCTGCTGCTGCTGCTGCTGATGATGATGATGATGATGATGATGATGATGCTGTTGTTACTGCTATGTATGGTAATACATTCTGATGTAACAGACTAAAACTCTCGAGTGTAGTTTGATAACTTCTTGTATTGGTGAACATAAGTTGTACAGCAAATAACTATTAAATACTCAGCTAGCAGCGCACTCGGTTCACATAAATGAGTGCCCGCGGTTCGATCCCCGTCATGGGTGGAAACTTTGGTTATATTTCCTTATACCTGTTGTCTCTATTCACCTAGCAGTAAGTTTGTACTTGGGTGTTAGTCACACTACTCATGCTGTCACTGTTAGTAAAAAAATAAAATAATCCTTTACTAATGAGAACTTTGACTAATCTGATAAAGCTTGGAGGAGGGAGGGGTACTGTACTAATATTACACACCATGAGGCCTGGTCACAGACCGGGCCGCAGGGGAGTTGACCCCTGGAACTCTCTCTAAGGAGGTTATTAATAGAATATTCAAGAGGTTGCTAGTAGAATTGCAGTAAATCAACCATTCAAATCATTATGAAGCTGTGTGTAGTCTGTGGTCGGTCAAACAAACGGGCTTCCACATGGGTAAATTGTCATTTTTGTGGAAATTGGTGTCACGCCCCTTGTGCAGATATCCATGAACTAGCTACAAGCAGTGTTAAAACAGGGAAGTGTTTTTGGTTATGCCCAAATGAGAAAAATCTGTGGACTAAAATCACAAGGGTATTACAAGAGGACAACATCAAAGCTGCTTTCATAGAAAACCTGGAAGCCTTCTACAACAGATGGGAACATAAAAAGTCTGGGCTGAATGGTACTGCCCTTGATACTGGCCATGTAGTCAGAAACTGTAAGGCTGGAGATGAAGTCCTGGTAGTCAGTAAATGTGGGGCTGATAGTGCTGTCCTGGGAGACAGTAATGGTGAAGCTGGAGGTGCTGTCCTGGGAGACAGTAATGTTGAAGCTGGAGATGCTGTCCTGGGAGACAATAATGGTGAAGCTGGAGGTGCTGTCCTGGGAGACAGTAATGTTGAAGCTGGAGGTGCTGTCCTGGGAGACAGTAATGGTGAAGCTGGAGATGCTGTCCTGGGAGACAGTAATGATGAAGCTGGAGATTTTGTCCAGGTAGTCGGGAATTATACGCAGGAAGGAATACCTATAAATGACCTCATAGGGGACAGGAGCCATAGTAGGGAAACAAGTGTAGTCAAAGATAAGATAAAACCAATATTGCAAACTAGAAATACCGCAGGAAATAGCAAACAACTGGTGGGAGCTCCATTGTTGGTGCTAGGGAGGATAGGAATAAGACAGGGAAACATGCACCAACAGGGAATACAGTCACAGAAACCCAAAGCAAACGGAAACCAAGCCTGTGCACATACTATGCACTTGGTATCTGCTGGCATGGGAAATCTGGAAAAACAGATGGGACGTGCAACTATGACCACCCTAGAAAATGCCAAGCCCATATGACAACAGGAAAATGCAAACTCCTTTCCTGTAAGCTTTTTCACCCTGAACTGTGTACCTCTTCAGTACAGGAAAGACTGTGCTATAACTTAAATTGCCAGGCATACCATCTAAAGGGGACAAAAAGATACAAAACATCCAGGCCATGGGAAAACCTGGGTAGCCACAGCCACTCAAGAGGGAGAGGTTTTTTAGTGCCAGGAAGGAAAAAAAACTGGCAAGAAATGGCAGAAATCGTACACCAAATCCAGTCATTCCTGGAGTGGAACCACAGTCGATGGCCTCCACTCCAAACCAACAGATACAGATACTAATGCCGGAAAAAAATCCCCCCCCCCCAGTACCAACAATACCACCAGTCCGATAACATTCTTCTTTGCAAATATACAGGGTCTAAAGCCAGCAACAAACAACAAAATACCCAAACTACTTCTTAAATCACAACCAAAACTTCGCCTTGAAGCCAAACATGAGGCCTTAAGCTGTATTGATAACTTAGTCACACAGCACACACTCTCGCAAATTATTTACGTTGATGGTTCTGTTCACCAATCCACTGGTGCAGCTGGTAGTGCTGCTGTTGTCGTACAGAGTGATGGCTCTCTTAAAGAAATTGGAGCACGCATCAATAATTGGGCCTCTACCCTTCAGACAGAACTGTTTGCCATACTCCTTGCACTGAAATGCATCTATGTATCAAAGATTGACAGTTTAATTGTAACTGATTCTCTGTCATCCATAAATGCTCTCAACTCATTAAGCATAAATTGTGGCATGCTTGTGTCAGAAGCCAGACACAGGTATGGTAGGATTGTGGACAGTGGAGTCAGAGTGCACATGCTGTGGATTCCATCTCACATTGGTCTTCAGATGCATGATAGAACTGATAAATTGGCTAAGCTGTATGCTTTCAAAGAGGGAGTAGATTACAATCTTGGCTTGTCAGGTAGTAGTTTGAGAACAATAATACGAAAAGAACTTCAGCTGAATTTTATGGACTTAAGGCTCAGGGAGATTGACACCAGTGAGTCCATCTATCATCATTCTATCATGCAGGAGGAGCCACATGTCTATGGTGCATCCAACAAAATAAGCAGACTCTTGGATGTCACTACCGCCCGGCTCCGGCTGGGTTACAAGTATCTTTGGCAGGTTAAATCACCCACCACCAGATGTAGACCAAACGAAATGTAAACTTTGCCAGATGGATTATTGTCACACCTTGCGTCATTATGTACTGGAGTGTGATAAAATTAATGAATTTAGAAACAACTCACTCAGAAGTGTTCAAGAAATGGCTAAGTATTTTATCCACAGTGGTATATTACAGACCATTCTGGAGAAATACCCTGACTTTGCTAGCTGTAAATAAAGCATTACCACATGTGTGCATGTGTGTGTGTTTTGTGTGTGTGTGTGTGTGTGTGTGTGTGTGTGTGTGTGTGTGTGAGTATGAGTGTGTGTGTGTGTATGAGTGTGAGTGTGTGTATGAGTGTGTGTGTGTGTGTGTATGAGTGTGTGTGCGTGTGTGTATGAGTTTGTGTGTGTGTGTGTGTGTGTGTGTGTGTTTATGTGTGTGTGTGTATGAATTTGTATGTGTGTGTGTGTGTGTGTGTGTGTGTGTGTGAGAGAGAGAGAGAGACTCAGCAATCAACATTTGCACCAATAACTCACTACAGTTGTGACCGGGTGTGGAAGTGTGAATTGCTCATTACTCTAAAATTTGTTCATGATTGCAGCCATGTATAAACGTAAGTAACCATTCTTACAGTATTCATTACCTTTGTAACTTGTGAGTTCATTACCTTTGTAACTTGTGAGTTCATTACCTTGTACCTAGTTCAGCCATCAAAACTTTGGAGCCCGGTCCCTGGACCCATTGTGTACCTCTGTAATCTGTAAATACCTTTGTAACTTGTAATGATTGTGACTAGACCTACCTGGAGTTCATTACCTTTGTAAATTGTGAGTTCATTACCTTTGTAAATTGTGAATTCATTACCTCTGTAACTTGCTCAGCTATCAAAACTTTGAGGCCCAGTCCCTGGACCCATTATGTACCTCTGTAATCTTTTGACTACCGCCCACAGGATGGGTATGGGGTGCATAATAAACATATTAAACTACTCCGTGGACTGCTTGCAGAGGCAAAGGCAATGTTCGCGGCTTTCACTGAGACCATAACATTGTATCAATCGCATCTGCTAGAAAAATGACAGGATGGATAATGAGAACCTTCAAAACTAGGGAGGCCAAGCCCATGATGACACTCTTCAGGTCACTTGTTCTATCTAGGCTGGAATATTGCTGCACTCTAACAGCACCTTTCAAGGCAGGTGAAATTGCCGACCTAGAAAATGTACAGAGAACTTTCACGGCGCGCATAACGGAGATAAAACACCTCAATTACTGGGAGCGCTTGAGGTTTCTAAACCTGTATTCCCTGGAACGCAGGAGGGAGAGATACATGATTAATACACCTGGAAAATCCTAGAGGGACTAGTACCGAACTTGCACACGAAAATCACTCACTACGAAAGCAAAAGACTTGGCAGACGATGCACCATCCCCCCAATGAAAAGCAGGGGTGTCACTAGCACGTTAAGAGACCATACAATAAGTGTCAGGGGACCGAGACTGTTCAACTGCCTCCCAGCACACATAAGGGGGATTACCAACAGACCCCTGGCAGTCTTCAAGCTGGCACTGGACAAGCACCTAAAGTCAGTTCCTGATCAGCCGGGCTGTGGCTCGTACGTTGGTTTGCGTGCAGCCAGCAGCAACAGCCTGGTTGATCAGGCGCTGATCCACCAGGAGGCCTGGTCACAGACCGGGCCGCGGGGGCGTTGACCCCCGAAACTCTCTCCAGGTAAACTCCAGGTAGACCCACATAAAGGATCACTTGGACAACGAAATATGGATCCCAGGTTACAACCTATACAGATGTGACAGAGTGAACAGGCAAAAGTGGGGGGGTTGGCCTGTACATTGCAGAGTCACTTGTTTGCACAGAACTGCTAAATGCCTCAAATGATGTAGTGGAAGTTTTAGCAGTAAAGGTCGAGAACCAAAACCTAGTCATTGTGGTAGTCTACAAGCCTCCGGATGCAACATCCCAGCAATTCCAGGAACAGCTGTTAAAAATTGACCACTGTCTGGAAAATCTTCCAGCTCCTGCACCCAACATCTTGCTCCTGGGGGATTTCAACTTAAGGCACCTAAAATGGAGGAATATAGCAAATAATATTGTTGCAGTAATGACACCAGGAGGCAGCTCTGATGAAAACTCACACACACACACACGAGCTTTTAAATCTCTGCACAAAATTCAATTTAAACCAGCAAGTAATAGAGCCTACTAGACTGGAGAATACACTAGACCTCATCTTCACTAACAATGATGATCTGATAAGAAATGTCACCATATCAAAAACAATATACTCAGATCACAACATAATTGAGGTTCAGACACATATGCGTGGAGCCCCAGACCGACATAATGAGACTAGTCACGAGGGAGCATTCACCAAATTCAACTTCAATAACAAAAACATAAAGTGGGACCAAGTAAACCAAGTCCTAACCGATATAAGCTGGGAAGATATACTAAGCAACACAGACCCCAACTTATGCCTGGAACAGATTAACTCGGTGGCACTCGATGTATGCACAAGGCTTATCCCTCTAAGAAAAAGGAGGAGTAGATGTAAAATAGAAAGAGACAGGCGCTCCCTTTACAGGCGACGGAAAAGAATAACAGAGCGGCTAAAAGAGGTCAATATATCTGAAATGCGTAGAGAGACACTGGTCAGAGAAATAGCAAGCATCGAACTTAAGCTAAAAGAATCCTTTAGGAGTCAGGAATCGCGGGAAGAACTAAAAGCCATAAATGAAATCGAAAGAAACCCAAAGTATTTCTTCTCCTATGCCAAATCAAAATCGAGAACAACGTCCAGTATTGGGCCCCTACTTAAACAAGATGGGTCCTACACAGATGACAGCAAGGAAATGAGTGAGCTACTCAAGTCCCAATATGACTCCGTTTTTAGCAAGCCGCTAACCAGACTGAGAGTCGAAGATCAAAATGAATTTTTTATGAGAGCCACAAAATTTGATTAACGCAAGCCTATCCGATGTTATCCTGACGCCAAATGACTTCGAACAGGCGATAAAATGACATGCCCATGCACTCTGCCCCAGGGCCAGACTCATGGAACTCTGTGTTCATCAAGAACTGCAAGAAGCCCCTATCACGAGCCTTTTCCATCCTATGGAGAGGGAGCATGGACACGGGGGTCGTCCCACAGTTACTAAAAACAACAGACATAGCCCCACTCCACAAAGGGGGCAGTAAAGCAACAGCAAAGAACTACAGACCAATAGCACTAACATCCCATATCATAAAAATCTTTGAAAGGGTCCTAAGGAGCAAGATCACCACCCATCTAGAAACCCATCAGTTACACAACCCAGGGCAACATGGGTTTAGAACAGGTCGCTCCTGTCTGTCTCAACTATTGGATCACTACGACAAGGTCCTAAATGCACTAGAAGACAAAAAGAATGCAGATGTAATATATACAGACTTTGCAAAAGCCTTCGACAAGTGTGACCATGGCGTAATAGCGCACAAAATGCGTGCTAAAGGAATAACAGGAAAAGTCGGTGGATGGATCTATAATTTCCTAAATAACAGAACACAGAGAGTAGTCGTCAACAGAGTAAAGTCCGAGGCAGCTACAGTGAAAAGCTCTGTTCCACAAGGCACAGTACTCGCTCCCATCTTGTTCCTCATCCTCATATCCGACATAGACAAGGATGTCAGCCACAGCACCGTGTCTTCCTTTGCAGATGACACCCGAATCTGCATGACAGTGTCTTCCATTGCAGACACTGCAAGGCTCCAGGCGGACATCAACCAAATCTTTCAGTGGGCTGCAGAAAACAATATGAAGTTCAACGATGAGAAATTTCAATTACTCAGATATGGTAAACATGAGGAAATTAAATCTTTATCAGAGTACAAAACAAATTCTGGCCACAAAATAGAGCGAAACACCAACGTCAAAGACCTGGGAGTGATCATGTCGGAGGATCTCACCTTCAAGGATCATAACATTGTATCAATCGCATCTGCTAGAAAAATGACAGGATGGATAATGAGAACCTTCAAAACTAGGGAGGCCAAGCCCATGATGACACTTTTCAGGTCACTTGTTCTATCTAGGCTGGAATATTGCTGCACACTAACAGCAACTTTCAAGGCAGGTGAAATTGCCGACCTAGAAAATGTACAGAGAACCTTCACGGCGCGCATAACGGAGATAAAACACCTCAATTACTGGGAGCGCTTGAGGTTCCTAAACCTGTATTCCCTGGAACGCAGGAGGGAGAGATACATGATTATATACACCTGGAAAATCCTAGAGGGACTAGTACCAAACTTGCACACGAAAATCACTCACTACGAAAGCAAAAGACTTGGCAGACTATGCACCATCCCCCCAATGAAAAGCAGGGGTGTCACTAGCACGTTAAGAGACCATACAATAAGTGTCAGGGGCCCGAGACTGTTCAACTGCCTCCCAGCACACATAAGGGGGATTACCAACAGACCCCTGGCAGTCTTCAAGCTGGCACTGGACAAGCACCTAAAGTCGGTTCCTGATCAGCCGGGCTGTGGCTCGTACGTTGGTTTGCGTGCAGCCAGCAGCAACAGCCTGGTTGATCAGGCTCTGATCCACCAGGAGGCCTGGTCACAGACCGGGCCGCGGGGGCGTTGACCCCCGGAACTCTCTCCAGGTAAACTCCAGGTAAACTCCACGTATACTCCGGGTATTTTTTATCCTTATGTTAGTATTTCAGTACAGGTACACTTAAGTACAGTTACACAAATTATCATACATAGTAACAGATGTGCAAATTACCTAGGATAACCCAAAAAAGTGATAGTGACTTATTTCCATTGGAGTCCTTGTGATATCTTTTTATTTAAATCTTAAATCTTCATGGTGACACTGTGTCTCCTGTCTTTCAGATGGTTCGATATTCATTCTGGTTTGGGTAATAAGACATATGTAGATCAAAGTTTTAATGGAGCAATGTTTCGCTCAGGATAGAGCTTCATTACGCCATGAAGTCAAGATAAGATAAGAGAGATAAGATTTCGTTCGGATTTTTAACCCCGGAGGGTTAGCCACCCAGGATAACCCAAGAAAGTCATTGCGTCATCGAGGACTATCTAACTTATTTCCATTGGGGTCCTTAATCTTGTCCCCCAGGATGCGACCCACACCAGTCGACTAACACCCAGGTACCTATTTGCTGCTAGGTGAACAGGACAACAGGTGTAAGGAAACGTGTCGAAATGTTTCCACTCGCCGGGAATCGATCCCGGGCCCTCCGTGTGTGAAGCGGGAGCTTTAGCCACCAGGCCCCCAGGCCCCCAGGCCACCCCACCATTTGTCTTGCCCATTTTGTTTTTATTTTACATTTTGAGACATTATCCTCATACTTCTAGTGTATGTGTTTTTTCTCTGTGTTACTTGATGAAGCTAAACAAATTCTTAATGAAGACTCTCTGCTGAACGGTGTCCTTGTATGACACTCAAGTCGGCATTCAAACCTCCAAAGAATCTCTTCTGGGGTAACCTGCTCACATCTCCAGTAATATATATCTCAATTTCCGCTGCTTGAGGGCAGAGTTTAAGGTATTCTGCACCAAGTGTCACTGTACGATATTTGTCAACAATATTTGCCATTTAACACTACCAACCTTATCAGCCGTACTTGCTACGTAGCACTACCATACTTGTCAGGTTGTCTGTTAAATTCACGCTAAACCCATGGTAAATTCTATGATTTAAATTATTATGCTCGTTCACTGCGCAATACGTGGTGGAGGCTACGATCCTCCGTCTGCTAAGCGCCAGATAAATGCACTAGTTCCCAGCAATGTTTGCCATGCATCACTACCATGGATGTGACCTGGATCTGAGTAGGCCGGGTCAGTGGCATAAGCCGGTAGGTGACCTGGATGTTAGGTAAGACACATATGCAACAGTTAGGTATCTTTATTTTGAAACGTTTCGCCTACACAGTAGGCTTCTTCAGTCGAGTACAGAAAAGTTGATAGAAGCAGAAGAGACTTGAAAACGATGTAATCAGTCCATCACCCTTAAAGATTTGAGGTGGTCAGTCCCTCAGTCTGGAGAAGAGCATTGTTCCGAAGTCTGAAACAATATGAAGTTGAAAGGACAGAATGGAGCCTTATATAGCGCCAGGAGGTGAGACGTAGGTCGCTTTGGGAGGTCGGGTCCCTCTCAAATCCAGCCGTTCTCACTAGTAGAGGTTGTCGAAGTTGATTTCAGGTCTGTACCAAGATACCCTTGTGTCGCAGTGTCTGACAGATTGTACATTAAAATGGTATAAAATACCGACAGGTTGTTAGGTAAGACACATATGCAACAGTTAGGTATCTATATTTTGAAACGTTTCGCCTACACAGTAGGCTTCTTCAGTCGAGTACAGAAAAGTTGATAGAAGCAGAAGAGACTTTCAACTTCATATTGTTTCAGACTTCGGAACAATGCTCTTCTCCAGACTGAGGGACTGACCACCTCAAATCTTTAAGGGTGATGGACTGATTACATCGTTTTCAAGTCTCTTCTGCTTCTATCAACTTTTCTGTACTCCACTGAAGAAGCCTACTGTGTAGGCGAAACGTTTCAAAATAAAGATACCTAACTGTTGCATATGTGTCTTACCTAACAACCTGTCGGTATTTTATACCATTTTAATGTACAGGTGACCTGGACGTATTTGCATGGGCTAGTAGGCCTGCTGCAGTGTTTCGTCTTTCTTATGTTCTTACGTCAGCAGTTCCTGCCCTTAACACTTGTGGCTGTCATCAGCTCATACCCTATAGCCCTCCGATACTTGTCAGAAATGCTGTCATAGTTTACTAACATAGGTGTCAACAGTTCCTCTAATATATCACTATCAAATTGTCGGCAATATACTATGTCATACTGCATTACCATATTTGTCAGCAATACCTGTCATACACCACTCCTATGTTTGTCAGCAATACCTGCCATACACCACTCCTATGTTTGTCAGCAATACCTGCCATACACCACTCCTGTGTTTGTCAGCAATACCTGCCATAGTATAAACCTTGGTAATAAATACCGACAAGTTGGTTTAGAAAGACACGTAAGCAAACACTATGACATATTTATTAGAAAACGTTTTCTAATAAATATGTCATAGTGTTTGCTTACGTGTCTTTCTAAACCAATACCTGCCATACACCACTCCTATGTTTGTCAGCAATTCCTGCCATTCATCACTGTTTAATTGTCAGCAATACCTGTCCAATACACTCCCTTAGTTGTCAGCAATACCTATCTGCAGCTCTCCTATAGATGCCAACAATACCACTCGCCTACATAATTACAATTCTCATCAGTAGTTCCTGCTATACAGTACTGCTATACTTGTCGGCGATACCTACCATTCTACAATCCACTGCAAGTATTCTCGGGTTACACTAATCCTCTCTCGTTCACCAGTCTCATGATAATTATGTCTCAAAAGTTTACGAGGGAAGTATTTCAAGATAACAGCTTTGAGATTGCAACTAGCCCTCGTTACTACTAGCCTTTTACTGATCACCTTCAATCTATTAGGCAGTTACTTGGGAGTTAAGATAGTGTTTGGCATCAAAACCGAAAGTCTGTTTAGGGCTTTGGTTGCTTCCTTCCATACCCAATGTGATATCACGTCAGGTCACATAGCTCTAGATGTATTTTCATCTCTATATAGTATCATTACTCCATTACTCTCTAGGTCACAGTTTTTTTTAGTAAAGTGTAGCTTTGTCTTAATATTTCCTTACAGAGTTATTGATAGCTGGAAAGATGTTCCAGAAGAAACTGAAAGTCAATATCAGTGGAATTTTTAGAAGCTTATGTAATATATAAAACAGTGAACCAAAATCTTACAGTGGAAAGATTTGATCACCGTCCTCCACTGGTTACACTTGCAATCTGGAATCCTCTTTTCATGACTTCTCATTATTTTGTTTCACACGACAAATGTGCTGTTAAAACTCGCGAGCAGCCAAGTTCGAGGAAAGGAAAGATCAAATTAAAAGTAGTATTTCCAAGGATTTGCGAGGTTTTCTTTGTCAATAACCTCAATAAGTTGGAGTGTGTGTGTACTCACCTAATTGTGGTTGCAGGGGTCGGGACTCAGCTCCTGGCCCCGCCTCTTCACTGATCGCTACTAGGTCCTCTCTCTGCTTTCAGAGCTTTGTCATACCTCGTCTGAAAGCTATGTATGGTTCCTGCCTCCTACATCACTTGTTAGGCTATTCCACTTCCTGACGACTCTACGACTGAAGAAATACTTCCTAACATCCCTCTGACTCGTCTGAGTCTTCAGCTTCCAATTGTGACCCCTTGTTTCTGTGTCCCATCTCTGGAACAACCTGTCTCTGTCCACCTTGTCTATTCCACGCAGTATTTTGTATATCGTTATCAAGTCTCCCCTGACCCGCCTGTCCTGTGTGTGTGTGTGTGTGTGTGTGTGTGTGTGTGTGTGTGTGTACTCGTCTTTTTGTGGTCTTGTGGTCACAAGGATCGATTCACAGTCCTGTGACCCACAATTGTCCTCAAAGATTTGTAAAGTTATACCATGAATTAAGGAAAGATCCTGGACTTCACGTTACGAAAGCAAATGCGTTAGTAATTATGGACAAGGCAGATTATAGGGGAAAAATAACATATTAGAAGACGGGGGAACTGACGTGCCCCTTAAGTTACTATTTTATAGATTGTTGAAATAAGAATACTAAACCAGATGAGACTTGTTTCTTTTATTATCTAGACAAATAAAAGTAAATAGCACTAGTTTATTATCTTTATTATGCACCCCATACCCATCCTGTGGGCGGTAGTCAAAAGATTACAGAGGTACATAATGGGTCCAGTGACTGGACCCCAAAGTTTTGATAGCTGAACAAGTTACGAAGATAATGAACTCCAGGTAGATCTGGTCACAGTCATGACAAGTTACAGAGGAAATGAACCATCTACACTCCTATACATGGTTGCAGTCATGGACAAATTACAAAGTAACGAGTCACTGACACGTCCACACCCGGTCACACGAACGCGCACACAGACACACACACGAGAGCGCACATACACACACACACACACACACACACACACACACACACACACACACACACACACACACACAGGTGATAATGTTTTATTTACAGTAGCACTGTAGACGCAACATCATATGAAATCAGTAATAGTTGGAAGTTAAAATGGTTAGTTATCCAAGCACGTGGACTGACGGTATTAAGTTCACAGGGAGTTAAGGACCTGAGTTACTTGCCCTTCAAGTTTGTCGGAGTCCTGGAGCCGTCGTTAAGGATATGATCCGTGCTAATAGGATTTCTCCTTCTCCAAGGCTGCTTTAAGAACTTCAGCAGCTTGCTCTTGGCTTCGCGACGAAGAGAGACGAGCTGCAGCAAGATTTATAATTTCCTCTCCTTTTTCTTTTCAGCTGTATACGACAGAAAAAAATTTCACCAGGTTATGCGTTAAATATTTTGTAATCCAACTTTTAGGTCTGGCACTTTATTAAGGCCAAGTTTTATTGAAGCTGATGAGGTGCAGTTCCTTTGTCGCTTAATAGTATTAAGATGCATCTCCTGAGCCTCATGTGGGTGTTGAGGTGTAGCTCCTGGGCTATGCTGATGTCAAGGAATCCCATGAAACACTGTTTATTAGTGACAGGAATATTTCGTTGGGCCTCAAATGTTCGACAAACATTTCGTTATTTATACACTAAACCGATATAAATGGAACGGAAATGTTATTCAACACTTTTGTCACTGTACAAATAAAATAAAACGACACCGCATTTGTCTGACAAGTTACGACATCTACGTTTCTGAAGACAAACAAGAAAGAGATTCTTCTTTTGTCGCTACGAAGAAAAACGGAAAAATACTTCAGAAACATCATATCCTTCTCAATATTGCCATGACTGTGACCAGATCTACCTGGAGTTCATTACCTTTGTAACTAGTTCAGCTATCATAACTTTGGGGTCCAGTCACTGGACCCATTATGTACCTTTGTAATCTTTTGACTACCGCCCACAAGATGGGTATGGGCTGCATAATAAAGATATTAAACTAACTAACCCTCTCAATATCCGAGCTGAAGAAAATATATTAAATATAACAGAAGAAACGTCCATCCCTTGAAAAGATGCATCTTGATATCAACTCAGTGCATGGCTCCTGTCTCGTGAAACTAAAACTGCCTTTTATTCTTTGGAAGGTAGCTTCGCCTGCCATTCCATGGGCGGTGAACGACCCCGTGTGCGTCATACAAGAGCCAACTGAAAACATCGATATATGAGCCTAACTGACAAGGGATACAGTGTTTGCGAGAAAGCATATAAGGTCGAGTGCACTGGAAACTCAACACTTGGTTAATGAGGTTGAAAATAGTTATGTGGGAAGTAATCAGTGATGCCAAGGAAAATTTAACCTTGTTTACCGCCTTAAGTTCATTGTTTTGAGTGAAAGAGGTGGATGCGTTTTTTTGTGGTTTACTTGCTTGGTTTTATAACATGGATTAATGTTTTGGTTGTATTAGGTGGTTTAACGTGGCTTGTGAATTAGGATAATAATTATGGTTTATTATGTGGTTTAATGCTGCCACTTCAAAAAAAAAAAAGAAGATATTACAGGAGTTTAATAATGAGGACTTATCAAGTGATTGAAAATATGGTTTAAGATTAGATTTTGATTTTGCCACCGAAGTGGCTAGTTTATTGTGCACCCCATATCCATCCTGTGGACGGTAGCGCGAGAGCATATGGATACACAAAAGGCCTAGGAACTAGGCCCCAAAGGGTTAACAGGAATACATATGGATTTATATCTACATATCTATAGTTCAACTTATCAAGTGATTGAAAATATGGTTTAAGAGTGTGGCTACATAACGTACTTTTATTAAATGACTTTATTTATATAACTGTGTGTTTTCTCTGTCTCTGTCTCTCTCCAACTGGACACTACCAGTCAGTCCTCCCGACACCATGTCCAAAGACAGCATACTTACTTGGCCGGAACAAGCCTTCTTCTCAGCAAGATCGAACAGAAAACAATTTCATCTCCCCAGAGAAAAGAATGCCAGCCAACAACACTGGATTTAGCCCAGAAAATTTATTACGTTAGACTAGTTTCTTGTTACCCTGAGAAACACACACACACACACACACACACACACACACACACACACACACACACACACACACACACACACACACACACAGGAAAGGAGGGTCAGGGGAGAAATGATAACGACATATAAAATACTGCGTGGAATAGACAAGGTAGACAGAGACAGGATGTTCCAGAGATGGGACATAGAAACAAGGAGTCACAATTGGAGGTTGAAGACCCAGATGAGTCAAAGGGATGTAAGTGTTTCTGCAGTCATAGAGTAGCCAGGAAGTGGAATAGCCTAGCAAGTGAGGTAGTGGAGGCAGGAACCATACATAGCTTTAAGACGAGGTATGACACAGCTCATGGAGCAGGGAGAGAGAGGACCTAGTAGCACTCAGTGAAGAGGCGGGGCCAGGAGCTGAGTCTCGACCCCTGCAACCACAATTAGGTGGGTACAATTAGGGGATTACACACAAAACACACGCTAAACAATTAGGTGATTACACACACACACACACACACACACACACACACACACACAACACACACACACACACACACACACACAAAACACACTGTCTTGCCAGAAGCACCCTTCTGGCAAGACAGTGATGGAGTGAATGATGGTGAAAGTTTTCCTTTTTCGGGCCACCCTGCCTTGGTGGGAATCGGCCAGTGTGATGATAAATAATAATATACATATATATGTATATACATATACATATATATATATATTATATATATATATTATATATATATATATATATATATATATATATATATATATATATATATATATATGTAAGAATATATAGGGAAGTACCAACTCTATATCTATATCATCCTCAGAGAAGACAATAAACGTACCTCAGGGAAAACTCAAGGCTCTCCCCGGAGCTGTTTGAATATTTTCTTCTCCTACCACCCCCTATATATTTTATATTCTGTGTGAACATATATTAATAAACAGAATACATTTTCAGAAAAAAACATGAATACAATGGCACAATGTATCAAAGATCATGAATTTCCTCCAGCTCCTCCCAGGCTGGATGCGAGCCAAGTATGCAGCAAGCATTTTCCCTCTGGATGGCTACGCTGAGGCGCTGGAACATGAAAGTGGCTGCCCTTGGGTCCCTGGTGGTGTCGATGAGTCTGAAACCCAATTCTTTAAGGAAACGTGTGGCATTTTTCCCCCATGATCCCAAGGTCTCTGATCCCACTGAGACAAATTGATACTGTTGGCTAATGTCCCTGTACTTGCTGATCTTGTACTCCTCCCTGTGGTCAGCAGCTCCTCCCTGTCGCCCCACACTGTGATGGATATAGGTGTCAGCCAGTGTGGACACACAGGCATAGTCCTATGCTAAGAGCTTGCCATTCTTCCAAGGACAGATGGTGATCCCGTCTGGGCGGTTTGCTGGGTTGTGGGTATTGTTGGCTGCTAGTGATCGGGGCTCCCTCTCGGCTGGGCATCCAGCTGTAGCAAGGGTTCTCTTAATGATGTCGTTGACCTCATTGTGTCTTGCATGTCAGCCCTTGGTTTTGGAACAGTTAAGACCATGTAGACCATATTGGTCTGCTTGCACTTCGCCGTAAATACACATATATTCTGTGAATTGGGGAGCAGAGCCACTGCAATACGGAGGGTCTTAGGGGTCGAGTCGCGTTCCCATTGCCGATATGGGAACTGTTTGGAGGAAGTCCCCGGAGTGAGGTTCGCCGAAAAGATAAAACTTGCGATTTTGGCATAAATAAATACCAACGCTCTTCTTGCCGAATAAGGCAAGCGAAAATTCGTGTATGCAATAATTTCGGGAAAATCATTCTGAACCTAACAAAAAACATATTTGTAAACCTATATAAAATATATATAGTTGGATTAGGCTATATTAAATTGTGCTTGCTATAATAAGGTTAGGTAAATTTCCTAAGGTTCTTTTGGTACAAAAACATTAATTTTTATATTAACATAAGAGAAAATTTTAGAAAGGACTTTAATTTTAAATGAGTTCTTGCTAATTGACCAGTTTTGCCTATTCGGCACGACATATTATATATAAAACATAATTCTCGAACTGTGGATCTGAATAAAATTTACAATAATATGGTTGAATGAGAGTTTGAGCGTTAATTATTCATCAAACCATTCGTGTGATTAGCATCACCAGTGCATTAATTACAGTTGGTACAAACGATCCGCTTGGACCCACAAAAACGTCCAGTTATGAATATTCTTTGGCACTTACCCCGTGTCTGTCCATATTAACTGCTCAATTAGCCTCTGGATTGCCAATTGATAACGCACGGGTTGCCGTAATGATAGTTACGCCAGAATCTGCGTAACTGGCTAATTGCTGCATTTATTACCTAATTATTGCTGTTCCATCAATCTCGAATTAATTATTCGGGATGATCAGTTATCTTGTTATCCAAAGCGTTATTTATCTCGCATGAAAAAAATAATTGTATAATTTGAGGGAAATTTTTTTCGTATATATTATTTTGTTATTTTTGTTGTTGATTTATTATATTTTATTATAATAAGATTAATAAAAATAAAATTAATATTTTTAAAATTAGAAAAATATTACTTATTGGAATATATTTCAAATTAATTTATATTTTTGCTATTATCCTCATTATCATCATTACATGTTTTGCTTTTAGTTATTCTTCATATTTTTCTTATATTAAAAGTTCACTTTACTGTGAACTATATAACCTTTAGTGTGAATTTCTGAAGTTGTAAATTACGTCGCCTTCACTTAATTTTGAGACAATCTTTGGCTAGTAATTACCGATCAATATTATGCCTATGTAGGTTAATCAAGCTTTAGAACGTTAATTACTCACAGTGCTGCGTAATTATTACCTCGGAAAGTCTGCTAATAATTGTTGCAAGGCCTTAAGTAGGTCATATTGTAGTTAAATCACACAAGCTAACGTGCTTACACAGTGTGTGTGTACTCATCTAATTGTAGTTGCAGGGGTCGAGAGACTGCTCCTGGCCCCGCCTCTTCACTGAACGCTACTAGGTCCTCTCTCTCCCTGCTCCATGAGCTTTATCATACCTCGTCTTAAAGCTATGTATGGTACCTGCCTCCACTACATCGCTCGCCAGACTGTTCCACTTCCTGACCACTCTGTAACTGAAGAACTGCTTCCTAACATCCCTGTGACTCATATGAGTCTTCAGCTTCCAAGAGTGACCCCTTGTTTCTGTGTCCCATCTCTGGAACATCTTGTCACTGTCCACCTTTTCTATTCCACGCAGTATTTTGTATGTCGTTATCATGTCTCCCCTATCTCTCCTGTCCTCCAGTGTCGTCAGGCCGATTTCCCTCAACCTTTCTTCGTAGGACATTCCCCTTAGCTCTGGAACTAACCTTGTCGCAAACCTTTGCACTTTCTCTAATTTCTTAACGTGCTTGACCCGGTGCGGGTTCCAAACTGGTGCTGCATACTCCAGTATGGGCCTGATGTACACAGTGTACAGTGTCTTGAACGATTCCTTACTAAGGAATCGGAAAACTATTCTAAGTTTTGCCAGGCGCCCATATGCTGCAACAGTTATCTGGTTGATGTGTGCCTCCGGAGACGTGCTCGGTGTTATGGTCACCCCAAGATCTTTCTCATTGAGTGAGGTTTGCAGTTTTTGTCCACCTAGCCTATACTCTGTCTGCGGTCTTCTTTGCCATTTCCCAATCTTCATGACTTTGCATTTGGCAGGGTTGAATTCGAGAAGCCAGTTGCTGGACCACATGTCCAGCCTGTCCAGGTCTCTTTGTAGTCCTGCCTGATCTTTATCTGATTTAATTTTTCTTTAACTTCACATCATCTGCGAACAGGGACACTTCAGAGTCTATCCCTCCATCATGTCATTCACATATATAAAAAATAACACTGGTCCTAGGACTGACCTCTGTGGGACTCCGCTCGTCACAGGTGCCCACTGTGATACCTCATCACGCACAATGACTCGTTCTTGCCTCCCTGTCAGGTATTCTCTGACCCATTGCAGTGCCCTTCCTGTTATACGCGCCTGATCCTCTAGCTTCTGCACTAATTTCTTGTGAGGAACTGTGTCGAAGGCCTTCTTGCAGTCCAAGAAGATGCAATCAACCCATCCCTCTCTCTCGTCTCTTCTGTTACTTTGTCATACAACTCCAGAAGGTTTGTGACACAGAAATTGTGACACAGGATTTGTGTGTGTATGTGTGTGTGCGCGCGTGTGTGTGTGTGTGTGTGTGTGTGTATAAGCTGAAAACCAAGTGAATATGACGAGTTACTGAAATTAATATGAATGAAAACATAATTATTCACTAGGAGATCCCTACTGGGATGGAGCAACACTGGCAGGTCCACTGATGGGAATAGGAGACAACGTAAATAGCATTTACTGTTCAGGGCTGATCAGCTCACCTTGACCTCGCTACATTTCAGTGTACCTCTCATGTACCTCTGCCTATGTAAATCTGGTTCATCTACCCTAAGAATATCCGTAGTGAAGAATAATGTTTTTGGTGTTTTTCGGCGAGTCTTTAACCACATACAGTATCAGAATTTGGTATAAAACAATCGAGCAGTTTTTAATCCTTAACTTTTTAAATGAGTGTTCCATTGGTAAATGAATTATTCTGGGACTTACGTCGAAAATAATATTCTCACAATGTAGAGGTATGAAGAGCTGTAGGTCGAAATTGAGGTTTGTAAATGCGCAAAGATTTTCGTAACTATATGGATGTGTAAGTGTGCTACCGAGAAATCTGCATCTCATTTTTATCATTCACGCTTCAGTGAGAAAAATGCTTTGGAAGTATCACCGTCAGAGAGAGAGAGAGAGAGAGAGAGAGAGAGAGAGAGAGAGAGAGAGAGAGAGAGAGAGAGAGAGAGAGAGATTGCCAAAAACTTGTAACATATTGAGTGATTTCGTCTTATTTTGCAGGAAATTGAAATCCCATGAAAGAAATTAATCTTCTCTTCCGTATTACATTTCCATTTAGCACCGTGACTCCAGGTACCATTATTGTCGGCTTCCAGGAAGCAGCGACTGCGTAGTCTCTCTTTAGAGATAAAATGCATCCAGGATTTTAATAAGCCTCAAAGCCTCTTCTCGTTTTCAAGCAAAATTTCTCAGAGCTGTATCGTCTCGACTCTCTTAACATCTCATCCTAACAGTGTAAAAATCTCCAGTTACGAAGAGAATTTTTTATATATTTTTGATGTTAAGGTTACCGTAGGTAACAGAGGCGAGAATGGAGAAGATTTTTCGGTGTTAGAATGTTGTAAACATTCTCGTAAAGTAAAAATTGTTTATCCCCGAAGGAAAATCTTTAAATGTTTGCCTGATATTTTTCCTTCTACCTATCGATTTTATTTCGCTGAAACTGTAGAACCCCTCTTAGGATTCAAATTTGGAATTCTTGTGTACGGTAACGAGGGCCAGATTCTACTAATAACTCGCATGTACATGCGCATGTCTTTCTACCTCTGTATGTTAGAAGTGATCAAGGTCCCAGGACCGAAACGTTTTCTAATAAATATGTTATAGTGTTTGCTTACATGTCTTTCTAAACCAACTTGTCGGTATTTATTACCAAGGTTTATACCACATGCGCATGTACATCAGGCACGGTGCCCCGTGGCCTGATGGCTAAAGCTCTCGTTTCACACGATGAGTGTCTGGGTTCGATTCCAGGAGAGGGTAGAAACATTGGGAGTGTTTCCCTACACCGGTTTTCTATGTTCACCCATCAGTAAAATAGGTACCTGGGTGTTAGTGGACTGGTGTGGGTCGCATCCTGGGACAAAACTGACCTAATTTGCCCCAAATCCTCAGCATAACAAGCGGCTTTCTATATATTAGTATACCTTGTACATGTACTTGTAGAAATAAAGATATTAATATAGAGTAAATTTAACGAAAACAATAGATGAGCAAGAGGCAAGACTGGCGCATGCGCTGTCTCCAGTGGTTCAGTCACCCTGTTGTGTGGTGATCTGACTGTGCTCTTGATAATATAAGCTTCCTTTCAGCTGGAGGTTTAGTAGGAGTCAATGAAGTTGGCAGTATCCTCAAGGATGCACAGCATCATCTAGTCTACTGTGTTAACAGATTCATGGCCAGGAGAGGAATAATAATAAGGTAAGATAAAGCAGCAACTGACGAACGGGGTTATGGTTACTGTAACATCCGGTCCTTGTTAATCCATATTATTTGGGCATGATGTAGGAGTACGTAGCATAAGATAAACAGTTATAGTGGTCAGATTTGTTATCCTATCTTCCCAATCTCACAATAATGCAGAAGTTTAAGCCTAACAAATTGTTATGTACACAGAAACTCATGCAAGGATGTTGTTTTGTGTGTATTAGCGAGGGATATTAAGCCAGCACGGTTATTAATCGACACAAAAAAAAAAAAAAAAAAAACTCGCATGTAGACAAAGTGCTTAATATGATTATATACATTGTCTCTGTTTTCATATTTTTTCTTTATTCAAAATATGGAATGCCTTTCACTTTTACATCACGATGGTTGCATACACTTAGAGGTGTACATCAATGTATATATTCTCTATTTAAGTGGTTACCGTGACACGCGGGCTTAATGAGCCCTATAGTCACTAGGTAATAACCCCCACTCAAGGTGGTGAGAGGCTCTTGATTCAAGGAGCTAGACCTATTTTCCATTTCGTTGGATTGAGCCTTCCAGTCCCCTTGAGCTGTGTAACCCGTACGAGTTCACCGCTATCCTACAGCTAAAACGTTTTTAAGTAGTGTAAGTGACTAGACATTTAAGTAATCTCCAAAAACTTCCCTCAGGGTTAAATCATCGTTTTATAAGTTAAGAAACGACAAGTTAATTTGTTAAAACTATCTATTTGTTAAAACTATCACCAGGGTAAATAACCCGGCTGAAATTAATTTCAATCGTTACTCCCGAGTAAGCTGTATACATTGAAGGGAAATATTAAGGTAGTTCTAATCAATATTTATTGTTGATTGTGAGGAAGATGTGACAATTACGGAAGTGAATGTGGGACGTTTTACAATGATGGTTTAGCGCTTTTTTTATAATATTATTTACAATGATTCAGACTTGTGAATATCTCACCCTGGTTAATTAAGGCAGCATGTAACCTGTTCCTCACTAGTCAAGAATGCTTAAATACCTGAACTAGGAATTAAGGTAAACTCTCGGTGTATGTTCATAGAGACAGTCATACCTGTGTATACCTCTTCAAGGGAGGTTCCTTGGCGCGGTGAAGAGGCTGTTGGTCTGAGGAATTAGACTGAACCTAATTACCCCCCACTCCCCCCTTCCTTATCCCGTCCTTCCCATCCCTTCCCTATCCCCTTCCTATTTTCAGCCTTTGGGATTCTTCCCACAGGCACTCTAGTTCCTACGTAGGGGAAAAGGGTACTGTGGTCCATTCCATTGAGGTCCTTGGCAGTGGTGTAGTTTGCCGTGGAATCTGGATCACCTGGAAATGTCCCGATTCCTTTCCGGTCTTCTGGGGGCTGGCTTTGGGTGTCTTTCGGGTGACGGGTGTATCTCTGGAGGCTACCTGTAAGATTCCGGGGGAGCGGGGGGTATGCCGAAGAAGGTATGCTTTGTGGCGGGTGTCCTGTCTCCCTTTCTTTTGTCCACCGATGTGAGGTTACTATCCCTGACTGCTGGTTTACTGGCATGAAGGGTAGGGTATAGCATGGGTTCCATGCTGCATCTGCACTACTTGCAGTGCTTGGGTCCTCTTGGGCGCGGAGGGGGATTTACGGCCCTTTCTCTCCTCCTAGGAGCTATTCCTCCACGTCCCCCCCCCTCCTTTTTTTCTTTTTTTCTTTATTTTTTTCTAAAAAAAAGACGTGTCGTAATTATGGAGTCCCAAATCCATGAACCTCTTCCTCCTTCCCGGGCCCCTTCCTGATACCGCACCCTGTTTCGACCCTGCCTCGTTATTTGACCACTCTTCGGACATTTCTGATGCCTCTGTACCTCTTGCTGGTGCCATTTTGTCACCCGCTCGAGGTACCGGGATTCCGACTGACTCCTTTGATACGTCTGACCTCTGCACTTCTTTGACCATGCTTCCGGCTTCTTCCTCTACGGTGCGGTAATTTTCGGATCACTCGGCCGTCCCACATCGGACCAACTCCGGTCCCACACCTAAACATCCAAGATGATTCTTCTTCTCCTCCTCCTCATTTACTCAGGAAAGACCGGCACGTCACGCACTCCCCTTACGCACTAAGTTTCAAAATACACAATGGACCCACTTCCTCTACTGCTTATCTTTCCGACCATAATGTTGACAAGGCGCTTCTATGCCATATTGGTAGATATATATCCTTTCATGCTCTCAAGAGAATGCTAGCCAAGCTCATGATCTGTCTCTCCTTACAACCATCGATGCTGTTTCTATCGCTATTGAAAACATCATTCCCTCAATTTTTGTAGTGGTACTGTCATTCTACCCCATACCATTGTCCAACAGAACTTCCAGACATGTGGTGATGACATTCTGGAACAGCTTCAGCTCCAAGACCTCCCAATATTTAAAGTAGACACTTATGTCTTCTCTGCCAGCAGGCGGAGTTGATACCCTTGCAATGTAGCTCGCTTAACTTTTGACTACCATGAGCTTCTATCCTCTGTTTATATTACGGGACACCGTGTACAAGTTCGAAAGGTGATCCCTACACCGCAACAGTGTAGAAATTGCTGACGTTTTGGTCATCCAGCAAATATTGCAGATCCATGGCCGAATGCCCAGTCTGTGGTGCCGACAGCCATACCAATACGTCTTGTATTGCCTTAATTGTCATGAGGCTCATCCATCTTACTCTCGCTGTTTACTTAAATGAGCGAGAAATCTGTTGTCTCAAAGAGGCAAAAGGCTTCCCATATGCTATGACAATCTCTCAACTACGCCTCCAAGGAAGACTTCCCTGTATTTCTTATTCTCGAGTTACTAAATGTCCCCCCACCTCTGGGGTCGCAGCTTCCGCAGCCTCCTCTGTGGTCACCCCTTCCACAGTCAACCCTGTCTAATTCTTTTGCTGTCCTGGACTCGGAGGTCCCTACCTCGACACCTCATTCTGCTCTCACCTCTTCCTCTTCTCACTCGCAAGTTTGTGTCTACAAGACCTCCTTTCACCCCTCCTTCCAATGTGCAACCTGTACATTTTTCTTTTCCAGTCTTTATACCCTGTTGTTCACATCTGGCTCTGTTACGACTGTGGAGGTTCAGCCTCCTCCTCGTATAGCACCCTCTTTCCCTGTCCCCTCCAAAGTTTATTCCTCTTCTGCCCCCTCCCAGGTCGCTTCCTCTCCTGTCCCCTCCCTAGCTTCTTATACATTTCCCTCTACCCTTTCGTCCTCCCCCGTACTTTGGTACAGTCCATCGTCGCCCCGGCCTTTACT
>NC_069460.1:18083773-18124152 GCF_026875155.1 Cherax quadricarinatus | reverse complement strand
GAAAAACAAAAGTACTTTAAAAGCCCAAAGCCCAGACAAAAAAAGGGCACATAAAAAGACCATGCCCTGAAAAAAGGGACAATGCCCAGACAACAAAAGCACAAAAAAGACCATCCCCAAAGACAGAACAACAAAAGTACATAAAAGCCAGCCCAGACAACAAAAGCACATAAAAAGACCATGCCTGACAAAGACCATGCCACAACAAAAGACATAAAGACCATGCCCTGACAACAAGACATGCCCAGACAACAAAAGTACATAAAAGACCATGCCCAGACAACAAAAGCACATAAAAGACCATGCCCTGACAAAGACCATGCCCAGACAACAAAAGCACATAAAAGACCATGCCCAGACAACAAAAGTACATAAAAGACCAAGCCAGACAACAAAAGCCACCCATAAAGACATGCCCTGCCACAACAAAAGACATAAAAGACCATGCCCAGACAACAAAATACAAAAAGACCAAGGACACAAAAGCACATAAAAGACCATGCCCTGACAACAAAAGTACATAAAAGACCATGCCCTGACAACAAAAGTACATGCCCTGACAACAAAAGTACATAAAAGACCATGCCCTGACAACAAAAGCACATAAAAGACCATGCCCTGACAAAGACCATGCCCAGACAACAAAAACACATAAAAGACCATGCCCAGACAACAAAAGTACATAAAAGACCAAGCCCAGACAACAAAAGCACATAAAAGACCATGCCCTGAAAAAGACCATGCCCAGACAACAAAAGTACATAAAAGACCATGCCCTGACAACAAAAGTACATAAAAGACCATGCCCTGACAACAAAAGTACATGCCCTGACAACAAAAGTACATAAAAGACCATGCCCTGACAACAAAAGCACATAAAAGACCATGCCCTGAAAAAGACCATGCCCAGACAACAAAAGTACATAAAAGACCATGCCCTGACAACAAAAGTACATAAAAGACCATGCCCTGACAACAAAAGCACATAAAAGACCATGCCCTGACAACAAAAGTACATAAAAGACCATGCCCTGACAACAAAAGCACATAAAAGACCATGCCCTGACAAGAAAAGCACATAAAAGACCATGCCCTGACAACAAAAGTACATAAAAGACCATGCCCTGACAAGAAAAGCACATAAAAGACCATGCCCTGACAAGAAAAGCACATAAAAGACCATGCCCTGACAACAAAAGTACATAAAAGCCCATCCCCTGAAAAGAAAAGCACATAAAAGACCATGCCCTGACAAAAAAGTACATAAAAACCATGCCCTGACAACAAAAGCCATAAAAAGCCATGCCCTGACAAAAAAGTACATAAAAGCCCTTTCCTGACAACAAAAAGCAAAAAAAAAGCCATCCCCTGAAAAGAAAGCACAAAAAAAGACCTGCCCTGACAACAAAAGTACATAAAAGACCCCTCCCTGCAACAAAAGTACAGCCCAACAACAAAATACTTTAAAAGCCTCCCCGGGACAAAAAAAAGCACTAAAAGACCATGCCCTGAAAGAAAAGCAAAAAAAAAGACCTGCCCTGACAACAAAAGTACAAAAAAGACCATCCCCTGACAAAAAAATCATGTCCAACAACAAAAGCACAAAAACCATGCCCTGCAAAAAAAGCACATAAAAGACCATGCCCTGACAAAAAAAGCACATAAAAGCCCATCCCCTGAAAACAAAAGTACATAAAAGACCTTCCCCTAAAACAAAAAGTACATCCCCTAACAACAAAAGTACTAAAAGACCATCCCCTGACAACAAAAGCCAAAAAAGGGACCATGCCCTGACAAGAAAAGCCAAAAAAGACCATCCCCTACAACAAAGACATAAAAGACCAGCCCTGACAACAAAAGACATGCCCTAACAAAAAAAGTACAAAAAAGACCTTTTCCCGGGACAACAAAAGCAAAAAAAAACCAGCCCTTGAAGGAAAAAATCCACTTATTTACACTAAATAGGAGTGTAGGTTCCCGGGCACCTACCTTGTCCAATTCATGAAGCAAGCTGCAACACTACATTGCAATTACTGCAACTTCAACCTGAAAACCCCAGTTAGCTTATTTATCTGTGGGCTCCCTCCTCCTCTTTAACTACAACATTTTATTAATTGGGGAAGGGGAATTACACTGTCTTTTGTGCTGCGACACCGGGCTGTGTGTTTTTCTTTGAGTTTTGTGCTGCTGCAACCGGACTGTGTTTTATCTGTGAGTTTTGTGTGCGGGACACCGAGGCTGGTGTTTTTCTGTGATTTTTGTGCTGCTGAAACCGGGGCTGGTGTTATTCTGGAGTTTTGTTGCTGACCCGAGCTGTGGATTCTGTGTTTTTTGTGCGCTAAACCCCCGAGGCGTGTGTTTTTTGGATTTTTTTGTGCTGTGACCCCGGGGCTGTGTGTTATTCTGTGGTTTTGTGCTGCTGACACCGAGAAGGTGTGTTATTCTGTGAGTTTTGGCTGCTGACCCGAGGCTGTTGTTATTCTGTGAGTTTTTGTGCGACACCGAGGCTGTGTGTTATTCTGTGATTTTTTGTGCGTGACACCGGGGCTGTGTGTTTTCTGTGAGTTTTGTGCTGCACACCGAGGCTGTGTTTTTTCTGTGAGTTTTGTGTTTGTGACACCGGGGCTGTTGTTTTTTGTGAGTTTTGTGCTGCTGACACCGAGACTGTTTTTATTCTGTGAGTTTTGTGCTGCTGAACCGACCCTTTGGTGTTTATTCTGTGGTTTTTGCTGCTGAACCGAAAACTGGTTTTATTCTGTGAGTTTTGTGCTGCTGACCCGAGGCTGTGTTTTACTGTGATTTTTGGGGTGTGCTGACACCGGACTTGTGTTTTTCTGGAGTTTTGTGCTGCTAAACCCCGACGCTTGTGTTTTCTGTGAGTTTTGTGCTGTACACCGGACTGTGTGTTATTTGTGTTTTTTGTGCTGCGACCCCGGGCTCTGTGTTAGTCGGAGTTTTGTGTGCTGACACCGTGGCTGTGTTTTTCGTGAGTTTTGTGCTGCTGACACCATGGCTGTGTGTTGTCTGTGAATTTTGTGCTGCTGACACCGAGACTGTGTTATTCTGTGAGTTTTGTGCTGCTGACACCGTGGTTGTGTGTTATTCTGTGATTTTTGTGCTGGACACAGAGGCTGTGATTATTCTTTGAGTTTTGTGCTGCTGCCCAGGTTTGTTTTTTTTCGTAGTTTTGTGCTGCTAAACCCCGTACGTGGTTTTTCTGTGAGTTTTGTGTGTGACACCGTGGCGTGGTTATTTTGTGAGTTTTGTGCTGCTGCGACACTTGGCTGTGTGTTATTCTGTGAGTTTTTTGCGCTGACACCGAGGCTGTGTGTTTTTTTGGTATTTTTTGGTTTGCTGACCCCGTGGTTGTGTGTTTTTCTGTGATTTTTTTGTGCTGCTGACACCGGACGTGTGTTATTCTGTGGGTTTTGTGCTGCTGACACCTGACTGTGTGTTTTCTTGAGTTTGTGCTGTGACACCGGGCTGTGGGTTTTTTTGTGATTTTTGTGCTGGCTGACAGTGGCTGTGTGTTTTTCTGTGATTTTTGTGTCTGACACCGTGGCTGTGTTATTTTACGAGTTTTGGCTGCTGCTGACACGTGGCTGTGTGATATTCTGTGAGTTTGTGTGTGCTGACCTGTGGCTGTGGGTTATTCTGTGGTTTTGTGCTTGCGACCACCGGGGGCTTGTTATTTTACGAGATTGTGCTGCTGTGACATTTGGGGCTGTGTGTTATTCTGTAGTTTTGTGCTTCTAAACCCGTTGCTGTGTGTTATTTTGTGAATTTTGGTGCTGCACCGTGGCTGTGTGTTATTCGGGGAAGTTTTGTGCTGCGGACACCGTGGGTGGTTTTCTGTGAGTTTTTGGCTGACACCGTGGCTGTGTGTTATTCTGTGAGTTTTGTGTGCTGACACCGTGGCTGTTTTTATTCTGGGGTTTTTTATATGCTGACATCGTGGCTGGTGCTTTCTTAATTTTTTGTGCTGCTGACCCCGGGCTGTTTGTTATTCTGTGATTTTTGTGCTGTGAACGAGGCTGTGTGCTTTCTGTGAGTTTTGTGCTGCTGACACCGAGGCTGTGTGATTCTGTGAGTTTTTTTCTGACCCGGGGCTTGTGTTATTCGTGATTTTGTGCTGCTGACACCGGGGGCTGGTTTTATTTGGGGATTTTGTGCTGTGACACCGGGGCGTGTGTTTTTCGTGTTTTTTGTGCTGTGACACCGTGGTTGGTGTTATTCTTGAGTTTTGTGCGCTGACACAGGCTGTGTTTTTATTCTGTGGTTTTGTGCTGCTGACACCGAGGCTGTGTGTTATTCTGTGAGTTTTGTGCTGCTGACACCGAGGCTGTGTGTTATTCTGTGAGTTTTGTGCTGCTGACACCGAGGCTGTGTGTTATTCTGTGAGTTTTGTGCTGCTGACCCCGAGGCGTGTTTTTATTTGTGAGTTTTGTGCTGCAACACGGGGCTGTGTGTTTTCTGTGATTTTGTTGCTGACACCGAGGCTGTGGTTATTCGTGAGTTTTGTGCGCTGACACCGAGGCTGTGTGTTTTCTGGAGTTTTGTGTGTGACACCGAGGCTGTGTGTTATTTGGGGTTTTTGTGCGGACACCGGGCTGGTGTTATTCTGGATTTTGGCTGCTAAAAACCGTGGCTGTGTGTTATTCTGTGAGTTTTGTGCTGCTGACACCGAGGCTGTGTGTTATTCTGTGAGTTTTGTGCTGCTGACACCGAGGCTGTGTGTTATTCTGTGAGTTTTGTGCTGCTGACACCGTGGCTGTGTGTTATTCTGTGAGTTTTGTGCTGCTGAACCGGGGGGGGGGGGGGGGCTGGTGTTTTTTCTTGAGTTTTGTTGCTGACACCGAGGCTTTGTTATTTGGTTTTTTGTGTGCTGACACCGAGGCTGTGTGTTATTCGTGAGTTTTTTGTGCTAACCCCGGGGGCGTGTGTTATTCTTGAGTTTTGTGCTGCTGCACCGGGGCTGTGTGTTATTCTGTGAGTTTTGTGCTGCTGAACCGTGCTGTGTTTTTTTTCTGTGATTTTTTGTCTGCTGACACCGAGGTGTGTGTTATTCTGTGGTTTTGTGCTGCGACACGAGGCGTGTTATTCTGTGAGTTTTGTTCTGCTGACACGGGGCTGTGTGTTTTTTCTGTGAGTTTTGTGCTGCTGACCCCAGGCTGTTTTATTCGTATTTTTGGGGTTTGCTGACACCGGGCTGTGTGTTTTCGTGAGTTTTGTGCTGCTGACCCCGAGGCTGTGTGTTTTTTTTGAGTTTTGTGCTCTGAACCGAGGCTGTGTGTTATTCTGTGAGTTTTGTGCTGCGACACCGTGGCTGTGTTTTTATTCTGTGATTTTTTGTGCTGCGACCCGGGCTGTGTGTTATTCGTGAGTTTTTGCTGCTGACACCGAGGCTGTGTGTTATTCTGTGAGTTTTGTGCTGCTGACACAGGTGTGTGTTATTCTGTGAGTTTTGTGCTGCTGACACCGAGGCTGTGTGTTATTCTGTGAGTTTTGTGCTGCTGACACCGTGGCTGTGTGTTTTCTGTGAGTTTTTTTTGTGGGGACACGAGGCTGTGTGTTATTCTGTGGTTTTGTGCTGCTGACACCGAGGTGTGTTTTTCTGTGGTTTTGGCTGCTGACACCTGGCTGTGTGTTATTCTGTGAGTTTTGTGTCTGACACCTTTGGCTGTGTGTTATTCGTGAGTTTTTGCTGCTGACCCCGAGGGTGTGTTATTTGTGAGTTTTGTGGCTGCCCCGAGGCTGTGTGTTTTTCTGTGAGTTTTGTGCTGCTGAACCGGGGCTGGTGTTATTCTGTGAGTTTTGGCTGCTAAACCCCGAGGCTGTGTGTTTTTGTGAGTTTTGTGCTGCTAAACCCCGTGGGGTTGGTTATTCTGTGAGTTTTGTGCTGTGCCCCGGGCGTGTGTTATTCTGTGAGTTTTGTGCTGCTGACACCGTGGCTGTGTGTTATTCTGGGTTTGTGCTGCGCCCACCGGGGCTGTGTTTTTATTCTGTGATTTTTTGTGCTGCTGACACCGTGGCTGTGTGTTATTCTGGGTTTTGTGCTGCTGACACAGGCGTGTTTTTATTCGTGAGTTTTGTGCTGTGACACGGGCTTTTTGGTTATTCCGTGATTTTTGTGCTGCTGACACCGAGGCGTGTGTTTTTCGTGAGTTTTGGCTGCGCCCCCGTGGCTGTGTGTTTTTTCCTGAGTTTTGTGCTGGACACCGTGGTGTGTTTTTTTCCCGTGAGTTTTGTGTGCTGACACCGTGGCTGTGTGTTATTCCGTGAGTTTTTGCTGCTGACACCGAGGCGGGTTTTTTATTCTTGAGTTTTTTTCTGCTGACCCGTGGCTGTGTGTTATTCCGGGGTTTTTGTGCTGCTCCCGTGGCTGGTGTTATTCCTGAGTTTGTGTGCTGACAGAGGCTGTGTTTTATTCCGTGAGTTTTGGCTGTGACACCGAGGCTTTGTTTACCCCGTGATTTTGTGTGCTGACACCGGGTGTGTGTTATTCCGTGAGTTTTGTGCTGCTGACACCGAGGCTGTGTGTTATTCTGTGAGTTTTGTGCTGCTGACACCTAGGCGTGTGTTATTCTGTGAGTTTTGTGCTGCGCCCCGAGGCTGGTGTTATTCTGTGATTTTTTTTGGGCTGAACCCGTGGCTGGTTTGTTTTCTGTGATTTTTGTGTGCTGACCCCGGGGTGTGTGTTATTTGTGATTTGTGCTGCTGAACCGTGGCTGTGTGTTTTCTGTGATTTTGTGCTGCTCCCCGAGGCTGTGTGTTATTCTGTGGTTTTGTGCTGCGACACCAGGCTGTGTGTTATTCTGTGAGTTTTGTGTGCTGCACCGAGGTGTGTGTTTTTGGATTTTGTGCGCTGACACCGGGGTGTTGTTATTCTGTATTTTGTGCTGCTGACCCCCGAGACGTGTGTTATTTTTGGGGTTTTGTGCTGCTACACGGGCGTGTTTATTCTGTGGTTTTGTGTGCTGACACCGGGCGTGTGTTATTCTGTGAGTTTTGTGCGCTGACACCGAGACTGTGTTATTCTGGGTTTTGTGCTGCTGACCCCCGGGCTGTGTGTTATTTTTGGATTTTGTGCTGCGACCACCGGGGCTGGGTTATTCTTGTGGTTTTGTGTGCTGACACCGTGGCGTTTTGTTATTCCGTATTTTTGGGGCGCTGACACGAGGCGTTGTTATTCTGTGAGTTTTTGTGCTGACCCCGGGCGGTTTTATTCTGGGAGTTTTGTTTGAACCGTGGCTGTGTGTTATTCTGTGGTTTTGTGCTGCTGACACCGAGACTGTGTGTTATTCTGTGAGTTTTTTCTGCGCCCCGAGGCTGTGGTTATCTGGATTTTTGTGTGCGAAAACCGGGGTTGTGTTATTCTGTGAGTTTTGTGCTGCTGACACCGTGGCTGTGTGTTATTCTGTGAGTTTTGTGCTGCTGACACCGTGGCTGTGTGTTATTCTGTGAGTTTTGTGCTGCTGACACCGTGGCTGTGTTATCGTGATTTTGTGCTGCGACACCGAGGCTGTGTGTTATTCTGTGATTTTTTGTGCTGACACCGTGGTGTGTGTTTATTCCGTGGGGGTTTTTTTTGCGTTACACCGTGGCTGTGTGTTATTCCGTGAGTTTTGTGCTGCTGACACCGAGGCTGTGTGTTATTCTGTGAGTTTTGTGCTGCTGACACCGAGGCTGTGTGTTATTCTGTGAGTTTTTGTGCTGCTGACACGAGGCGGGTTGTTATTCTGTGGTTTTGTGCTGCTGACCCCGGAGGCTGTGTGTTATTCTGGGGTTTTTGGGCTGCGGACCCGAGGCTGTGTGTTATTCCGTATTTTTTGTACATTACAATGGCTGAATAAAATAGGAAAAATGAAATATTATTAGTGGTGGAGGGGTAGTTGTGGTTGGTAAAAGGTTTTTTTGGTGGAATGGTGGTGAAGGTTTGGTTGTAAGGTGGTTTGGTGGTATGGGGTTTGTGGTGATGGGTTTGGTGGTGGTGTTGGGGTGGTGGTAGGGGTGGCGGTTAGGGGGGGTTTTTAGTGGTGGTGGTAGGGTGTAGCATGGGGGGGTTTGGGGGTAGCTCATTTTTGGTGGGTGGTTTAGTAGTGATAGAGGTGGTGGTGAGGTAGGGCAGGATAATAGCAAAAGTAGAAGTGGGCGGCGGTAGTGGTAGTATGGGGGGTGTGGTGGTAAAATGATTGTGTGGGGGGGGGTTTGGGTAACGGTGGGGGGTGGTTTAACGTGTGGTATGGTGGTGGTAAAGTGATGGTGGTGGGGGGCAACAGTGATGGTGGGGGGGTGGTGGGGGGGGGGTGGTTTGTGGGGGCGGTGTGGTGGTGTTCAAGGATGGTGACATAATAGTAGGGAAACGTGTCAACGTGAACATCAAAACCAGGTGGGCTACTGGGTTACAATGGTACTAGCCTCTGCTACCCATCATGGTAACATCAAAACCCAGGTGAGGCTACGGGGTTACACGGGGAGCTGCCTTGCTCCATCATCATGGTAACATCTTAACCCGGTAGGCTACTGGGTTACACGGGCTACCCTCTGCTCCACATCATGGTAACATAAAACCCCAGGTGGCACGGGGGTTACACAGGGTAGCTGCCTCTGCTACCATATCAGGTAACTTAACCTAGGTAGGCATGGGTTACACACGGTAGCTACCTCTGCCCTATCATGGTAACATCATAACCAGGGAGGCTAGGGGTTAACATGGGTGCTAGCCTCTGTCCCATCATCATGGTAACAAAAAAAACCCTAGGTGAGGTACGGGGTTTTCAATGGTACTGCCTCTGTCCCTCTCTGGTAACATCTAACCGGCGAGGTACTGGGTTACACATGGTAGCACCTCTGCTACCTCTATGGTAACATCATAACCCGGGTGAGGCTACTGGGTTACACATGGTAGTAGCCTCTGCTACCTCAATGGGTAACAATAACCCAGGCGAGGCTACTGGGTTACACATGTAGCAGCCTCTGCTACCTCACAGGTTTAACATCATAACCCCGGGGGAGGCTATGGGTTACCATGGTAGCTAGCCTCTGCTACCTTCATGGAACCTAACCCGGGGTGAGGCTAGGGTTACACATGGTAGCTAGCCTTGCTCCCATCATGGAACATCAAAACCCAGGTGAGGCTATGGGTTAACTGGTACTAGCCTCGCTACCATCTCAGGGAAAAACAAAAACCCCAGGTGAGGCTACGGGGTTATACTGGTAGCTAGCCTCTGCTACCATCCTTTAAATCATAACCCAGGTGGGCACTGGGTTACAATGGTAGCTACCCTTGCCCCATCATCAGGTAACATCATAACCTAGGTGGGCTACTGGGTTACACAGGGAGCACCTCTGACCATCATCATGGTAACATATAACCAGGCGAGGCTATGGGTTACACATGGTAGCTAGCCTCGACCATCATCAGGTAACTTTCAAAACCCCCGGTGAGGCTCGGGGTTAACAGGGTAGCTACCCTCTGCTACCTCATATGGTAACATCAAACCCGGGTAGGCAACTGGGTTACCCCGGTAGCTAGCCTTTGCTCCCATATCAGGGTAACACAAACCCCAGGTGAGGTCGGGTTAACAGGTGCTAGCCTCTGCCCCATCATCATGGAAACATCAAACCCGGGGAGGCAGGGGTTACACATGTTACAGCCTCTGTACCATCTCATGTAACTATAACCCGGCGGGTACGGGGTTTTCCATGGTGCTAGCCTTGCTCCATCAATGGTAACTATAACCGGTGAGGTACGGGTTTTAAACTGGTTGCTAGCCTTGCAACCTCACAGGGAAACATCATAACCAGGTGAGGCTCTGGGTTACACATTAGTACCCCGTCCCCATACATGGTAACACATTCCCAGGCGAGGTCAGGTTCACATGGTAGCTCCCCTCTGCCCTCATTCATGGAAACATCATAACCCGGGTGAGGCAACTGGTTACAAATGGTAGCTACCCTGCTCATCATCGGGTAACGTATAACCCGGGTGAGGCTACGGGGTTAAAATGGAGCTAGCCTCGCTCCCATCATCAGGAAACACAAACCCAGGTGAGGCTACGGGTTATCTGGTAGCTCCCCTCTGACTTCATGGTAACATAAAACCCGGGTGGGGTACGGGTTAACAGGTAGTGCCTCTGCTCCACATCAAGGTAACATATAACCCATTTGAGGCTACTGGGTTACAATGGTAGCTAGCCTCTGCTCCACATATGGTAACATCAAAACCCCAGGTGAGGTCGGGGTTAACATGGTGCTGCCTCTGCTCATCATCATGGTAACATCAAACCCCCAGGTGGGGCCCCACTGGGGGACAGGTAGAGCCTTGCACCACATCATGGTAACATATAACCTGGGAGGCATTTTGGGTTACACAGGGTTTGCACCCTCTGCTACCTCTCATGGTAACATAAAACCCAGGTGAGGACTGGGTTTTACAATGGTAGTAGCCTCTGCTACATATCATGGTAAAATAAAAACCCAGGTGGGGCCACGGGGTTTTATACATGGTAGCTAGCCTCTCTACCATCATCAGGGTAACATCATAACCTAGGGGGTACGGGGTTTTTCCTGGTTTGCTAGCCTTGCCCCATCATCAGGGTAACATATAACCGGTGGGGCTAGGGTTACACATGCAGCTACCCTTGCTCCATCATCATGGTAACATCATAACCAGGTGAGGACGGGGTTAAAATGGTAGCAGCCTCTGCTACCATATCATGGTAACATCATACCCAGGCGAGGGCTACGGGGTTTAACAGTTGTAGCTTGTACCATTCATGGAAAATCAAAAACCCAGGCGAGGCTACTGGGTTAACATTAGCTAGCCTCTGCTACCATCATGGTAACATCAAACCCAGGCGAGGCTACTGGGTTACACAGGGTAGCTGCCCGTACCATCACAGGTAACATCAAAAACCCCAGGTGGGCATGGGTTACACATGGTAGACCTTGCACCATCATCTGGTAACATCAAAACCCAGGTGGGGCTACGGGGTTACACATGGGTAGCTAGTCTGCTACCATCATGGTAACATCAAAACCCGGGCGAGCTATGGGTTACAAAGTTAGCTGCCCGCTACCCTCTGGTAACATCATAACCCAGGTGAGGTACGGGGTTTATACAGGTAGCTGCCTTGCCCATCATCAGGAAACCATAACCCAGGTGAGGCTACTGGGTTAACTGGAGCTCCTTGCTACCATTCATGGTAACATCAAACCCAGGGAGGCTACTGGGTTACACATGGTAGCTAGCCTCTGCTACCATCATCATGGTAACATCATAACCCAGGTGAGGCTACTGGGTTACACATGGTAGCTAGCCTCTGCTACCATCATCATGGTAACATCATAACCCAGGTGAGGCTACTGGGTTACACATGGTGCTACCTTTTTCCCATCATCTGGAAACATCTAACCCAGGGGGCTTAGGGGTTACACATGGTAGCTAGCCTCTGCTACCATCATCATGGTAACATCATAACCCAGGTGAGGCTACTGGGTTACACATGGTAGCTAGCCTCTGCTACCATCATCATGGTAACATCATAACCCAGGTGAGGCTACTGGTTTACACATGTTAGCTGCCCTGCTCCCATCTCATGGTAACATCATAACCCAGGCGAGGCTACTGGGTTACCAGGTAGCTAGCTCTGCTACCATCATCTTTGGGTAACATCATAACCAGGCGAGGTACGGGGTTACACATGGTACTAGCCTTGCTACCATCATATAACCCAGGTGAGGCTACGGGGTTTACACTGGTAGCTAGCCTCGCTCCATCATCATGGTAACATAAAAACCCCAGGTGAGGCTACTGGGTTACACAGGTGCTAGCCTCTGCACCATCTGGAACATCATAACCAGGCAAAAGGTACTGGGTTACACATGGAGCTACCCTCTGCTACCACTCATGGTAAATCAAAACCCCGGTGAGGCTATGGGTTACACATGTTAGCTAGCCTCTGCCCTCATCAGGTAACATCATAACCCGGGTGGGCTAGGGGTTATCGGGTAGTAGCCTCTTTTCCTTTCCTCCCTCCATTGCCCCTCTTCCCTCCCTCACATTTTTCCTCTTCCCCCCCTCACATGCCCCTTCCCTCCCTCACTTTGCCCCTTTTCCCTCCCTCACTTTTTTCCCTTCCCTCCCTCAATTTTTCCCTCTTCCCCCCCTCACATTGTCCCTCTTCCCTCCCTCACATTTCCCTCTTCCCTCCCTCACTTTCCCCTTCCCTCCCTCCATTTTTCCCTTTTCCTCCCTCACTTGTTCCTTTCCCTCCCCAAATTGTTCCTCTTCCCTCCCTCCATTGTTCCTCTTCCTTTCCCCTCATATTGTTCCTTTCCCTCCTCTTTTGGTTCCTTTTTCCCCTCCCTCTTTTTGTTCCTCTTCCCTCCCTATATTGTTCCTTTTCCCCCCCTAATTTTTCCTCTTCCCTCCCTCATATTTTTCCCTTTTCCCCCCTCATATTGTTCCTTTTCCCCTCCCTCAATTTTTCCTTTTTCCCCCCCCTCTATTGTTCCTCTTCCCTCCCTCATATTGTTCCTTTTTTCCCCCCCCCAATATTGTTCCTTTCCCTCCCTCATTTTGTTCCTTTTCCCCCCCCCTTAAAAGTTAAATGGTGTCCTTTGGCAGCGTCCCCCCCTCCCTCCCCCCCCGGGAAAGATAGGTGTTTTCCCTTATTTCCCCCTTCAAGGTTTCCTACTGCAGGGGGATTGTCACTTGTGTTCACTAGGCACATGTGTCCCCATAGCTAAAACACGCCGCCTACAGACGTGTGTGCGCAAGAAAGTACACCACACGAAGCGGGAAACGATATAATCAGTCCATCAGTCTTTTGAAGATTAAGACTGATTACATTGACTCCAGGCTGAGGGACTGATTACCTCAAACTCCTGACCTTCACCACTCTTCTTTATATAGACTGATGAAGCTACTGAAAGGCGAAACGTTTCCTCAACAAAGATACCCAAGTGTTGCACATGTGTCTAATTTGTTAAAACATCAGATGTATAAACACGTGTTGTATCATGGTTACAATCAACTACGATAACTAATCATCTTAGTAAATTCCATCTTTTCACTTGTCAGTGCAACGGTCACTGTCTTGAGCATTATGTGCTTGCTTCGTTGTCCACTTACTGACGAATACTCAGATAGTATGATAACCTATTTGATATGTCAAGATATCTTATTAATGAAAATAAGATACCAGATATATTAAGCAAATTTCCTAAATCTGCTTACAACAGATAAGTGAACTATAGATATAAATCTAGATGTACTCCTGTTAATGTTTGTGGGGCCTAGTTCCTAGGCCTACTGTGTATCCATATGCTCTTGCGTCACCCTCCACAGGATGGATATCAGGCCCACAATCAACTGCCACTTCGGAGGCACAATCAACTGCCACTTCGGAGGCACAATCAACTGCCACTTCGGAGGCACAATTAACTGCCACTTCGGAGGCACAATCAACTGCCACTTCGGAGGCACAATCAACTGCCACTTCGGAGGCACAATCAACTGCCACTTCGGAGGCACAATCAACTGCCACTTCGGAGGCACAATCAACTGCCACTTCGGAGGCACAATCAACTGCCACTTCGGAGGCACAATCAACTGCCACTTCGGAGGCACAATCAACTGCCACTTCGGAGGCACAATCAACTGCCACTTCGGAGGCACAATCAACTGCCACTTCGGAGGCACAATCAACTGCCACTTCGGAGGCACAATCAACTGCCACTTCGGAGGCACAATCAACTGCCACTTCGGAGGCACAATCAACTGCCACTTCGGAGGCACAATCTAAAAGACAAGTCTAGCACAATGGTCTTTATTAAACACTTGCAGTAGGCTTTAAACTTCACCTGGAGACGCTGTGCTGGTCAGAGTGCCACTGTCACGGTTACTGGCACTCAGTGTGGTGCCAGTTATCTTGTTTCAACTACAACATGACTTTCTTGCCTCACCTCCCATCCTGGTCTTTATCCTCAGTCTCTCCCATGTACTCAGTCCCCAGTCTCTCCTACGAACTCAGTCCCCAGTCTCTCCCACGTACTCAGTCCCCAGTCTCTCCCACGTACTCAGTCCCCAGTCTCTCCCACGTACACAGTCCTCAGTCTCTCCCACGAACACAGTCCCCAGTCTCTCCCACGCACACAGTCCCCAGTCTCTTCCACGTACACAGTTCCCAGTCTCTCCCACGTACGTACACAGTCCTCAGTCTCTCCCAGGTACACAGTCCCCAGTCTCTCCCACGTACACAGACCCCAGTCTTTCCCACGTACACAGTCCCCAGTCTCTCCCACGTACTCAGTCCCCAGTCTCTCCCACCTGCACAGTCCCCAGTCTCTCCCACGTTCCCTCCCCCCGTCCCTGGGGTGGCAGAGTTTGTGTAGCCATAATCAGGTGTCAGGAGCCGCTAGTCACCTAGCAATGAGCACACACACACTTGATGAATGTCCACCAGTGTTGCTTACGTCCTTATTGATGTCACTATTAAAGCCCAGCAAAATGTCCTGCACAATTAAAGCTGCGGAGATGAAGGGCATAAGTGTAACGTCGCCAGGATGACTTTACTGGTGGATGCTGGATGACAGGTGTTGATGACCAGTGTGTTGGATGACAGATGTTGATGGCCAATGTGTTGGATGACAGGTGTTGATGACCAGTGTGCTGGATAACAGGTATTGATGACCAGTGTGCTTGATGACAGGTGTTAATGACCAGTGTTGGATGATAGGTGTTGTCTACAAGTGTGTTGGATGACAAGTGTTGTCTACAAGTGTTTTGGATGACAGTTGTTGCCTACAAGTGTGTTGGACGACAGGTGTTGCCTACAAGTGTGTTGGACGACAGGTTTTGCCTACAAGTGTGTTGGATGACATGTGTTGTCTACAAGTGTGTTGGGCGACATGTGTTAAAAGTTTTGGATGACTGGTGTTGTCTACATATGTGCTGGATGACTTGTGTTGTCCATAACTGTGTTGGATATGTTGCTTACAAGTGATTGGATGACAGGTGTTACCTGCAAGTGTGCTGCATGATAGGTGTTGCTTGCAGGTGTTGGATGAGAGTGTTGCCTACATGTGTTGTCTGCAAGTGTGTTGGATGACATGTGTTGTCTGCAAGTGTGTTGGATGACAGGTGTCTCCCATCCCTGGTATCTGTCTCTCCTCCCTCCTCCCTGGTACCTGACTCCCCTCCCTCCTCCCTGGCACCTGTCTCCTCTCCCTGGTGCCTGTCTCCCCTCCCTCCTTCGTGGTACCCGTCTCCCCTCCCTCCTCCCTGGTACCTGTCTCCCCTCCTTGGTACCTGTCCCCCTTCCCTCCTTCTTGGAACGGGTCTCCCCTCCCTCTTCCCTGGTACCTCACTCTCCTCCCTCCTCCCTGGTACCCGTCTCCCCTCTTTCCTCCAAGGCATTCGTCTCCCCTCCCTCCTCCCTGGTACCTGTCTATCCTTCCTCCTCCCTGGTACCTGTCTCCCGTCCCTGGTACCCGTCCCCCTCCCTGGTACCCGTCTCCCTTGCCTCTCTCCTCCCTGATACCTGTCTATCCTCCCTCCTCCCTGGTACCTGTCTCCCCTCCCTACAACTACTGGGAACGCTTGGAAGCACTTGACTTGTACTCGTTGGAACGCAGGAGGGAGATATATATCATAATCTACACTTAGAAAATCCTGGAAGGAATGGTCCCAAATCTGCACACAGAAATCACTCCCTACGAAAGTAAAAGACTGGGTAGGCGATGCAAAAGGCCCCCAATTAAAAGGGGCGCCTTTTGGTACCTAAGGGAAAAACCCCCAAAATTTACCGGGGCCCCCCGACTTTTTCCCAACCCCCCCCATCAAGCATTAGGGGAATTGCCAAGCCCCCCTGGCTGCCTTCAAGGGAGAGAGTGGACAGAAACCTAAATCATGCCGGATCACCCGGGCTGTGGCTCGTACGTTGGACGCGTGCGGCCAGCAGTAAAGCCTAGTGTCCCCCTGATCCATGGGGAGGCCGGGTCATGGCCCGGGGCCCGGGGGGGCGTTGATCCCGGGGAATAACCTCCAGGTAACCCCCTCCCCCTGTACCTGCTCTCACCCTCCCCCCTTCCCGTCCCTCCTCCCCCCCTGTGTAAATAGGGGATAAACCCCTGTTAAATACTGGATAAACACCCGTGAAAAAACGGGGATAAAACTATGTAAATACTGGATAAACACCTGTTAAATACGGGATAAAAAAACTTTTAAAATACGGGGTTAACACCCGGTAAATACGGGGAAAAAAACCCCGTGTAAATACGGAAAAACACCGTGAAAATATTGGGATAAACCCCTTGTAAATACGGGAAAATTTAAACAAAAGTTAAAATATGGGATAAACACCGTTTCAATATTGGGGATAAACACCTTGTAAATAGGGGAAAAAACACCTGTGTAATACGGGGGAAAAAATCCTGTGAAAATACTGTTTAAACACCTGGTTAAATAGGGATAAACACCGTGAAAAACTGGGAAAAAACACCCGTAAAATACGGATAAACACCTTGTAAACGGGGATAAAACCGGTAAATTTTTGGGATAAACACCCTGTAAACACTGGGATAAAACCTGCGAAAATACTGGGAAAAACCCATGAAAAATGGATAAACCCTTTGCGAAATATGGGGTAAAAAATTGTGAATTTTGGGGAAAAAAACACCTGTGCTCTCTATACATATATTATTATTATTATTATTTAACACACACCGGGCCCGCCTCCCCCCGAGGTAGGGTAACCCGACAAAGAAATCACTTTAAACACAACATTTCCTTACCCTTGCGAGGCCGTCGTACTACAGATCGATGCCCTCCCAAACGCATTATCCTCGCTTCTCCTTTTCAGTGCAGGCACTACTTCCTCCCTCCAGGACTCAAGTTCGACTAACCGATTCCCTTGAACCTTCATAAAAATGTTACCTTTCGCACCCACAGCACGTCTATCATAAAAACACTCGCCCCCACCCTCTTATCAAAACAGCTTACACAAGCCTTTTGGATGCCCAAAATCCGTCGTATACAACCCCCCCCTCCCCCCCTCCCTCCAACCTTCCAAGGACGACCCCCAAAACCCCGCCTTCCCCCAATACAGATTTTTTACCCAATTAATCATCCTTTTTTCTCCATCCCCTCTAAATTAAAGTGCCCGTGGTTTTGGGTTGGGAGCGGCAGCCCACATACCAAGTTCCGTGGTTCATTTCCCGGCCGGGTAAAAAATTGGCCCTGTTTACTTAACCTGCTGCCCCTGTTTTAAACCCAGCAGTTGTAGGTCCGGGTGTTAGTGGACTGTTTGGGTGGGATCCTGGGGGGGACTTTCCCAGATACGGCTAGACTTTGAAATGAATAAGGTAGAAAAACAGCTTTCAGCCCGTAAATTTATCTGTGTAAAATACAATGAAAAAAACCTCAAAACCCTCCCCAAACCCCCTGGATAAACTTTGTAACCCCCTTGTCCTCAACCCCCTTGATAATCTTGATAACCCTGGCTCCTAAACCCCCTGGATAATACTTTTAGTAACCCCCGTTCTCCTCAACCCCCCTGGGTAAAACTTGTAGTAACCCTGTGCTCCTCAACCCTCTGATAATACTTGTATAAAACCCTGTGCTCCTCCCCTCTTGATAATACTTGTAGTAATCCTGTGCCCTCAACCTCTGGATAAAACTTTTGTAACCCCTGTGCTCCTCAACCCTCGGAAATACTGTAGTAACCCTGTGCTCCTCAACCCTCTGAAATTTTGTGTAACCCGTTCCTCAACCCCCTTGATAATACTTGAGTAACTCCTGTGCCCTCAACCCTCGGATTTAAACTTGTATAACCCTTGCCCCAAACCCCCTGAAATCTTGTATAACCCCCGTGCTCCTCAACCCCTTTTAAAACTTGTAGTAACTCCTGGGCCCTCAAACCCCCCGGATAATACTTGTAACCCTGTGCCCCAACCCTGGATAATTTGTAGTAACCCCTGGCTCCTCAAACCCCTGATAATACTTTTAAAAAACCCTGTGCTCCCCAACCCTTGGATAATATTGTAGAACCCCTGGCTCCTCAACCCTCGATAAAAATTGTAAACTCCTGTTTCCCTCAACCCCTGATAAAAATGTAGTAACCCCTGGCCCTCAACCCTCTGGATAATACTTGTAGTAAAATCCCCGGCTCCTCAACCCCCTTGATAATACTTTTAATAACCCCCGTTCCTCAACCCCCTGGATAATAAAATTTTATAAACCCCTTTCTCCTCAACCCTCTGATAATACTTGAGTAAACCCCTGTGTCCCAACCCCTATAAAAATTGTATTTAATTTTCCCGTGTCCCAACCCCTGGGATAAAACTTTTTAAATCCTTGCTCCTCAAAAACCCTCGGATAATACTTGTAGTAACCCTTGACTCCTCAACCCTCTGGATAAACTTTGTAACCCTGTCTCCTCACCCCCTGGGAAAAACTTTTATAACCCTGGCTCCTCAACCCTTGGATAATACTTTTTAGTAAACCCCCCGGCTCCCAACCTTCTGGATAAAACTTGTAGTAAACCCCCGTGCTCCTCAACCCTCTGGGTAAAATTGTAGTAACCCCGTGCTCCTCAACCCTTGGGTAAAAACTTTTTAGTAACCCCTGTGCCCTCAACCCCTCTGGAAAAATATTTTAGTAAACCCCCGTGCCCTCAACCCTTTTGGATAAAAACTTGTAGTAACCCTGTGTCCCCAACCCCTGGAAAAATTTCGTATAAACCCCCGGCTCCTCAACCCCTGGATAATATTTGTATAACCCCCGTGCTCCCAACCCCTTTGGGTAATATTGAGTAAACCCCCGTGCTCCTCAACCCCTGGAAATATTTAGTAACCCCGTGCTCCTCAACCCTCTGGGTAATACTTGTAGTAACCCTGTGCTCCCAACCCTCTGGATAATATTGTAGAACTCCGTGCTCCTCAACCCTCTGGAAATATTGTAGTAACCCGTCCCTCAACCCTGGATAATACTTGTAGTAACCCTGTGTCCTCAACCCTTTGGGGAAAACTTTTAAACCCCTGTGCTCCCACCTCTGGATAATAAATTGTAGTAACTTTCCCGTGCTCCTCAACCCTCTGGGGAAAACTTGTAAATAACCCCTTGCCCTCAACCTCTGGGGTAATACTTGTGTAAACCCTGTGCCCTCAACCCTCTGGATAAAACTTGTAGAACTCCTGTGTCCTCAAACCTTCGGATAATACTTGATAAAACCCCTGTGCTCCTCAAACCCTCTGGGTAATATTTAGTAACCCCGTCTCCTCAACCCCCCGGATAAAATTTGTAGTAAACCCCCCGTTTTCTCCCAACCCCTGGATAATTTTTGTAACTCCTGTGCTCCCCAACCCTCTGGATAATACTTTAGTAACCCCTGTGCCCCTCAACCCCTTGGTAAACTTTAGTAACCCCTGTTTTTAAACCCCCTGAAAATACTTGTAGTAACCCCCCGTGCTCCTCAAACCCCCTGGAAATACTTGTAGAACCCGGCCCTCAACCCCCGGGGAAATACTTGTAAACCCCCGTGTCCCAACCCCCCCTGGATAATACTTGTAGTAACCCCTGTGCTCCTCAACCCTCTGGATAATACTTGTAGTAACCCCTGTGCTCCTCAACCCTCTGGATAATACTTGTAGTAACTCCTGTGCTCCTCAACCCTCTGGATAATACTTGTAGTAACCCCTGTGCTCCAACCCTCTGGATAATACTTGTAGTAACCCCTGTGCTCCTCAACCTCTGGATAATACTTGTAACCCTGTGCTTCAACCCTTGGAAATATTTTTAGTAACCCTGTGCTCCTCAAACCCTTTGGGGTTTAAACTTGTAGTAATCCTGGCTCCTCAACCCCCTGGATAATACTTGTAGTAACCCCGTGCTCCTCAACCCTCGGAAATACTTTAGTAACCCTGGTCCCCAACCCTCTGGATAATATTTTAGAACCCCTGTTCCTCAAAACCCCTGGATAATACTTGTAGTAACCCTGTGCCCCCAACCCCCCTTGATAATATTTTAGTAACTCCTGTGCTCCCAAACCCTCTGGATAATACTTTTAGTAACCCGTCCCCAACCCCCGGATAATACTTGTGTAAACCTGTGCTCCCCAACCCCTGATAATTTGATAACCCCTGGCTCCCAACCCCCTGGGTAATACTTGAGAAAACCCCGTCTCTTTAACCCCCTGGGTAATATTGTAGTAAAAACCCCCGTGTCCTCAACCCCCTGGGTAATACTTGTTAACCCTGGCCTCAAACCCTCTGGGTAATACTTGTAGTAACCCCTTGCCCCCAAAAACCTCGGATAATACTTGTAGTAATCTGTGCTCCTCAACCCGGATAATATTTGTAACCCCTGTGCTCCCAACCCCCTGATAATACTTGATAACTCCGTGCTCCCCCAAAACCCCCTTAAATTTTATAAACCCCGTGCTCCCCAACCCTCTGATAATACTTGTATTTAAACCCCGTGCTCCTCAACCTCAAAAATACTTGTGTAACCCTGTGCTCCTCACCCTCTGGAAATACTTGTAGTAACTCCCTTTCTCCTCAACCCCCTTAAAAAACTTTTAAAAAACCCCTGTGCTCCTCAACCCCCTGGTAAACTTGTAGTAACCCTTGCTCTTCAACCCCGGGTAATATTGTAGTACCCCGTGCTCCCCAACCCCGGGTAATACTTTTAGTAAAACCCTGTGTCCTCAACCCCCTGGATAAACTTTAGTAACCCCGTGCTCCCCAAACCCCTGGATAAAAACTTGTTTAAATCCCGGCTCCTCAACCCCGGGGAAAAAACTTGTTTTAAACCCCGTGCCCTCAACCCTCTGGGGTAATACTTGTAGTAACCCTTGCTCCCCAACCCTCTGATAATACTTTTAAAACCCTGTGCTCCTCAACCTCTGGGAAAAACTTTTTGTAACTCCTGTGTCCCAACCCTCTAAAAATACTTGTATAACCCTTGCTCCCAACCCTCTGGGTAAAACTTGTAGTAACCCGTGCTCCTCAACCCTTGTAAACTTTTTAGTAACCCCCGTGTCCCAACCCCTGGAAAATCTTGTAGTAACCCTGTGCTCCTCAACCCCCTGAAAAACTTTAAACCCTGTGCTCCCCCAACCCCCTTGATAATACTTGAGTACCCTGTGCTCTCCCCAACCCTTGATAAAACTTTTAGAAACCCCGTCTCCTCAACCCCCTTTTGGGTAAAACTTGTAGTAACCCTGGCTCTTTAACCCTCGGATAATCTTTTAGTAACCCCGTCTCCCAACCCTCGGATAATACTTGAGTAACCCCTGTGCTCCTAACCCTCGGATAATACTTTAGTAACCCGTGCTCAACCCCCGGATAATACGTAGTAACCCCCGTGCTCCCAACCCCCGGTAATACTTGATAAACCCCCGTGCTCCCCAACCCTCTGGGTAAAATTGTAGTAACCCCTGTGCTTTAACCCTCTGGGTAATACTTGTGTAACCCCTTTCTCCCAACCTTCTAATCTGGACCGGGGCCCAAATTTTGGGAAATTTTTAAATTTGGGGAAAAAACAAGGGTTCCCCCTTCTTTTTTTCAAAAATTGGAAAGAAAAAGTAAGTTTTTATTTTGGGAATTGCTTAATTAATTAAAAATAAATTCCCTTAATCTTTGTTATTTTTAAAAAACCAATCAACAAATTAAATTTTATTTCCCTTGGTTTCTCCCCCTTACCTTAAGCCACAATTAAAACTTGTTGCTTGTGTTTTAAAACCCAGACTTTTTGGGGCCCAACAAAAAAATTCACCCCGGGGGAACTTATTATTCCCCTGGTTTTTCCCCTTATAAAAAAAGGGTCCCCACCCTTGGGGAAAAAATTTTTTAAAAAAAGATAAAAAATTTTCTATTTTGTAGCCCCTTGGCCCAATTCCTCATGTTGATCCCCTACCCCGGAAAAATTTTTAAACCCCTTAAATTGAATTTCCCCCCTTTTAAAAAATTTTAACTGATAAAAACCCGGGTATTAATACTTTTTCAAATTAAAAATTTTAACCCTTTTAAAATAGAAAACAAGGTTAATTGGTAGTTTTGGAAAAAAATTGAAAAACGAAAGGACCACCGGGAAAATGAAAAAATTATTTTATCTTTTTTTTTTTTTTATTTCGGGGTCAAAGGAAAAAAATTATTTAAAAAAAATTAAAAATTTTAAAAAGTTATCACAAAATAAAATAGAAAAAACCGGTTAAATTGGGGAAAAGATAAAACCCCCAAGAAAAAAGCCAAACGAAAAGGGAAACAAGTAAAGAAAATTGGAATATTTTTTTAAAAATTTTTTTAACTTGTCTTTTTTGTGCCCCAAATATAAATTTAATTTCTTTATATAATGTTTCTCAAAAATTTTTTATATTACTTTATTATTGTTATCATACAAGATATATGCTTCATACTGATCTTATTATTGTTATCATACAAGATATATGCTTCATATTGATCTTATTATTGTTATCATACAAGATATATGCTTCATACTGATCTTATTATTGTTATCATACAAGATATATGCTTCATATTGATCTTATTATTGTTATCATACAAGATATATGCTTCATATTGATCTTATTATTGTTATCATTACAAGATATATGCTTCATACTGATCTTATTATTGTTTATCACAACAAGATATATGCTTCATTATGATCTTATTATTGTTGTCATACAAGATATATGCTTCATATTGATCTTATTATTGTTATCATACAAGATATATGCTTCATATTGATCTTATTATTGTTATCATACCAGACATATGCTTTACACTGATCTCACTATTATGTTATCATACCAGACATATGCTTTACACTGATCTCACTATTATGTTATCATACCAGACATATGCTTTACACTGATCTCACTATTATGTCATCATACCAGACATACTTTACACTGATCTCACTATTATGTTATCATACCAGACATATGCTTTACACTGATCTCACTATTATGTTATCATACCAGACATATGCTTTACACTGATCTCACTATTATGTTATCATACCAGACATATGCTTTACACTGATCTCACTATTATGTTATCATACTAGACATGCTTTACACTGATCTCACTATTATGTTATCATACCAGACATATGCTTCACACTGATCTCATTAGAATTAACGAATTGCTTGTACACTCTCACCTCCATTAATCCATCTAGTAATGAACATAATTATTACAAACATCGTTCATACTGTATCTGATTTTCGTCTAAAAATTAAGTGGGAGTTCAATGAGGCTGACATATTGGTTTACACATCTCAATACGGAAGACAACATTTCTGTCCAGAGATTATCATAGGGAAGAGCTCATATACAATAAGATACATTGTGTAGCACAAAATACATTCTACTTCTTATATTTCAGATAATACCACTGCAAAATTGTGAGGGACTTCTGAAACATTTTGGGTGTTGCACATGAATGAGTTTAACAGATTTGGAAACTTAATTGGTAATAACTAAATCAAACTAGGTAAGCAGAATGTAACCTCAACAATGTGCTCGAGGATAAGTGTGGATTAGTGAGGTTTGGGTATTGTATGTTAGCTGCAGCAGACATCTGGGAGGTGGGGGCGTTGGGGAGTACAGTTGTAGCCCCCATCCCCTCCACACACACAAATATAAACACACATACACACACACAATTAGGGTTGGAAAATCCTGTCTTACGAATTTGCTGGCATTCTACAACAGAGTCAGAGGGATAAACCAAGAAAAACAGGGTTGGGTGGATTGTACTGGTGCATCACAGACGGCAGAGAATAATAGTAAGGGATTTGTAGATGAATGGTTCAGAGAACCGACATGTTGATAAATTAGACACATGTGCAACTCTTGGGTATCTTTATTGAGGAAACGTTTCGCCACACAGTGGCTTCATCAGTCCATACAAAGGAGAATCTTGAAGAACAGGAGGAGAATGAGGTAATCAGTCCCTCAACCTTGAGTCGATGTGGTCAGTCCATCAAGATTGATGGACTGACCACATCGACTCAAGGTTGAGGGACTGATTACCTCATTCTCCTCCTGTTCTTCAAGATTCTCCTTTGTATGGACTGATGAAGCCACTGTGTGGCGAAACGTTTCCTCAATAAAGATACCCAAGAGTTGCACATGTGTCTAATTTATCAATAGTAAGGGATGAGACACTATTCCTAACATACGTGAATAATCTACCATAGAGGATTTAGTCCTAAATATTACTGTTTGCTGACAATGTAAAACTAATGAAAAGAATAAGAATGGGAGAGGACCGTGAAAAACGTCAGAGAGACCTCAATAGACTGCAGTTGAGGAAATGTAACAGCTTCTCGAGTTCAATCAAACTAAATTTAAGACATTTTAGAGGTGAAGGCTGACCGGACACGGTCAGCCAGCAACGATTAGACAACGATTCACACAAACAGTGTAAAAGCTGCATTATATGCTCGGTTAGCAATTATATGCTCAGAACAGCAATTAGGAACTTCAAGAACCCTTCAGAACCTTGTATACGACGTACAATTAGGATAAACATCGAGAACGCAGCCCCAGCATGAAGCCTCAGCTTGGTCAAGCATGACCAGAACCTCTAAAAGGTTCAAAGGTTTGCAACCAGATTAGTATCAGTACTGAGGGGAATGCACTATGGACGAGAGGTTGAAGGACTGAATCTTACGATTTTCGCGGAAAGAAGGACAAGAGGCGACATAATTACTACGTACAGAGGAACTGATAGGTCAGATAAGGAAAGAGTGTTTGAATTAAGTGGGCCAGGATCAAGGAGACACAGGTAGAAACACAAAATAAAGAGAAATCATAGGGATATAAAGAAGTCTTAGGAATGACGTAGACGTGACAAAGGTGGAGGAAAATGCAATACATAGCTTGAAGAATAGATATAATAAGGTTCAAGAGGCCGGAAGTCAGTAATGGCGATCAAAATAGTCTTAAGAGACGGGACCAGGAGCTGCATATCGACCCCCGCAAACACAACTCGGTGTGTACACACACACACACATCAGGGTAGATCCGCACAGAGCAGGGTGTGCCACGGAGGGTGCGGGATACGCCCTTAGAGAGGGCGGCCTGGGTCAGTATTTACTCTAGTGGTGTTGGGTGGGGGTCCAGGGAAGGAGGGAGTATCACACTCTGCTTAACTTCTCTCACTTCACCCACAACTTTCGTTCAACACCTCCCTTACTCCACATTATCTAGCTCACTCTCACTCACCCCTCACTACTAAACACACACACACACACACAAAACACAAAACACACACACACCGAGCAGGGTCCCCGGAAGCACACATCAATCAGAAAAACTGCGCAGCTTTGGGGGCCCTGGCAAACCTGAGAACAATTCCGACCCCTTTTAGTAAGGAACTTTCCCAAGACATGAAACACCGTGAAATGTCAGGCCCAACTGGAGAAACGGGCACCTTTTTTGGAAAACCCCGCACTTGAAAACCCACGTCAAAGAAACAAAGAGAAAGAAAAAGGGTTTTTGCGACAAGGTTATTTTCCAGGGGAAAGGGGGGAATGTCCTAAAAAGAACAAAAAAAGGGGGAAATGGGGCCCTGACACACTGGGGGGACAGGGGGTCGGGGGAGACTTGATAACGACAAAATAAAATACGGGGGTGGAAAAAGAAAAGGGTGGACAAAAAAGGGATTTTCCCAGGGAGGGGACACAAAAAACAAGAGGCCACTTTTTGGGAAATTTTGAAGACAAAAAATTGAGTCAGAGAATATTGGGAAGAAAATTTCCCTTCAGTCATAGATTTGGAAAGGGCCGGGGAAATTTTAAGCCTAGAAAATGCCCCGTAGGGGAGGCGGGAAAAACCATACACTTTTAAGACGATTTTATGGATAAAGCCCCATGGAGCGGGGGGGAAGGGGGGCCCAAAAGAAAACCGGGTTTAAAATGGCGGGGCCAGGAGCTAAGACTCGAACCCCGAAACCCCACAAATAGGTGAGTAAAAAATGGTGGTAACACAGACTTTATATTACACAAAATTTTCAAAACAAAAAAAACCCAAAATGTAAAATCGACCCCTGTAATCACAAGAGGGTTTCTGCAAAAGCAAGAGGACCAGGCACAAAATAAAGGAAAGGGCCCCAATGGATCAGAAAAATACCCCGACAGGGAGGCCAAAAACGGGGGGTCGGTTGTGGGCAGGTGTCAGGGTGGGCGGGCCCGTGACAAAAACGGGAAATTTCCCCAGGGGGAAGTCCTAAGACCTGTGTGTTTTGGATTTTGTTAATGACTTTAAAGGAAGGGGTAAAACTCAGAAAATGGGCCTTGTTTGGGATGATGTTAAGTTTTTAAAGAAAGAAACAAATCGGATGAGGTAAACAGGATACAAAGAGACCTGGACGGGTACAAACCTGGGGCCCCAAAATGGCCCCTTGAGTTTAACCCTGGGCCCAAAACAAAGTCATTAAAAATTTTTTGGGGGAAAGGGGAAAGAAACCGCAGACACAATTTAGTTTAAAGGGCCCAAAATCCCGCAAACCCATCAAGGAAAAAAATCGGGGGGTGAGTAAAACAACCGGGGCATATCTCCCCGAGGCCAAACAAACAGTTTAATCGCGCATCGGGCGCCCGGCAAAAAACCCACGGATTGCTTTCCCAAACTCAGTAAGGGTTCGTTTTAAGATCTGAAAACCATTTACGGGCAGGCCCTTTCTGGATTTTGCAGCACCAGTTTGGAATCCCCCCACCTAGTCAAGCACGTCAAGAAATTTTTGAAGTTTCAAAGGTTTGCAAAAAAACAGGCCCCGACTACGGGGATTGTCCTACGAAGAAAGGTTGAGGGAAATGGGCCTGACGACCGGGGAAGACAGGAGGGTCCAGGGGGGGACATGATAACGAATATAAAATACTGCGCGGAATAGACGAGGGGGACAAAGACGGATGTTCCAGAGATGGGACACAGACACAAGAGGTCACAATTGGAATTTTGAAGACTCAGATGAGTCAAAGGGATGTTGGGAAGTATTTCTTCAGTCATAGATTTGGGTCAGGCCGTGGAATTGCCTAGAAAGTGACGTAGTGGAGGGGGGAACCATACATAGTTTTAAGCGAGGTATGATAAACTCTTTGGAGCAGGGAGAGAGAGGACCTAGTAGCAATCAGTGAAGGGGCGGGGCCAGGAGCTATGAATCGACCCCTGCAACCACAAATAGGTGAGTACAAATAGGTGAGTACACACACACACACACACCACACAACACACACACACACACACACACACATACACACACAAAACCCCACACACACACACAATACACACACACACACACACCACACATACACACACACACACACACACACCACACACACACACCATACACACACACACACACACACACACACACACACACACACCACACACACATACACATACTGGTCCTAGGACCAGTGCATTTTTGGTATATGTGAACGACATGACGGAAGGGTTGGATTCAGAAGTGTCCCTGTTTGCAGTGATGTGAATTAATGAGGAGAATTAAACTGATGAAGACCCGGGGACTTCAAAGAGACCTGGACACACTGGACACCTGGTCCAGCAAATGGCTTCTCGAATTTAATCCTGCCAAATGCAAAGTCATGAAGATAGGGGAAGGGCACAGAAGACCCCAGACAGAGTATAGGCTAGGTGGCAAAAGACTGCAAACCTCACTCAAGGAGAAAGATCTTGGGGTGAGTATAACACCGAAACATGTCTCCGGAAGCACACATCAAACAGATAACTGCTGCAGCATATGGGCGCCTGGCAAACCTGAGAACAGCATTCCGACACCTTAGTAAGGAATCATTCAAGCACTGTACACCGTGTATGTCAGGCCATACTGGAGTATGCAGCACCTGTTTGGAACCCGCACTTGATAAAAGCACGCAAGAAACTAGAGAAAGTACAAAGGTTTGCGACAAGGTTAGTTCCAGAGCTAAGGGGGAAAGTCCTATGAAGAACGATTAAGGGAAATCGGCCTGACGACACTGGAGGACAGGAGGGTCAGGGGAGACATGATAACGACAAAATAAAATACTGCGTGGAATAGACAAGGTGGACAAAGACAGGATGTTCCAGGGGGGGGACACAGAAAAAAGGGGCCACAATTGGAATTGAAGACACAAATGATCAGAGGATATTAGAAGATTTCTTCAGTCATGAGTGTAAGGCTAATAGTAGAAAATACGTAGTGGAGGCAGGAACCATACAAGTTTAAGACGGGGGTTTAAAAAGCCATGGAGGGGGGAAAGAGGCCAGTACAACCGGGAAAGAGGGGGGCCCCAGGAAAGACTCGAACCTCACCACCAAATGGTGATCAAATAGGTGATACACACAGCGTCAATAACCCATAAACAAAAAAAACACCCAACTGAAACTCGCCCCCTTAATCACAAGAGGTTACTGAAAAGCAAAGGACCGGCACACTAACAGAAAGGCCTGCAATGGTCGAGAATACCGACAGGGGGCAACAACGAGTATGGATGTGACGAGTGTCAGAGGGGGCGCGTGAAAACGAATCCCAGGGGTCAGTCCTAAGACCTGTGCGTTTTTTGGTTAGTAAATGACAAACGGAAGGGATAGACTCAAAGTGTCCTTGTTTTCGGATGATGTAAGTTTTAAAGAGAAAATCAAAAACGGATGAGGGTCAGGCGGGCTTCAAAAGACCTGGGCAGGGTAAACCCGGGCCACAATGGTCCTTGAGTTTAACCCCCCCAAAGCAAAACCTGAAGATTGGGGAAGGGCAAAGAAACCCCAGAACAAATATTTAAATGGGCCCAAAGTCTCAAAACCCCCTCAGGAAAAAAACTGGGTGAGTAAACACCGAGCATATCCCTGAGGCGCACATCATCATAAAAATGCTCAGCTACGGGCGCCTGGCAAACCTACGGATAGCTTTCCCGATATCTCGTAAGGATTCGTTCAAGACTCTGTAGACCATTTACGTCAGGCCCATACTGGAGTTATGCAGCACCAGTTTGGAATCCACACCTAGTCAAGCACGTCAAGAAATTAGAGAAAGTGCAAAGGTTTGCAACAAGACTAGTCCAAGAGCTACGGGGATTGTCCTACGAAGAAAGGTTGAGGGAAATCGGCCTGACGACACTGGAGGACAGGAGGGTCAGGGGAGACATGATAACGACATATAAAATACTGCGCGGAATAGACGAGGTGGACAAAGACGGGATGTTCCAGAGATGGGACACAGACACAAGAGGTCACAATTGGAAGTTGAAGACTCAGATGAGTCAAAGGGATGTTAGGAAGTATTTCTTCAGTCATAGAGTTGTCAGGCCGTGGAATTGCCTAGAAAGTGACGTAGTGGAGGCGGGAACCATACATAGTTTTAAGGCGAGGTATGATAAAGCTCATGGAGCAGGGAGAGAGAGGACCTAGTAGCAATCAGTGAAGAGGCGGGGCCAGGAGCTATGAATCGACCCCTGCAACCACAAATAGGTGAGTACAAATAGGTGAGTACACACACACACACACACACACACACACACACACACACACACACACACACACACACACACATACACACACATACACACACACACACACACATACACACACACACACACACACACACATACATACACACACACACACACACACACACACACACATACACACACACACACACACACACACACACACACACACACACACACACACATACACATACTGGTCCTAGGACCAGTGCTATTTTTGGTATATGTGAACGACATGACGGAAGGGTTGGATTCAGAAGTGTCCCTGTTTGCAGATGATGTGAAGTTAATGAGGAGAATTAAATCTGATGAAGACCAGGCAGGACTTCAAAGAGACCTGGACACACTGGACACCTGGTCCAGCAAATGGCTTCTCGAATTTAATCCTGCCAAATGCAAAGTCATGAAGATAGGGGAAGGGCACAGAAGACCCCAGACAGAGTATAGGCTAGGTGGCAAAAGACTGCAAACCTCACTCAAGGAGAAAGATCTTGGGGTGAGTATAACACCGAGCATGTCTCCGGAAGCACACATCAATCAGATAACTGCTGCAGCATATGGGCGCCTGGCAAACCTGAGAACAGCTTTCCGATACCTTAGTAAGGAATCAATTCAAGACACTGTACACCGTGTATGTCAGGGCCCATACTGGAGTATGCAGCACCTGTTGGAACCCGCACTTGATAAAGCACGTCAAGAAACTAAGAAAGTACAAAGGTTTGCGACAAGGTTAGTTCCAGAGCTAAGGGAATGTCCTATGAAGAAAGATTAGGGAAATCGGCCTGACGACACTGGAGGACAGGAGGGTCAGGGGAGACATGATAACGACATATAAAAATACTGCGTGGAATAGACAAGGTGGACAAAGACAGGATGTTCCAGGGAGGGGACACAGAAACAAGAGGCCACAATTGGAAGTTGAAGACACAAATGAGTCAGAGAGATAGTAGGAAGTATTTCTTCAGTCATAGAGTTGTAAGGCAGTGGAATAGCCTAGAAAATGACGTAGTGGAGGCAGGAACCATACACAGTTTTAAGACGAGGTTTGATAAAGCTCATGGAGCGGGGAGAGAGAGGGCCCAGTAGCAACCGGTGAAGAGGCGGGGCCAGGAGCTAGGACTCGACCCCTGCAACCACAAATAGGTGAGTAAATAGGTGAGTACACACATCAATATGGCAATGTGGCATCAATATGGCCACTCTTGGGAAGTCGAGGGTGTCCAGGTTGTCTAAGGAGGTGTGAACCGGGCCAGGGGGGAAACCCAGCAGCCAAAAGCACCCGTGTCGAGCAGTAGTGGGATCGCCCCCGTGAGTGGGCGGCCTGTAGCAGCCTTGCCAATACAGGCGGACTTGGCCTTTTTATACTAGGTGAGTACACACACACACATACACATGCACACACACGCACACACACACACACACACACACACACAACACACACACACACACACACACACACACACACACACACACACTTGGGGAACTGGAAATGTGGAAGGCTAAGTTGATAAATGTGCTTGGCGAAAACTTTTTGTGTCAACACGTTAAGGACACGATAAGAGAGAGAGAGGGAGGAGAGATGAAGTAGCAGTATTTACATTAGGTACACCTGACACAGGTAAAACTGAATGCGAGAACGTGCGCCCTGGATGCAAGTGATCATACAGTACTGGTCTTCGATACCTTTTGAAACTAAAGGTAGACAAAAATACAAGACCACGTAATTCGACTGACGGAGGAAAGAGGAGGACTTGAAAACAATGGCAAGGAAGTCTGTCAAGTGTTGAACAAACGATTTATAAAAGGTCTTCTCAGAGGAAATTGGAATAATACCAGAAAGTCTAATGATCTCGAGATGAACCGCCGGGAGGTACACGACACCGGGCCGTGACAGCACCGGCGAACCTACTACCTACTTACAACAGGGAAAGAGGTAAAGAAACGTTTGAAGCAACAGAATACATCAAAGCCTATGGTAGCTAACAAAGTGCCAGCGTGGATTTTGCGAGAGGAGCTCGAGGCAGTGTCTGAACCACTAGCTATGATCTACAACAGGTCAGTGAACACGGGACATTTGACAAAAAAATTTGAAGTCAGGCAAGAAGCAGAGAACTACAGCTCAGTTTCACTGACTGCATACGATGTAAGGTAATGGAGAAGAAAATCAGAGTGGTAAAGGACTTAGAGAGAAGTGAATTCATAAACAATAACTAGCACAGGTTGGGAGACGGAAAATTTTGTCTTACCAACCTTTCGAAATTTTTTGACAACGTAACATAAGTGAGGCAGTAAAGAAAGGGATGGGAGGATTTCATTTTCCTAAGACTGTAAGAAAACATTTAACATAGTACCCCACAGCTGACTTGAGCAAAAACTTGTGGTACAGGCAGGAATAACAGTTAATGAACTCTGGTGGATCAGAGTACCTCAGGTGAATGAAGGAAAGAGTGAGTGTTCGAGAAGTGTCAAATTGGGGAAGAGTAAAAAGAAGGGTTTTCCAAGGATCGGTATTTGGATCAGTGTTCTTTCTGGTTTATGTGAATGACATACCAGATGGAATTGGGTCAGATGTATCCCTGTTTATTGATGACGTAAAACTAATAGAGAGACTAAAATCAGATGAGTACAGGGAAAGACTACATATCTATCTGGACAAACTAAAATTTTGGCATACAGCCAGCGGTTCACATCAACTGAGTAACCGTCATATTTAAGACTGACCTGGAATCTCAACAGAGTCATTCCGAGCCCTTTACACAACACAACTTATGCCAGGTCCATCTTGTATTATGCAGCACCAAAACTGAACCCACATTTGAAAAAAATCTTGTAAAAAACTGGAGAAAGTGCAGAGGTATGGCACAAGGCTAGCAGCTAAAGTGTATGAGCTATGACGATAGGCAAACGGTTAAATTTAATGTAACAGCACTGAAGGACAGACGAACTAGGACAGAAGCTGAACCAGCTGGAAGCTGAAGACAGATGATCCACAGATACATAAGGAAATATTTCTTTAGTCTCAGGATGGTTGAAAAATGGAATGAACTGGATGAGGCATTGGTGGGTGAAACTAAGTTCAGAGTTTCAAGAGTAAATATAATAAGGCCCAAGAGACAAGAAATCACTGATGCAGATTTTGAGTCGGGACCAGGAGCTAAGCATCGACCCCCGTAAACACACAACAGTGAGTACAAATGGATGATCACACACACAGGCAATTCATAACACACTGCCTTTACACAGGTCAGGTGGACTGTCCTGGCGGTACTCATAATTCTGGGCACTCACAACCTCCACCAGCGTTGTCTTCCACGAAGTATGCACAGTGCTACATCTTACTAGCTACTTAAGACAGTGGATTGGGACTGGAATGAATATGGAGGGGAATTGTACACACGGTCACATTTGGTTCACTTATTACATTGTATGCGGCTTGAACAACTTACTCTAGCCTACACTTAACAGCAGCTTAGAAAAAGGTAGTATTATACTGGATAAGTCTTACTGACGACAACAGAATGTTCACTTATATAACTACGTCTCCAAGGCTAACCTCAGGCTATCAGGGAAGATCAGCGATATTGTGGAAGGTTGTATGTATGAACGTATGAGGCTATCTAAGTACATCTGACCAGCTGAGAATGTACTGTCTTAGGGCGAGCTGTCACTTGCCCCGTCTTAGCAACCAGCGAAGAGGCGAGGCCAGGAGCTGAGGCTCGACCCCTACAACCACATACAGGTAACTACACACGTACACACACACACTATGAACACGAATCAATGCATTTAGATCTGTTAACTTGTCAGAAGTTAATGGTAGTCGCCATGCGAATGGATGATGAACGAAAGCTAGTGGAACAGGACGAAGCTCTGTGAACCACCAGGGATGCTTCTATTAATCCCGAATATTTATAACCATTACGTCGATTAAATTGATAAACATTGATGAAGCACGCCATAGCACGATGGTTCCCATAGGTCCACTCCAGCAGGGAGGGTAGGAGAGGGGTCCTGCGGAGTAGGTGCGTGGGTGTGGGTAGGAGTAGTGGGCGTGGGTAGGGGGAAAGTGGGCGTGATGTATGACCTCCCCTGCTAAACGTCTCTGCCAACACGCCCTAACGTAGGAAGTAAGAGAGGGGACGCAAAAGAGGGGAATCAAGAGAGAGGGAAGAAGCAAGGAGAAAATTAGGGAAGAAAGGCAAGCCAGTAAGTAAGGTAGGAGACAAGGAATGGGAAAAAGAAGTAAAGGAATAAAAGAGAAAGATGGTAGTACATAGGAAAGGCAGAAAGCAAAGGACATCACACTCAACATGAACACTTCCTCCTAAGGTGAATTAAAAACAATACCTGTCCTTATTGTTCATCTACATACCTGAGGTTAGGATAGTATAGCAGAAGGCTCTCCCCCCATCCTTCACTGCCTGCTACCACAATGCTTCCTTGAGAAAGTCAATTAAGACATTTATTAAACGGAGCAATATGAGAAGAGTCAAACAGTAGGACAGAAGGAGGAATCAAGACAACTATTGCTACCATCACTACTACTACTACTACCACCACTGCTGTTACATACCATCACTACTACTACTACTACCATCACTGCTGTTACCTATCATCACTACTACTACTACTACCACCACTGCTGTTACATACCATCACTACTACTACTACTACTACCACCACTGCTGTTACATACCATCACTACTACTACTACTACTACCACCACTGCTGTTACATAGCATCACTACTACTACTACCACCACTACTGTTACATACCATCACTACTACTACTACCACCACTGCTGTTACCTACCATCACTACTACTACTACTACCACCACTGCTGTTACCTACCATCACTACTACTACTACTACCACCACTGCTGTTACCTGCCATCACTACTACTACTACCACCACTGCTGTTACCTACCATCAAACTACTCTACTACTACTCACACTGCTGTTACCTACCATCACTACTACTACTACTACCACCACTGCTGTTACCTACCATCTCTATTATTACTACTACTACCACCACTGCTGTTACCTACCATCACTACTACTACTACTACTACCACTGCTGTTACCTACCATCACTATTACTACTACTACTACACTGCTTGTTACCATTACCATCTGACTACCTACTACACACACTGCTGTTACCTACCATCACTACTACACACACTGCTGTTACCTACCATCACTACTACTACTACTACTACCACCACTGCTGTTACCTACCATCACTACTACTAGTACTACACCACCATGCTGTTACCTACCATCTCTACTACTACTTACCACCAATGCTGTTACCTACCATCACTACTACTACTACCACCACTCTGTTACCTACCATCACTACTACTACTACCACCACCACTGCTGTTACCTACCATCACTACTACTACTACTACTACCACCACTGCTGTTACCTACCATCACTACTGCTACTACCACCACCACTGCTGTTACGTACCATCACTACTTCTACTACTACTACCACCACTGCTGTTATCTACCATCACTACTACCACCACTGCTGTTACCTACCATCACTACTAATACTACCATCACTGCTGTTACCTACCATCACTACTACTACCACCACTGCTGTTACCTACCATCACTATTACTACTACTACTACCACCACCACCACTGCTGTTACCTACCATCACTACTACTACTACCACCACAACTGCTGTTACCTACCATCACTAATACTACTACTACCACCATTGCTGTTATATACCATCACTACTGTTACTACTACTACCACCACTGCTGTTACCTACCATCACTACTACTACTACTACTACCACCACTGCCGTTACATACCATCACTACTACCACCACCACTGCTGTTACCTACCATCACTACTACTACCACCACTGCTGTTACCTACCATCACTACTACTACTACTACTACTATCACCACTGCTGGTACCTACCATCACTACTACTACTACTCCCAGCACCACTGCTGTTGACTACCATCACTACTACTACTACCACCACTGCTGTTACATACCATCACTACTACCACCACCACTGCTGTTACCTACCATCACTACTACTACCACCACTGCTGTTACCTACCATCACTACTACTACTACTATCACCACTGCTGGTACCTACCATCACTACTACTACTACTACCAGCACCACTGCTGTTGACTACCATCACTACTACTACTACCACCACTGCTGTTACATACCATCACTACTACTACCACCACTGCTGTTACCTACCATCACTATTACTACTACTACCACCACCACAACTGCTGTTACCTACCATCACTACTACTACAACCACCACTGCTGTTAGCTACCATCACTACTACTACTACTACCACCACTACTGTTACCTACCATCACTACTACTACTACTACTACCACCACTGCTGTTCATTACCATCCTACTACTACTACTACACTCTACTGTTACCTACCATCACTATACTACTACTACTACCAGCACTACTTTTATTACCATCACTACTAGCTATACCACCACCACCATCTGTTACTAATACCTATCACTACTAATATTATCTGTTGTTGATGCTGCTGCTGCTACGCTATACTACTACACTACTAGTATTACCATCACTACAATTACCACCACTTACTGTCACTACCTTCACAATACTATTACCATCACTACTACCCCACTCTGTCAACCGTTACTACTCCACCACTAATGTTACCTTCCATCTTGTTATTACTATCACTGCTAGTTTGCTACTTACTATTACTAAATATCACTACTATCATACTACTACTATTGATTATAATAATAATAATAATAATAATAATAATACAGTATACTTAGCGGCTAAAACAGCTTATCAACAGTTACCTACTTACTGTAGCACCTTAAACAGTTACCTACTTACTGTAGCACCTTAAACAGTTACCTACTTACTGTAGCACCTTAAACAGTTACCTACTTACTGTAGCACCTTAAACAGTTACCTACTTACAGTAGTACCTTAAACAGTTACCTATTTACTGTAACACCTTAAATAGCTACCTACTTACAGTAATACCTTAAACAGTTACCAACTTAATGTAGCACCTTCAGCAGTTACCTACTTACAGTAGTACCTTAAACAGTTACCTACTTACTGTAGCACCTTAAACAGTTACCTACTTACTGTAGCACCTTCAACAGTTACCTACTTACTGTAGCACCTTAAACAGTTACCTGCCTACAGTAGTGCCTTAAACAGTTACCTACTTAATGTAGCACCTTCAACAGTTACCTACTTACAGTAGTACCTTAAACGGTTACCTATTTACTGTAGCACCTTAAATAGTTACCTACTTACAGTAATACCTTAAACAGTTACCTACTTACTGTAGCACCTTAAACAGTTACCTACTTACAGTAGTACCTTATACAGTTACCTACTTGCTGTAGCACCTTAAACAGTTACCTACTTACAGTAGTACCTTAAACAGTTACCTACTTGCTGTAGCACCTTAAACAGTTACCTATTTACTGTAGCACCTTAAACAGTTACCTACTTACTGTAGCACCTTAAACAGTTATCTACTTACAGTAGTACCTTATACAGTTACCTACTTACTGCAGCACCTTAAACAGTTACCTACTTACTGTAGCACCTTAAACAATTACCTACTTACTGTAGCACCTTAAACAGTTACCTACTTACAGTAGTACCTTACACAGTTACCTACTTACTGTAGAACCTTAAACAGTTACCTACTTACAGTAGTACCTTAAACAGTTACCTACTTAATGTAGCACCTTAAACAGTTACCTACTTACTGTAGCACCTTAAACAGTTACCTGCCTACAGTAGTACCTTAAACAGTTACCTACTTAATGTAGCACCTTCAACAGTTACCTACTTACAGTAGTACCTTAAACAGTTACCTATTTACTGTAGCACCTTAAACAGTTACCTACTTACTGTAGCACCTTAAACAGTTACCTACTTACAGTAGTACCTTATACAGTTACCTATTTACTGTAGCACCTTAAACAGTTACCTACTTACTGTAGCACCTTAAACAGTTATCTACTTACCGTAGTACCTTATACAGTTACCTACTTACTGTAGCACCTTAAACAGTTACCTACTTACTGTAGCTCCTTAAACAGTTACCTACTTACTGTAGCACCTTAAACAGTTACCTACTTACAGTAGTACCTTATACAGTTACCTACTTACTGTAGCACCTTAAACAGTTACCTACTTACAGTAGTACCTTAAGCAGTTACCTAGTTAATGTAGCACCTTAAACAGTTACCTACTTACTGTAGCACCTTAAAGTTACCTACTTACTGTATCACCTCAAACAGTTACCTACTTACTGTAGCACCTTAAACAGTTACCTACTTACAGCAGCACCTTAAACAGTTACCTACTTACTATAGCACCTTAACCAGTTACCTGCCTACAGTAGTGCCTTAAACAGTTACCTACTTATTGTAGCACCTTCAACAGTTATCTACTTACAGTAGTACCTTATACAGTTACCTACTTACTGTAGCACCTTAAACAGTTACCTACTTACAGTAGTACCTTATACAGTTACCTACTTACTGTAGCACCTTAAACAGTTACCTACTTACAGTAGTACCTTAAACAGTTACCTAGTTAATGTAGCACCTTAAACAGTTACCTACTTACTGTAGCACCTTAAAGTTACCTACTTACTGTATCACCTTAAACAGTTACCTACTTACTGTAGCACCTTAAACAGTTACCTACTTACAGCAGCACCTTAAACAGTTACCTACTTACTATAGCACCTTAACCAGTTACCTGCCTACAGTAGTGCCTTAAACAGTTACCTACTTAATGTAGCACCTTCAACAGTTATCTACTTACAGTAGTACCTTATACAGTTACCTACTTACTGTAGCACCTTAAACAGTTACCTACTTACAGTAGTACCTTAAACAGTTACCTAGTTAATGTAGCACCTTAAACAGTTACCTACTTAATGTAGCACCTTCAACAGTTACCTACTTACAGTAGTACCTTAAACAGTTACCTATTTACTGTAGCACCTTAAACAGTTACCTACTTACTGTAGCACCTTAAACAGTTACCTATTACAGTATCCTTAAGCAGTTACCTATTACTGTAGCACTTAAACAGTTACCTACTTACTGTAGCACCTTAAACAGTTACCTACTTACAGTAGTACCTTAAACAGTTACCTACTTAATGTAGCACCTTAAACAGTTACCTACTTACTGTAGCACCTTAAACAGTTACCTGCCTACAGTAGTACCTTAAACAGTTACCTACTTAATGTAGCACCTTCAACAGTTACCTACTTACAGTAGTACCTTAAACAGTTACCTATTTACTGTAGCACCTTAAACAGTTACCTACTTACTGTAGCACTTTAAACAGTTACCTACTTACAGTAGTACCTTATGCAGTTACCTATTTACTGTAGCACCTTAAACAGTTACCTACTTACTGTAGCACCTTAAACAGTTATCTACTTACAGTAGTACCTTATACAGTTACCTAATTACTGTAACACCTTAAACAGTTACCTACTTACTGTAGCACCTTAAACAGTTACCTACTTACAGTAGTACCTTATACAGTTACCTACTTACTGTAGCACCTTAAACAGTTACCTACTTACAGTAGTACCTTAAACAGTTACCTAATTAATGTAGCACCTTAAACAGTTACCTTCTTACTGTAGCACCTTAAACAGTTACCTGCCTACAGTAGTACCTTAAACAGTTACCTACTTAATGTAGCACCTTCAACAGTTACCTACTAACAGTAGTACCTTAAACAGTTACCTATTTACTGTAGCACCTTAAACAGTTACCTACTTACTGTAGCACCTTAAACAGTTACCTACTTACAGTAGTACCTTAAGCAGTTACCTATTTACTGTAGCACCTTAAACAGTTACCTACTTACTGTAGCACCTTAAACAGTTACCTACTTACAGTAGTACCTTATACAGTTACCTACTTACTGTAGCACCTTAAACAGTTACCTACTTACAGTAATACCTTAAACAGTTACCTACGTACAGTAGTACCTTAAGCAGTTACCTACCTACTGTAGCACTTTAAACAGTTAACTACTTACAGTAGTACCTTAAACAGTTACCTACTTACTGTAGCACCTTAAACAGATACCTACATACAGTAGTACCTTAAACAGTTACCTATTTGCTGTAGTATCTAAGCAGTTATCTACAAGACGTCAGTGATATATACAAGTATCCATTAAGACACATACAACCTGCCATGCTTCCGGTACTCCCCTACTCCTGCAGCTCCTCCTCAACGCTCTCCCCCGCCCCCACTCACCCCGTTCCCCCTCCTCCCACTCCACCCTGGTCCACCTGTCAATTTATACTCAGGCTTAACACTCTTCACTCTATCGTATGTTTCTCTTTTTAGATGAGAAACACGAAGCAAAAAGCTGGCTTCAGAACTTTTGTTGACTTTTTTTTTCAGTGCTGGGCCATATCCTGGGTCATAAATTGGCCTCACTCACCATGCCCTTGTCCCATCTCCCCCTCCCTCACCATATCCCCCTCCTCACCATCCCCCCTTCCCTCATCATCCCACCTCCCTCACCCTCCATCTCCCCCTCCCTCACCCCCACACCCCCTCTTCAAACACTTTTTCCCAAATATCCAACTCGAAAAAAAATATATACAAGTGTATTTTAAATCTATTTCATTTCCACTTTTAAAAGTTTATTATTATATCTATATATATATAAATCGTGCCGAATAGGTAAAACTTCGATTTTGGCTTGAATAGCAACGCTCTTCTTGCCGAATAAGGCAAACGAATGTTTGTGTATGCAATAA
>NC_069460.1:18051273-18078773 GCF_026875155.1 Cherax quadricarinatus | reverse complement strand
TGGCGATGGTGATGAATTTCAAGCATAGCTGAGATTGTTTACAAACACCAGTTTGAGAGATAGCAACAGAGTCCAGCAGTAAATACAGTCTCTAAGAAGTGGAGAAGTGCGTGTGGCACTTGTGTCGCCCCCTCCCGCTCCTTGAGAGACAAGGTTCCTAAACTGCTGGCCAGTCTCTAGTCTGCTACAATATTCCTGCGTCTTACATTGTTGACTAAACTGTGGCTAAAGTTAGTTAAAAGGTGAGTCTAACTTTACCTTAACTTTACGTTCAACTCATTACTGGTAACTATAAAACTAAGTTAGAGGAAGTCATTACTGGTAACTATAAAACTAAGTTAAAGAAAGTCATTACCGGTAACTATAAAACTAAGTTAAAGAAAGTCATTACTGGTAACTATAAAACTAAGTTAGAGGAAGTCATTACTGGTAACTATAAAACAAAGTTAGAGGAAGTCATTACTGGTAACTATAAAACTAAGTTAAAGAAAGTCATTACTGGTAACTATAAAACTAAGTTAAAGAAAGTCATTACTGGTAACTATAAAACTAAGTTAAAGAAAGTCATTACTGGTAACTATAAAACTAAGTTAGAGGAAGTCATTACCGGTAACTATAAAACTAAGTTAGAGGAAGTCATTACTGGTAACTATAAAACTAAGTTAGAGAAAGTCATTACTGGTAACTATAAAACTAAGTCTGAGATAAAAGACACAAAATATGGAAGAACAAGTCTGGTGAGGGTGACAGGAATTAATACTAAAATTCTTACCAAAGGGAAAAATTCATTTATAAAAACGAATGTAGTGTAGAGAGAGAGAGAGAGAGAGAGAGAGAGAGAGAGAGAGAGAGAGTATAGCAGCAGTTAAAGTTACTTCAACGTATCTAACATTAACTCCTTGTGCCCCTACTTAGGATATAATGCTCAATAACAACCCACATGAAAACAGAGATTAATTGAAAAAAAATAATTGATCTGTATATTTCGATCCCCTTCTGAGTTTCTGTCTTCATGTTGGTTATTATTGAGTACTGACAAGTGTTCATTACACTTTAGTTGTCCTCAGGATATAATGTACTCAAATTAAGTTGTAATGAACAACTGTCAACGAATAAACAGAATAGTGGACGGGGAGGCGAACCGCGGCCTGCAGACTGACAGTCTGACGCTTTACTGGTCCAGCTACCCGGGGCTACGGAATTAATACTATATTAGGATACAATGTTTCTTAAATATTCATCAACATAACACGGTAAAAATATATTCTTTTGTAATTAGCTTTAGATTGATTTTTTCCCTGCTAAACTGACTAGATTACAAAGATAAATATTTACATTAAGAAGGTAAGATATGTTATATTAGAGTCAGGCAAGAACAGAGAACTATCAAGGAGGTTACTGGTGTCTTGTGGAAGTATATATGAGAGACGGTTGGCGGCTGATTACCTTCATAATGTAACACGGGTACGTTATATGATGAGGAGCAGCTCTTCACTAGGGTTGTTGACGTTGTATTAATGTTGGTAGAATTACCGACAATAAGTTAGGTAAAAGGACACAAGTGCAACTAATGTGACATTTTATTGTGGCAACGTTTCGCTCTCCAGGAGCTTCATCAAGCCATAAAAGCTTGATAAAGCTCCTGGAGACTGAAACGTTGCCACAATAAAATGTCACATTAGTTGCACTTGTGTCCTTTTACCTAACATGTTGTAGACCTTGTTCCCGTGTTATCACCCTCCTTCTCCTCTGCTTCTTTCCCTTCTTTCACTCTTTCTTCGTCTTCTACTATTTCCTCTATTATTTCTTCTCCTTCGTCTTTTCCTCTTTCAACTATTCATCCTTATTGTCCTCCACCTTCTTTTCCTCTTCCCTCTTCCTTGCCTCCTCTTCTCCTTCTCCCTCTTCTGCCTCTTCGTCTTGTTCCTCCACCTCCTCGTACAACTACTAGCAACCTTGGTGCAACACAGCAGTTGAGAGAGAGTTACAATGGTAGCAGATAAGGGAAAATTACATTGTCACCATCTTCTAGAAAGGTACCTTGATGCTGGTGAAAAGCTCTTGGTCCAAAGAATAGGACGTAGCCCTTCCTATACCTAGGATCAACTCTGCCTATCATCCCCCCAAGCGCTGTATGACCTCCCTAATGATTTAAGTAAGTGTAAGAATAACTACTGTGATCCCTTACTCCTAGTATAACTATTATAACCCTTAACTACCACCATTATAACTCCAGTGGTACTATCACTATTATAACTCCAGTGGTGCTAGGGTGTTGTGTCGGGTGAGGTTGTGTCGGGTGAGGTTGTGTCGGGTGAGGTCATGGGTGGAGGTTGTGTCAGGTGGGTTAATACAACACTTTCACATACTCCTTCATGTACTCACGTTTAGTCTCTCATACCATACATAACACTATTCGACCCATTATTATTATTATTATTATTCTTATTATTATTTCCACAGAAAACGCCTAGTAACCAAATTAGATGAAAAACAAAGCATAATAGAATTTGGTTAGAAGGGCGAGGTTAGCAGAGGTTAAAAGAGGATGGCAGAAGTGGATCGAAATATACACATCCATTAATCTCCCGAGTTTCTTTCTCCATGTGAGTTTATTACTGATCACTGATAAGTGTTCATTACACTTTAGTTATCCACGTTTCGGTCCGACTTGGACCATTTACAAGTCACAGTGACAGACGAAGGTGAGGGAGTCTTCGTGTGTTAGTGTGACTTGTAAATGGTCCAAGTCGGACCGAAACGTCGTCAAAAGCTCCTCTCTCCTATGTGCGGGTTATCTGTGTGTTGTTCCGGTCACAGTATTGTGCCTTCTTGTTCTTCTTTGAGATGTCAAACCCGTGAGAGTTATTGAGTGGGAGAAATAGTGTAGGCTCGACCCTCTGACCTGATAACACCGAGATAGCCATGCTACCAACTTGTGTATGAAGGTATGAAGAATAAATGCTGAAAATTTGTGTATGAAGGGTGTAAGTGAGACGGCAGCAGTGGGTGTGAGGTGTAAGTGAGACGGCAGCAGTGGGTGTGTGGTGTGAGTGAGACGACAGCAGTGGGTGTGTGGTGTGAGTGAGACGACAGCAGTGGGTGTGTGGTGTGAGTGAGACGGCAGTAGTGGGTGTGTGGTGTGAGTGAGACGGCAGCAGTGGGTGTGTGATGTGAGTGAGGACGGCAGCAGTGGGTGTGTGGTGTGAGTGAGACGGCAGCAGTGGGTGTGTGGTGTGAGACGGCAGCAGTGGGTGTGTGGTGTGAGACGGCAGCAGTGGGTGTGTGGTGTGAGACGGCAGCAGTGGGTGTGTGGTGTGAGACGGCAGCAGTGGGTGTGTGGTGTGAGACGGCAGCAGTGGGTGTGTGGTGTGAGTGAGACGGTATCACTGGGTGTGTGGTGTGAGACGGCAGCAGTGGGTGTGTGGTATAAGTGAGACGGCAGCAGTGGGTGTGTGGTGTGATTGAGACGACAGCAGTGGGTGTGTGGTGTAAGTGAGACGGCAGCAGTGGGTGTGTGGTGTGAGCGAGACGGCAGCAGTGGGTGTGTGGTGTGAGTGAGACGACAGCAGTGGGTGTGTGGTATAATACAGCAACACTGGGTGTGTGGTATAATACAGCAACACTGGGTGTGTGGTATAACACAGCAACACTGGGTGTGTGGTATAATACAGCAACACTGGGTGTGTGGTATAATACAGCAACACTGGGTGTGTGTATAATACAGCAACACTGGGTGTGTGGTATAATACAGCAACACTGGGTGTGTGGTATAATACAGCAACACTGGGTGTGTGGTATAATACAGCAACACTGGGTGTGTGGTATAATACAGCAACACTGGGTGTGTGGTATAACACAGCAACACTGGGTGTGTGGTGTAATACAGCAACACTGGGTGTGTGGTATAATACAGCAAACACTGGGGTGTGGTATAATACAGCAACACTGGGTGTGTGGTATAATACAGCAACACTGGGGTGTGTAGTATAATCAACAACACACTGGTGTGTGTGGTATAATACAGCAACACTGCGTGTGTGGTATAATACAGCAACACTGGGTGTGTGGTATAATACAGCAACACTGGGTTGTGGTATAATACAGCAACAACTGGGTGTGTGGTGTAATACAGCAACACTGGGTGTGTGGTATAATACAGCAACACTGGGTGTGTGGTGTAACACAGCAACACTGGGTGTGTGGTGTAACACAGCAACACTGGGTGTGTGGTGTAATACAGCAACACTGGGTGTGTGGTGTAATACAGCAACACTGGGTGTGTGGTATAATACAGCAACACTGGGTGTGTGGTGTAACACAGCAACACTGGGTGTGTGGTATAATACAGCAACACTGGTTTGTGTGGTGTAACACAGCAACACTGGTGTTGGTATAAAAACAGCAACACTGGGTGTGTGGTATAATACAGCAACACTGCGTGTGTGTATAATACAGCAACACTGGGTGTGTGGTGTAACACAGCAACACTGGGTGTGTGGTGTAACACAGCAACACTGGGTGTGTGGTGTAATACAGCAGCACTGGGTGTGTGGTATAATACAGCAACACTGGGTGTGTGGTATAATACAGCAACACTGGGTGTGTGGTATAATACAGCAACACTGGGTGTGTGGTATAATACAGCAACACTGGGTGTGTGGTATAATACAGCAACACTGGTTGTGTGGTATAATACAGCAACACTGGGTGTGTGGTCTAATACAGCAACACTGGGTGTGTGGTGTAATACAGCAACACTGAGTGTGTGGTATAACACAGCAACACTGGGTGTGTGGTATAACACAGCAACACTGGGTGTGTGGTATAACACAGCAACACTGGGTGTGTGGTATAACACAGCAGCACTGGGTGTGTGGTGTAATACAGCAACACTGGGTGTGTGGTATAATACAGCAACACTGGGTGTGTGGTGTAAGACAGCAACACTGGGTGTGTGGTGTAATACAGCAACACTGGGTGTGTGGTGTAATACAGCAACACTGGGTGTGTGGTATAATACAGCAACACTGGGTGTGTGGTGTAACACAGCAACACTGGGTGTGTGGTATAATACAGCAACACTGGTTGTGTGGTGTAACACAGCAACACTGGGTGTGTGGTATAATACAGCAACACTGGGTGTGTGGTATAATACAGCAACACTGCATGTGTGGTGTAATACAGCAACACTTGGTGTGTGGTATAATACAGCAACCACTGGGGTGTGTGGTATAATACAGCAACACTGGGTGTGTGGTATAATACAGCAACACTGGGTGTGTGGTGTAATACAGCAACACTGGGTGTGTGGTATAATACAGCAACACTGGGTGTGTGGTGTAACACAGCAACACTGGGGTGTGTGGTAAATACAGCAACACTGGGTTGTGTGTGTAATACAGCAAAAACTGGTGTGTGTATAATACAGCAACACTGGTGTGTGGTGTAATACAGCAACACTGGGTGTGTGGTATAATACAGCAACACTGCGTGTGTGGTGTAATACAGCAACACTTGGTGTGTGGTATAATACAGCAACACTGGGTGTGTGGTATAATACAGCAACACTGGGTGTGTGGTATAATACAGCAACACTGGGTGTGTGGTGTAATACAGCAACACTGGGTGTGTGGTATAATACAGCAACACTGGGTGTGTGGTGTAATACAGCAACACTGGGTGTGTGGTGTAATACAGCAACACTGGGTGTGTGGTATAATACAGCAACACTGGGTGTGGGGGTATAATACAGCAACACTGGGTGTGTGGTGTAATACAGCAACACTGGGTGTGTGGTATAATACAGCAACACTGGGTGTGTGGTGTAACACAGCAACACTGGGTGTGTGGTATAATACAGCAACACTGGGTGTGTGGTGTAATACAGCAACACTGGGTGTGTGGTATAATACAGCAACACTGGGTGTGTGGTGTAATACAGCAACACTGGGTGTGTGGTGTAATACAGCAACACTGGGTGTGTGGTGTAATACAGCAACACTGGGTGTGTGGTATAATACAGCAACACTGGGTGTGTTGGTGTAATACAGCAACACTGGGTGTGTGGTATAAATACAGCAACACTGGGTGTGTGGTGGTAATACAGCAACACTGGTGTGGGTAATAATACAGCAACACTGGGTGTGTGGTGTAAAAACAGCAACACTGGGTGTGTGGTAAAAATACAGCAACACTGGGTGTGTGGTATAATACAGCAACACTGGGGTGTGGTATAAATACAGCAACACTGGGTGTGTGGTGTAAATACAGAAACACTGGTGTGTGGTATAATACAGCAACACTGGGTGTGTGGTATAATACAGCAACACTGGGTGTGTATATAAATACAGCAACACTGGGTGTGTGGTATAATACAGCAACACTGGGTGTGTGGTGTAATACAGCAACACTGGGTGTGTGGCATAATACAGCAACACTGGGTGTGTGGTGTAATACAGCAACATTGGGTGTGTGGTATAACACAGCAACACTGGGTGTGTGGTATAACACAGCAACACTGGGTGTGTGGTGTAATACAGCAACACTGGGAGTGTGGTATAACACAGCAACACTGGGTGTGTGGTATAACACAGCAACACTGGGTGTGTGGTATAACACAGCAACACTGGGTGTGTGGTATAACACAGCAGCACTGGGTGTGTGGTGTAATACAGCAACACTGGGTGTATGGTATAACACAGCAACACTGGGTGTGTGGTATAACACAGCAACACTGGGTGTGTGGTATAACACAGCAACACTGGGTGTGTGGTATAACACAGCAACACTGGGTGTTTTGGTATAACACAGCAACACTGGGTGTGTGGTATAACACAGCAACACTGGGTGTGTGGTATAACACAGCAACACTGGGTGTGTGGTATAACACAGCAACACTGGGTGTGTGGTGTAACACAGCAGCACTAGGTGTGTGGTGTGAGTAAGATAGCAGCAGTGAACCTGTGGTTCATCCAAAGGAGAGACTAAGCTACTGAGCCAGGCTCAGGAATACGTTCATTTTCAGCATTATACTACCACAGCTAAGCTCTTGTGCGGTCATCACTAAAATGTGAACCCGCAACAAGCTTTTTTTTTCCCTCTCTTTTAACATCACGTTAAATACAGAGAACGTGATTCATGCTGCCCTCAATGGCGGCATGAATCACGTCTTGGTAATGGAGAAGGGCCCTGGATTCAAGGAATTAAAGTTAATCTTCCCTTCCGTTTCCCAGGGGATCCTATAACCACGACTATGGAAAATAATCTGGTCTCACCGACCACTCTCTTATGTTATACCCGTCGTAATATAAACAGTATGCAATACTGACAAGTTGATGAGGACGACACATGTGCAGCACTCAGGTATCTTGTTGACGAAACTCATCGTCAAAGAATATACTTAAGTGCTGCATTGTATCTTTCCGTACCTATCTCCTGGCAACTGTACTGTTTATCTGTCTGTCTGTCTGTCTGCGTCCCTCCCCCGTGTCATGGTGCTCAGAGCTTTTGCAAACTGACGTTATTGTTTGTCGCGAGGGTTTATGTGCTAATGAGGATGCTTTATGGCCGCGTCAGATCGCTAGTCAAACGAGAATCCATAATGCGGTGAAGCTGCCGCGCTATTTTACCCCAGAGAACATCTAAATTTTTTTTATCCATTCCGTAAATTGCATTCATCGTATTCCTTTGATGGAAATTTAATTAGCAAAGGAGTAATTTATTCAGAGATCAAATGATAAGGCCCAGCACGCCTCTTGTTCAAATTTCATCTAAAAAACAGACACACACGTTGAATACTAAATATTTAGTGTTAGTCAACTGGTAGACTCGTCCAGTCTAGCAAAAAGAATAAAAAAAATGATATTCACCTCCAACATTGCCTCATCCAAGTCATTCCACTTTTCAAGTATCCTGCGACTAAGGAAATACTTCTTCACATTCCAATGGCTCATTTGTCTTAAGCTTCCACCTGTGTTACCTTGATAATGGTCCTCTTAATTTAGTCACTCACTTTGAACCAAGTGAATGTATAAGGTATAGGATCTTTGATCCAAATATATTGGGCCGCACAATAAAGAGTAAATTTGTCAGATCGAAATGTGGATTATACATTATTATTATTAATATTATTATAATGTATATACATGGGGAAGTGCTAAACACTTAATGCTCCTACAACAACTGGGGAATGGAAGGTAATCAAGTTTGATTTAAAGTGAGAGGAAACTCTATTTCTTTAAATTAAGAGTCCCTTTACTATCAGGGGCGACGCTAGAGTTTCTATACTGGGAGAGAGGAGGGGCTTTGTGGTTGCTAACTTTATTAAAAGGGCGGGCTAACATGCCCCCGTTGGAGCCTTTATTGTTTACTAGCATCAAGGTGCCTTCAAGAAGTTGTAACTAGAAAAAATAGAACCATTAAGATAGATTTAATTTTTATAACTAGAATAAATAAATACTGAGACCTCAGGGAATTTGACTTAACAAATTACTGCATAATCTTTTAAGTTTCAGTAGGTAATTTATAGAAATGGCCTTAAGAAGAATAAGAAGAACAACAACAACACATAGATTTCGTTTAGATACCCCGGAGGTTTAGTAACCCAGAATAACTCAGTAAAGCCACTGCCACAGACTGGCTTATTTTCATTGTGGTCCTTTAATTTTCTCCCCCAGAATGCGACCCACACAAGTCAGCTAACACCCAAGTACCTACTTACTGCTAGGTTAACAGGAGCAGCAGGTGTAAAGAAACATATCCAACGTTCCCACTAGTCCGTGAATCGAACTCCGGTCCCTTAGGTTTAATATATACTTGATTTGGTTGTACTATGAACCAAACAATTCAAGTTATCCAACAAAATTATCTAGTGTTGTAATCTAACACAAGAAGTTAACTGATTAACAATAGCGGTTGCAACATTAACAAAATTCTCAAAGGATAGCGAGTAACTACAGCGTACCGAGTGCAAGTCTTGTTTTACCTCCACTAAATCCTACTTGCTTAGTCTTGTTTTAACTCCACTAAATCCCACTTGCTTAGTCTTGTTTTAACTCCACTAAATCCTACTTGCTTAGTCTTGTTTTACCTCCACTAAATCCTACTTGCTTAGTCTTGTTTTAACTCCACTAAATCCTACTTCCTTAGTCTTGTTTTAACTCCACTAAATCCCACTTGCTTAGTCTTGTTTTACCTCCACTAAATCCTACTTGCTTAGTCTTGTTTTAACTCCACTAAATCCCACTTGCTTAGTCTTGTTTTAACTCCACTAAATCCTACTTCCTTAGTCTTGTTTTACCTCCACTAAATCCTACTTACTTAGTCTTGTTTTACCTCCACTAAATCCTACTTACTTAGTCTTGTTTTAACTCCACTAAATCCCACTTGCTTAGTCTTGTTTTACCTCCACTAAATCCTACTTACTTAGTCTTGTTTTAACTCCACTAAATCCCACTTGCTTAGTCTTGTTTTAACTCCACTAAATCCTACTTCCTTAGTCTTGTTTTACCTCCACTAAATCCCACTTGCTTAGTCTTGTTTTAACTCCACTAAATCCCACTTGCTTAGTCTTGTTTTAACTCCACTAAATCCCACTTGCTTAGTCTTGTTTTAACTCCACTAAATCCCACTTGCTTAGTCTTGTTTTAACTCCACTAAATCCTACTTACTTAGTCTTGTTTTAACTCCACTAAATCCTACTTACTTAGTCTTGTTTTAACTCCACTAAATCCTACTTCCTTAGTCTTGTTTTACCTCCACTAAATCCCACTTGCTTAGTCTTGTTTTAAATCCACTAAATCCCACTTGCTTAGTCTTGTTTTACCTCCACTAAATCCCATTCGCTTAGTCTTCTTTTAAATCCACTAAATCCCACTTGCTTAGTCTTGTTTTAACTCCACTAAATCCTACTTGTTTAGTCTTGTTTTAACTCCACTAAATCCCACTTGCTTAGTCTTGTTTTACCTCCACTAAATCCCACTTGCTTAGTCTTGTTTTACCTCCACTAAATCCCACTTGCTTAGTCTTGTTTTACCTCCACTAAATCCCACTTGCTTAGTCTTGTTTTACCTCCACCAAATCCCACTTATTTAGTCTTGTTTTACCTCCACTAAATCCCACTTATTTAGTCTTGTTTTACCTCCACTAAATCCGTCTTGTTTAGTCTTGTTTTACCTCCACTAAATCCCACTTATTTAGTCTTGTTTTACCTCCACTAAATCCCACTTATTTAGTCTTGTTTTACCTCCACTAAATCCGTCTTGTTTAGTCTTGTTTTACCTCCACTAAATCCCACTTGCTTAGTCTTGTTTTAAATCCACTAAATCCCACTTGTTTAGTCTTGTTTTACCTCCACTAAATCCCACTTGCTTAGTCTTGTTTTACCTCCACTAAATCCCATTCGCTTAGTCTTCTTTTAAATCCACTAAATCCCACTTGCTTAGTCTTGTTTTAACTCCACTAAATCCCACTTGCTTAGTCTTGTTTTACCTCCACTAAATCCTACTTCCTTAGTCTTGTTTTACCTCCACTAAATCCCACTTATTTAGTCTTGTTTTACCTCCACTAAATCCGTCTTGTTTAGTCTTGTTTTACCTCCACTAAATCCCACTTATTTAGTCTTGTTTTACCTCCACTAAATCCCACTTATTTAGTCTTGTTTTACCTCCACTAAATCCGTCTTGTTCAGTCTTGTTTTACCTCCACTAAATCCCACTTATTTAGTCTTGTTTTACCTCCACTAAATCCGTCTTGTTTAGTCTTGTTTTACCTCCACTAAATCCGTCTTGTTTAGTCTTGTTTTACCTCCACTAAATCCCACTTGTTTAGCTCTTGGTTTTAAATACCACAAAATATTTCTTGAAATTTAATTGTTTTATCCTCACTAAACAGGTAATTGTTTAGCTCCTGTATAACCTCCACTAACAACCCACTACACTCACTTAACAAATAAATCATAAATACACAAACACAAATTTCATGGAAAATGATCCCATGCGAAATATATATATTTAAAAATTAATTAAGAGACTGTATAGATATATGTAGAGATGACTTATCTATCATAAACACAATAACACATAAACACACATATATTATGGAGCAGAGAAGAGAGACAGTAGCTTACCCAAAAAAATGATAATTATATTTTAAAAAATATTTTAATACATATATATCATATAAATCTAACATACTACTAACCAATATCTTTAGTCACCTAGCTATATACATTAATGAACGATAGATATATAACCATCATAAATATACTACCCAATCATAGGAATGATAAATGGTATTATAACATATACTACTTTACATAAATAAATATATTAATATAATATATATCATATATCTATATATATATATTATATATATATATTTGAAGAGAGACAGACAGACAGAATCAGAGAGACAGATCACTGTCTTACAGAATCGAAAGATAATTATATTTTAAAAACATATTTTAGATACAGTGATCATCCCATCATTCACTTGCAGAAGCTCTACGCATCTACGGGTAGACGGCAATCGATCTTTTAGTCACCCCTGCTCTATACGGTGTAATGAACGTAGCATTATTAACCAATCGTGTAAAGGCTCCCTGGGCACTCAGCCAATCACGGAGGGGAATGGGGGGGGAGGGGGTAAAGATGGGGTATCTAAGACATATACTCTCACTTGTGACTTACTGGAGAGTATTTGTTAAATGGTGACAGGATATGATCACTTCACCGCCCTCCCTTCCCTTTTTCTTGTATACTCCTGCCCCAGACCCAGCCCAGCCCTTACCCCAGCCCAACCCCCAGCCTCAGCCCAGCCCATACCCCAGCCCCACCCCCAGTCCCAACTGTCACTACTAACACAACCATCACCAACACCAATACTACCACTGCTCTACCACCACCCCAGGATGGATGAAAACACTGGGGGTTTCCTTGCACCTGCTGTCCCAGTTTACCTAGCAATCAAGTAGGTACCTGGGTGTTAGTCGACTGGTAGGCGTTGCATCCTGCGGGACAAGACTGAAGGATCCCAATGGAAATTCGATGACGCACTGACTTTCTTGGGTTACCACGGGTAGCTAACCCTCCGGGATTAAAATTCCACACACAAACTTATCAGCATAACAAGAGAGTGATGGTAATTATTAAGACTGTCACAAGTGATTTATAACACTAATTACCACTCTATTGTCTTTATGTACTCTCATCTCTCTATTACACCAGCTTCTTTACTGAATATATTATTATAACTCTCTCCCGCCCTCCCTCCTATCTTCCATCACCCCCCGTCACTACCTCCTATCTTCCATCACCCCCCGTCACTCCCCTCCCTACCTTCCATAAACCCCCCGTCAACCCCCTCCTATCTTCCATCACCCCCCGTCACTCCCTCCTACCTTCCATCACCCCCCGTAAACTCCCCTCCTATCTTCCATCACCCCCCGTCACTCCTCCTACCTTCCATCACCCCCCGTTCACTCCCTCCAAATCTTCCATCACCCCCCCGTCACTCCCTCCTACCTTCCATCACCCCCCGCCCACTCCCTATTTTCCATCACCCCCCGTCACTCCCTCCTACTTCCATCACCCCCCCGTAAACTCCCTCCTATCTTCCATCACCCCCCGTCACTCCCTCCTACCTTCCATCACCCCCTCACCCCTCCAACCTTCCATCACCCCCCGTCACTCCCTCCTACCTTCCATCACCCCCCGTCACTCCCCCTACCTTCCATCACCACCCCTCACTCCCCTCCACCTTCCATCACCCCCGTCACTCCCTTCCTAACCTTTCCCCATCACCCCCGTCACTCCCCCTCCTACCTTCCATCACCCCCCGTCACTCCCTCCAAACCTTCCATCACCCCCCGTCACTCCCTCCTACCTTCCATCACCCCCCGTCACTCCCTCCTATCTTCCATCACCCCCCGTCACTCCCTCCTATCTTCCATCACCCCCCGTCACTCCCTCCTATCTTCCATCACCCCCCGTCACTACCTCCCAATTTTTCCATCACCCCCCGTCACTCCTCCTACCTTCCATCACCCCCCGTCACCCCTCCTATCTTCCATCACCCCCCGTCACTCCCATCCTACCTTCCATCACCCCCCGTCACTCCCTCCTATCTTCCATCCCCCCCCCGTCACTCCCTCCAACTTTTTCCCCATCAACCCCCCGTCACTCCTTCCTATCTTCCATCACCCCCCGCCCACTCCCTCCTACCTTCCATCACCCCCCGTCACTCCCCCTACCCTTCCACACCCCCCCGTCACTCCCTCCTATCTTCCATCCCCCCCCCCGTCACTCCCCTCCTATCTTCCATAAACCCCCCGTCACTACCCTCCTATCTTCCATAAACCCCCCGTCACTCCCTCCTCCCTCCATCACCCCCCGTCACCCCCTTCCTATCTTCCATCACCCCCCGTCACTCCCTCCTACCTTCCATCACCCCCCGTCACTCCCTCCTATCTTCCATCACCCCCCGTCACTCCCTCCTATCTTCCATCCCCCCCCCGTCACTACCCTCCTTCTTCCATCACCCCCCGTCACTCCCTCCTACCTTCCAATCACCCCCCGTCACTCCCTCCAAATCTTCCACACCCCCCGCCCACTACCTCCTACCTTCCATCACCCCCCGTCACTCCCTCCTATCTTCCATCACCCCCCGCACTCCTCCTACCTTCCATCACCCCCGTCACTCCCTCCTATCTTCCATCACCCCCCGTCACTCCCTCCTACCTTCCATCACCCCCCGTCACTCCCTCCTAATCTTCCATCACCCCCCGTCACTACCTCCTACCTTCCATCACCCCCCGTCACTCCCTCCTACTTCCACACCCCCCCTCACTCCCTCCTACCTTCCATCACCCCCCGTCACTCCTCCTATCTTCCATCACCCCCCTCACCCCTCCTACCTTCCATCACCCCCGTCACTCCCTCCTACCTTCCATCCCCCCCCCGTCACCCCTCCTACCTTCCATCACCCCCCGTCATTTCCCTCCTACCTTCCATCACACCCCTCACTCCCTCCTACCTTCCATCACCCCCCGTCACTCCCTCCTATCTTCCATCACCCCCTCACTCCCTCCAAACCTTCCATCACCCCCCGCCCACTTCCCTCCTACCTTCCATCACCCCCCGTCACTCCCTCCTACCTTCCATCACCCCCCCGTCACTCCCTCCTACCTTCCACACCCCCCGTCACTCCTCCTACCTTCCATCACCCCCCGTCATTTCCCTCCTACCTTCCATAAACCCCCCGTCACTCCCTCCTACCTTCCATCACCCCCCGTCACTCCCCTCCTACCTTCCATCACCCCCCCGTCACTCCCTCCTATCTTCCATCACCCCCCGTCACTCCCCTCCTACCTTCCATAAACCCCCGTCACTCCCTCCTATCTTCCATCACCCCCCGTCACTATCCCTCCTACCTTCCATCACCCCCCGTCACTCCCTCCCCTCCATCACCCCCCGTCACTCCCTCCACCTTCCATACCCCCCGTCACTCCCTCCTACCTTCATCCCCCCCCGCCCAACTTCCCTCCAAACCTTCCATCACCCCCCTTCACCTCCCTCCTACCTTCCATCACCCCCGTCACTACCTCCTACTTCCCATCCCCCCCCCGTCACTCCCTCCAACCTTCCATCACCCCCCGTCACTCCCTCCTACTTCCATCACCCCCCGTCACTCCCTCCTACCTTCCATCACCCCCCTCACTCCCTCCTTCTTCCATCAACCCCCGTCACTCCCTCCTCCCTTTCCATCACCCCCCGTCACTTCCCTCCTACTTCCATCACCCCCCGTCACTACCTCCTACCTTCCATCACCCCCCGTCACTCCCCTCCTACCTTCCATCACCCCCCGTCACTCCCTCCTACCTCCATCACCCCCCTTCACTCCCTCCAAACCTTTCCCAAATCACCCCCCGTCACTCCCTCCTACTCCATCACCCCCCGTCACTCCCTCCAAACCTTCCATCACCCCCGTAAACCCCCCAAACTTCCATCACCCCCCTTTCACTCTCCTCCCTACCTTCCATTCCACACCCCCCGTCACTCCTATCTTCCATCACCCCCGTCACTCCCTTCCTACCTTCCATCACCCCCCGCCCACTCCCCTCCTATCTTCCATAAACCCCCCGTCACTCCCTCCTACCTTCCATCACCCCCCGTCACTCCCTCCTATCCTTCCATCACCCCCCCCCGTCACTCCCTCCTACCTTCCATCACCCCCCGCACTCCCTCCTACTTCCATCACCCCCCCGTCACTCCCTCCTACCTTCCATCACCCCCCGTCACTCCCTCCTATCTTCCCAAACCCTCACCCCCCCGTCACTCCCTCCTACCTTCCATCACCCCCCGTCACTCCCTCCTATCTTCCATCACCCCCGTCCTTCTCCCCTCCAACCTTCCATCACCCCCCGTCACTTCCCTCCTACTTCCATCACCCCCCCGTCACTTACCTCCTACTTCCATCACCCCCCGTCACTCCCTCCTACCTTCCACACCCCCCGTCACTCCCTCCTATCTTCCATCACCCCCCCGTCAACTCCCTCCTCCCTTTCCATCACCCCCCGTCACTCCCTCCTACTTCCATCACCCCCCTCACTCCTCCTACCTTCCATCACCCCCCGTCACTCCCCTCCTATCCTCCCTCACTCTCCCCCCTCACTCTCCTCCCTCACTCTCCTCCTCACTCTCCTCCCCTCGCTCTCCCTCCCTCACTCTCCTCCCCGCTCTCCTCCCTCGCTCTCCTCCCTCGCTCTCCTCCCTCGCTCTCCTCCCTCACTCTCCTCCCTCACTCTCCTTCCCCACTCTCCTCCCTCACTTCCTCCCCACTCTCCTCCCTCCACTCTCCTCCCTCACTCTCCTCCCTCGCTCTCCTCCCTCACTCTCCTCCCTCACTCTCCTTCCCACTCTCCTCCCTCACTCTCCTCCCTCACTCTCCCTCCCTCACTCTCCTTCCCCACTCTCCTCCCCTCACTCTCCTCCCTCACTCTCCTCTTTCACTCTCCCTCCCCACTCTCCTTCCCCACTCTCCCTCGCTCTCCTCCCTCACTCTCCTCCCCTCACTCTCCTTCCCCACTCTCCTCCCTCGCTCTCCTCCCTCACTCTCCTCCCTCACTCTCCTTCCCACTCTCCTCCCCCCTCTCCTCCCTCACTCTCCTCCCTCACTCTCCTCCCTCACTCTCCTCCCCTCTCCTCCCTCACTCTCCTCCCTCACTCTCCTTCCCCACTCTCCTCCCTCACTCTCCTCCCTCACTCTCCTCCCTCACTCTCCTTCCCCACTCTCCTCCCTCACTCTCCTCCCTCACTCTCCTCTTTCACTCTCCTCCCTCACTCTCCTTCCCCACTCTCCCTCGCTCTCCTCCCTCACTCTCCTCCCTCACTCTCCTTCCCCACTCTCCTCCCTCGCTCTCCTCCCTCACTCTCCTCCCTCACTCTCCTTCCCCACTCTCCTCCCTCACTCTCCTCCCTCACTCTCCTCCCTCACTCTCCTCCCTCACTCTCCTCCCTCGCTCTCCTCCCTCACTTCCTCCCTCCTCTCCTTCCCCACTCTCCTCCCTCACTCTCCTCCCTCACTCTCCTCCCTCACTCTCCTTCCCCTCTCCTCCCTCACTCTCCTCCCTCACTCTCCTCTTTCACTCTCCTCCCTCACTCTCCTTCCCCACTCTCCCTCGCTCTCCTCCCTCACTCTCCTCCCTCACTCTCCTTCCCCACTCTCCTCCCTCACTCTCCTCTTTCACTCTCCCTCCCTCACTCTCCTCCCTCGCTCTCCTCCCTCACTCTCCTCCCTCACTCTCCTTCCCCACTCTCCTCCCTCACTCTCCTCCCTCACTCTCCTCCCTCGCTCTCCTCCCTCACTCTCCTCCCTCACTCTCCTTCCCACTCTCCTCCTCACTCTCCTCCCTCACTCTCCTCCCTCACTCTCCTTCCCCACTCTCCTCCCTCACTCTCCTCCCTCACTCTCCTCTTTCACTCTCCTCCCTCACTCTCCTTCCCCACTCTCCCTCGCTCTCCTCCCTCACTCTCCTCCCTCACTCTCCTTCCCCACTCTCCTCCCTCACTCTCCTCCCTCACTCTCCTCTTTCACTCTCCTCCCTCACTCTCCTCCCTCGCTCTCCTCCCTCACTCTCCTTCCCCACTCTCCTCCCTCACTCTCCTCCCCCCACTCTCCTTCCCACTCTCCTCCCTCACTCTCCTCCCTCGCTCTCCTCCCTCACTCTCCTCCCGCACTCTCCTTCCCCACTCTCCTTCCCCACTCTCCTCCCTCACTCTCCTCCCTCACTCTCCTCTTTCACTCTCCTCCCTCACTCTCCTCCCTCACTCTCCTCCCTCACTCTCCTTCCCCACTCTCCTCCCTCACTCTCCTCCCTCACTCTCCTCCCTCACTCTCCTCCCTCACTCTCCTCCCTCACTCTCCTCTTTCACTCTCCTCCCTCACTCTCCTTCCCCACTCTCCTCCCTCGCTCTCCTCCCCTCACTCTCCTCCCTCACTCTCCTTCCCCACTCTCCTCCCTCACTCTCCTCCCTCACTCTCCTCTTTCACTCTCCTCCCTCACTCTCCTCCCTCGTTCTCCTCCCTCACTCTCCTTCCCCACTCTCCTCCCTCACTCTCCTCCCTACTCTCCTCCCTCACTCTCCTTCCCCACTCTCCTCCCTCACTCTCCTCCCCATTCTCCTCCCTCACTCTTCTCCCTCACTCTCCTCCCTCACTCCCCTCCCTCACTGTCCTTCCCCACTCTCCTCCCTCACTCTCCTTTCCCACTCTCCTCCCTCACTCTCCTCCCTCACTCTCCTCCCCCACTCTCCTCCCTCACTCTCCCCCCCCACTCTCCTCCCTCACTCTACTCCCTCACTCTCCTCCCCCACTCTCCTCCCTCACTCTCCTCCCTCACTCTCCTCCCTCTACTCCCTCACTCTCCTCCCTCACTCTCATCCCTCACTCTACTCCCTCACTCTACTCCCTCACTCTCCTCCCCCACTCTCTTCCCCACTCTCCTCCCTCACTCTCCTCCCTCACTCTCCTCCCTCATTCTACTCCCTCACTTACTCCCTCACTCTCCTCCCTCACTCTACTCCCTCACTCTACCTCTCTCACTCCTCAGCCTCCTCCCCCACTCTCCTCCCTCACTCTACTCCCTCACTCTACTCCCTCACTCTATTCCCCCACTCTCTTCCCTCACTCTATTCCCTTACTCTCCTCCTTCACTATACTCCCTTAACGTCCTCCATCACTCTACTCCCTTACCCTCCTCCCTCACTCTACTCCCTTACCCTCCTCCGTCACTCTCCTCCCTTACCCTTCTCCCTTACTCTCCCCCCTTACCCTCTTATTATTCTCCCTTGCCCTACTGTTCCCTTACCCTACTCCCTTACTCTCCTCCCTTACCCTACTCCCTTTAAACCATATTTCCTTACTCTCCTCCGTTACCCTACTCCCTTACCATTTTTTCCTTACTCTCCTCCCTTACCATACTCCTTTACTCTCCTCCCTTACCCTACTCCCTTACTCTCCTCCCTTACCATACTCCCTTCCCTCTCCTCTCTTACCCTACTCTCTTCCCTTACCCTACTCCCTTATTCTCCTCTCTTACCATACTCCCTTACTCTCCTCCCTTACCATACTCCCTTACTCTCCTCCCTTATCATACTCCCTTACTCTCCTCCATTACCCTACTCTCCTCCCTTACCATACTCCCTTACTCTCCTCCCTTACCATACTCCCTTACTCTCCTCCCTTACCATACTCCCTTACTCTCCTCCCTTACCATGCTCCCTTACTCTCCTCCCTTACCATACTCCCTTACTCTCCGCTTTTACCATACTGCCTTACTCTCCTCCCTTACCCTACTCTCTTACTCTCCTCGCTTACCAAACTCCCTTACTCTCCACTTTTACCATACTCCCTTACTCTCCTCCCTTACCCCACTCCCTTACTCTCCTCCCTTACCATGCTCCCTTACTCTCCACTTTTACCATACTCCCTTACTCTCCTCCCTTACCCTACTCTCTTACTCTCCTCCCTTACCATACTCCCTTACTCTCCTCCCTTACCATACTCTCTTACTCTCCTCCCTTATCCTCCTCCCTTACTCTCCTCCCTTACCCTCCTCCCCTACTCTCTTCTCTTACCCTACTCTCTTACTCACCTCCATTACTCTCCTTTCTTACCTCACTCCCTTACATTCCTCCCTACTCCTTTACTCCTACTCCCTCAACCCCCGTTCCTTGCATTTTTCCTCTCATCTACTCCCCTACACTTCATCTCTCACCTTATTCTCTCACTCTGTATATATATATTACACCCTCTTCCCTCACCCTCCCCACTTCTCTCTCACACACCCTCTCATTTTCTTTCTTTGATATTCTCTATCTCTTACCCTTCTTTTTTTTCTCTCTCTCACTGCTTCTCTCCCACTCGTTTAAAAATATTCCATTTTTTAAATTATGATATTTACACTACCATTATCAACTTGCTAATGACGCGACCAATTCACGCTCATATATATATATATATATATATATATATATATATATATATATATATATATATATATATATATATATATATCAGGGAGACCCAGAAGATCCACAAATATGTATGGCTGCCACCTTGCTATAACTTCATCCCAATAGGGTCGGAGACCCTTGAAGCATGGCGCAAGTGTACTGTAAAATTCCTCAAAGAGCTGTGTGAAAAACTCCTCAAAGAAACCAAGGATCACAGAGCGGCCAACTTCCTCTTTCAGAGACTCAGTGTTGCGATCCAGAGGGAAAATGCCTGCAGCATTCTGGGCACACGGCCCACCACCGAGGAGCTGGATGAAGTATTTCAGATGTAGGCTCTGAGAGGTTATTTATGTTGTTCTACTTCCCATTGTATCTTTGTTGATGTAATCTGTCTATAAGTAAAGTTCACATAGAATATAGAATATAGGAGGTGGGAGGAGAAGAAAATATTCAAACAGCTCCGGAGTGTATCTTGAGTTTTCCCTGAAGTAAGTTTATTCTCTTCTCTGAGGATAAGGGTTCCCAGTCCAGTTCCAGAGGTGGTACCTCCTCGATTGTATCATATATATATATATATATATAATATATATATATATATATATATATATATATATATATATATATATATATATATATATATATATATATATATAATATAAGCCTTGAGAGTGACCAAAACTCCAGCTGCGGGTCATCATGTGTCTAAGACCCGCCTCAGGAAACACTTGTTCTGTTTCCTGACGAACCGTATCTAACCTAGCTTCTGCTTCAACATGGCTGGCAGTAAGTACAGGAAACCTTGGAATCACTTCTGATGTAAATGGAGATGACAACATGGAGTATTCCTCCCTAATGGAAAGTTCAACTGGAACCTTCCCCGAAACCCCTAACCATTTAACCCGTCCTCCCTGAATATTTGTATAGGGCAGCGTCCTCACGCCTGCTTTCAACACTTATAATGTTGAATTTCGAACATGCTCGCCGTTTCCCTGTTTGAGTTTGAGCTGCTCATTCTCCTTTTTTCCCCGAGGTTGCTTGCACGGACCGGCCAAAAACGCTGAGGTATTTTCGCAGCATTTGTTGGCGTGGCGTTAAAATCGCTGAGAATTTTTTAAGTAGTGCATCGTTCATTTGGGTAAAGCGAGCGGCTGGTCTCATCTCGCCCCTGGGAACAAGGCTGTTAACCTCATTAACATTTAGTAATGACGCTTGTTCTTCCAGGTCCCAGGGCGTATTAACAAATTTTCCGTGAAGTGTTTTGATCTCTGTGCGTATGGTACTCAGTAGCATTACGAAAGCGAAAATATAAATTAAAAACAAAAGCCGGATGGCGACACGCTGGTAGTTACGGGCGAATCTCTAGCAGTGGATCTCCAAGTTGTGGAAAGAGGCCCAGGAGATCGTCTTCAACCTTTCCAAATGTACACTCATCAACCTACCAGAATCCTTAACCACTGATAGGGTCCTACCGGGATCACCTCTGTCACCGGTCCTTCCTACAATATTCAAGGAAAACCAGAACAAACTGAAGGGAATGGAACAGAATCGATTTCTAACACTTACCTTGGCTAACCTGGTTCCTGAGGCCAGCCCAAAACTCGAATAGACAATCTTCAGTAAAGTACTCAACCGTTCACTCGATTACCAATGGGATCAAATAACACTATCAGCTAGGCTGGGAAATTGGCATCCACCAATGTATTAACACAGCATCACCTGTGTTAATACATTTGATTATTATTTCTAGTGCATAACGAAGATATTCCCAGAGTGCTTAAGAGGTTATGCTGGGATTTATGATCCTCTTCAAGCAGACCAGTTCCTCCTGAAGACAACACTGTGGGGATAGTACTGCCCAACAGTGGAGAAAATTGCATCAACAATGCTTTACGTTGCCTCCAAACACTGAGGACACATGTCCAAAAATTCCTGATGGTTGTCAGTGAATCTTGCCTGGACACTCGCCTCGAGCCTCAGGCCATTTGCATGAATGTAGACCTTCCTCTAGCCAGCCATGTCCTCATTCAACACAGGAATATCTGAGTTTTTTCATCAGCAGACTAATGTTGACTTCATAATCTCATTCGCCACATGTCAGAGCGAAAAAATGCAAGAAACGAAAAATTCATGTTCCAAACACTCATGGCGACCCCGAGGAAAAATGCTCGCTACCTCCAGGTGCCCATCACTAAGGAAGTTCCAGTTAAGTAAACCCAATGGCAGCAAGGAGCGTACGAGCATAAACCGAATCCTTATGCTTCCCTGTGCAGACGCTAAGTATACAGTGTTGAACTACTCATGTGCGTGTACAATGGCCGACGCTTATCTCTGATACACCGCAGAAGTAGCTGGTGCTGCTTGCTTTAGTAGCACCAGATTCTCAAATACGGGACATCTTGAAGTGCTCTAGTTTTGTCTCAACAGGACTGGGGATTCTTGGATCACATGGAAAAATACACACACGGGTTTCTGACAGAGTTAAGTGATAAGTTCGTTGTGTAGCCAAAGACCACAAAGCAGCGAAGTTCCTACTCCAAAAGTCTCGGTGTGTCCACCCCGAGTAGAAAATCCAGCAAAATCCAAGGAACATTGTCTCCCTTATAAGAGCTGTAATGACAATTAATCCTCATTCCTAATGTATCCACCAAAATAATTAGGAAGAGGAGAAATTGTAGAAGAAAATACTCAAAATAGCCTCAAGAAGAAACCCGAGGATTTTCCCCTCCCTAAAGTGATATACTTTAATCTCCGAGACTATGGGTCCGCAAGTACTAAATACATGAGAAACAAAAGCCTATGAGTAACAGAAGTCTATGAGTAACAAAAGTCTATGAGTAACAGAAGTCTATGAGTAACAGAACTCTATGCTTTCGTAACTACATTCCTATATTTCATTCTCGACTTTTTCTCCATCAACTCTGTTCATATTTCCCAGTATATCTATCAATTTAAACAGAAATATCACTCTTACATACAGGTAAACCTGTGAATGGGAGTAATTATGAAAGATGTAGCTGGCGGCACTGATCGTGAGGTCAGCAACCCACTGGGTATAAACTTTGGTAATTGATACAGACAAAAATATTGACATACATGATACCGAACCAGGCAGAGCACCACCTACCTAACAAGACAGGAATCATATGACCTCACCGTCTATCTGATCTCATCTCATTATGTCACTAGTTGTCACTCACACTTCACTCTTCGCCTATATATATGTCGTTTTAATATGTGTATGTTAGAAGTGATCAATGTCCCAGGACCGAAACGTTGTCTAATAAATATGTCCTAGTGTTTACTCACGTGTCTTTCTAAACCAGCAACCTATTCTTGCTCTTATTAAATTAAAAATAAAAGAGATACAGTGAAGAAGTGTTACTGAAGTGATGTAACTACTGGGCCAAACATTAACGACAAGAATTAAAAACTTCTGACGGTTACATAAATTTCATTTCATTGCGAATGTAACAAAAAAGGAAAAACTCCATACAGAAATTAAGGCCAAAGTTGCTACTTTTCTATTACTGATTCGTCACTGGCGATCTATAAATGACCTCATGATGAAGGGTGGTTAATGTGGCGTGACGTCACAGCAGGTGGAGCGTGACGTCACTCACGTAAACACATCAGTCCACACATCTGTTACCCCACCCAGTCACACCCCATCCAGTCACACTCCATCCAGTCACACTCCTTCCAGTCACACCCCATCCAGTCACACCCCATCCAGTCACACCCTACCCAGTCACACCCCATCCAGTCATACCCCACCTAGTCACAACCCACCCAGTCACACCCTACCCAGTCAAACCCCATCCACTCATACCCCTCCTAATCACATTCCACCTAGTAACACCCCACCGCTGTCTATCTAAATTTAGTTATCATTAATTAACATCAGTTAAAATAAGCTTACATGGTTATATTGAAACTAATATTCGAGTCGTTTTCGTTAGCAAAAGAGGAATATACATTCTGCCTTTTCTTAGTAAACGATCCTTGATGAATAAGAGAAATCTGCAAGTTTAATGTGAAAAGCACATTCCTACCAGATTAGTACTGAATGAGTCCTGAACAAGACATGTTCTCTCACACTACAGTAGGAAGAACCATACAGTCTGGTATTAACATACAGTACCGAGTCTAGAACGACAAACACGCACACACTACAGCAGGAAGAACCATACAGTCTAGTAGTAACATACAGCACTGAGGCTAGAACGACACACACTCTGACACTACAGTAGGAAGACCCATACAGGCAGGTAGTAACATACAGCACTGGGTCTAAAACGACACACACACTCACACTACTGTAGGAAGAACCATACAGGCAGGTAGTAACATACAGCACTGGGTCTAGAACGACACATACACTCACACTACAATAGGAAGAATCATACAGGCAGGTAGTAACATGCAACATTGGGTCTAGAACGACACATACACTCACACTACAGTAAGAAGAACCATACAAGCAGCTAGTAACATACAGCACTGGATCTAGAACGATACACACATTCACACTACAGTAGGAAGAACCATACAGGCAGGTAGTAACATACAACACTGGGTCTAGAGCGACACACACTCACACTACAGTAGGAAGAAGCACAGAGACTGTGGCATGCAAAGAGTACGTAACCTTTATTCGGCGCATGACACATCCTCATTTACAGGCTGTCTCCCCCAAGCAGCGAACCAGGGAACTAAGGGTTGGCGATGGAGCCCCGTCGTTCAACCAGTACCCAGGTTCCAGCCAATGAGAAGATGGTTTTTGGCAATCGCAGAGGTTATGTGGGTACCACTCTCCTGTCTGCCCTGTCATTCCCATTCTAGAGCTGGTTGAAGCACGGTCTGCTCTCTAGTGGCTTCTATTCTGCCTTGCTTACCGCGGAGTGCACTAATACCTATCACTGTACATAGTGTACATACTTCTGTTCTAAATTGGTGAAGGATAATATAAGTCAAAAGTTTTCTGCTGTGTTTATTTTGCTCCCTTTACACCCAGGATAACAGGCCTTTGGGACTCCTGGGTTGTAATAGAGACAAACACAAGCATAATATACATTTACCAAAGTATATAATCTCTCGTACCTCATGACTCCCTGCCCATAGAACAGTTTTTATATAAACATTAAAACCGACCTGGATGTTTTGCAGTTTAACACTGATTGGTGTTATTTTTAATTATATGAAAACAAGGCTTCATTCCTCGTATTTAATATTCCTGAACAGCATTTTCAATATTATAAAAACGTTTATACACTGTCGTTTGATTACGACCCTCGCAGATAATAGTGATTAAAATATTTGAAATTTATGCGCCATGGCGGTGGTGTTCTGGGGGGGATGGGAGGAGAGGGGGTAGTGTTGAGAGGGAGGGAGAGGGGTAGTGTTGAGAGGGGGCAGTGTTGAGAGGGAGGGAGAGGGGGCAGTGTTGAGAGGGAGGGAGAGGGCCCACAGAGAGAGTGAAAGCAATGGGAGGGATCGCACGTGAATACACAGATATTTGACAATAAACCGTTAAAAAACTTCATTTATTTTCAATAATGTCGAACTATACACCGGGCAGAGCAAATTTTAATATAGAGTAATGAAAGTGAGGGAGTGATGGTTGATAATAGTGGAGTGCACACCAAGCACACAGTGATGGTTGATAATAGTGGAGTGCACACCAAGCACACAGTGAGGGTTGATAATAGTGGAGTGCACACCAAGCACACAGTGATGGTTGATAATAGTGGAGTGCACACCAAGCACACAGTGAGGGTTGAAAATAGTGGAGTGCACACCAAGCACACAGTGATGGTTGATAATAGTGGAGTGCACACCAAGCACACAGTGATGGTTGAATAATAGTGGAGTGCACACCCAAGCACACAGTGATGGTTGATAATAGTGGAGTTCACACCAAGCACACAGTGATGGTTGATAATAGTGGAGTGCACACCAAGCACACAGTGATGGTTGATAATAGTGGAGTGCACACCAAGCACACAGTGATGGTTGATAATAGTGGAGTGCACACCAAGCACACAGTGATGGTTGATAATAGTGGAGTGCACACCAAGCACACAGTGAGGGTTGATAATAGTGGAGTGCACACCAAGCACACAGTGATGGTTGATAATAGTGGAGTGCACACCAAGCACACAGTGATGGTTGATAATAGTGGAGTGCACACCAAGCACACAGTGATGGTTGATAATAGTGGAGTGCACACCAAGCACACAGTGATGGTTGATAATAGTGGAGTGCACACCAAGCACACAGTGATGGTTGATAATAGTGGAGTGCACACCAAGCACACACCTACCACCGACTACCTGTGTTCAAAATCATTTAACTCGCTGTCTATCATGCGTATACAATTTTTATCGTTAATTCTGTGAATTAAAGATAAAAGAAAAAATGAACTATGTTTTATAAGCAATATTAACAAACAAACTAATAGTTCAAATGAGGTTTTGAGAGAGAGAGAGAAAGAGAGAAATAGAGCGAGAGATATTCGAAGTTGTACAAGTTCTACAAAACCTAACTTACTACAGGACTGGAAGGCATTAAACATTTAAGTGAAGATGTATTGACACAACAACAACTGTTAAAAGTAACATTTAGAATTTGCATAAAAATCTGAGTGTTAGAGAAAAAATCCGCCATCTGGGAATGTGAATATTTTTGTAGTACCCGCAGGATATATACACTGTGAAGTGTATATCTCAGTGTATATGTGACCAGTCGCAGGATATATACACTGTGAAGTGTATATCTCAGTGTATATGTGACCAGTCGCAGGATATATACACTGTGAAGTGTATATATCAGTGTATATGTGACCAGTCGCAGGATATATACACTGTGAAGTGTATATCTCAGTGTATATGTGACCAGTCGCAGGATATATACACTGTGAAGTGTATATATCAGTGTATATGTGACCAGTCGCAGGATAAAATACACTGTGAAGTGTATATATCAGTGTAAATGTGACCAGTCGCAGGATATATACACTGTAAGTGTATATCTCAGTGTAATGATACCAGTCGCAGGGTATATACACAGTGAAGTATATATCTCAGTGTATATGTGACCAGTCGCAGGATATATACACTGTGAAGTGTATATATCAGTGTATATGTGACCAGTCGCAGGATATATACACTGTGAAGTGTATATATCAGTGTATATGTGACCAGTCGCAGGATATATACACTGTGAAGTGTATATCTCAGTGTATATGATACCAGTCGCAGGATATATACACAGTGAAGTGTATATCTCAGTGTATATGTGACCAGTCGCAGGATATATACACTGTGAAGTGTATATCTCAGTGTATATGTGACCAGTCGCAGGATATATACACAGTGAAGTGTATATCTCAGTGTATATGTGACCAGTCGCAGGATATATACACTGTGAAGTGTATATCTCAGTGTACATGTGACCAGTCGCAGGATATATACACGGTGAAGTGTATATCTCAGTGTATATGTGACCAGTCGCAGGATATATACACTGTGAAGTGTATATCTCAGTGTATATGTGACCAGTCGCAGGATATATACACTGTGAAGTGTATATCTCAGTGTATATGTGACCAGTCGCAGGATATATACACAGTGATGTGTATATCTCAGTGTATATGTGACCAGTCGCAGGATATATACACTGTGAAGCGTATATCTAAGTGTATATGTGACCAGTCGCAGGATATATACACTGTGAAGTGTATATCTCAGTGTATATGTGACCAGTCGCAGGATATATACACTGTGAAGTTAATGTCTCAATGTATATGTGATGAGTCGCGGTAGTTATGGGATTGTAATGTTAAACCATCATCACTTGCTGTAGTTATATACTTGTAATGTTAAACCATCATTACTTGCTGTAGTTATAGGCTTGTGATGTTAAACCATCATTACTTGCTGTAGTTATAGGCTTGTGATGTTAAACCATCATCACTTGCTGTAGTTA
>NC_069460.1:17966273-18046273 GCF_026875155.1 Cherax quadricarinatus | reverse complement strand
ATTTGTATACATAGGAATGATGTGACTCTCTCCTGTGTTGGTTATGAGCTAAAACTGTAATGGAAATCAACATTACTATTCAGTTATGTAGTATGGTTCACACACACACACACACACACAGCCAGGAGCTGTGAATCGACTCTTGCAACCACAAATAGGCGAGTACACACAATGGTGACAACAGTGGACGTTCAACCGAAAGATTCTGTGTTCAATACTCTGGCTAGTGGAGAGGTAAGAACAGGTCATCTAACACCTGCTACCGTTTTTAGCAGTATCAGACATTATCTCTCAGTCCACAGCAGGACTCGAACCTACACACTCTGTATCACAGTAAACAGTACTTTCTCCGCCCAGCCAGATCCCAGCGTACTCTGATGCAGTGTGCAGGTTCGAGTCCTACTGTGGACTGAGATACTATGTGTTAAAAGTTCGCCCGTTTACGAATTAAGTGTTCTAGCAGTATATGGACACCTAGAGAGTTACTTGACTGTTGTGATTCGCATCTTGCAGGAATGGAACATCACAGCATATTTATGCTCTGGCAACTACAAATAAGTAATCACAAGTATGGATACATAACTATGGCTTAACAAGACGCGTCCAAGTACATGGCATATATACGAGTCCGTAAGAAAGACATTGTGGCCAGGGGTGCTAGACCAGCAGCAGCAGCAACAGCTGTTGTCACCCAGAGAAGGAATGACTCTGTCTACACCTCCTCCCTCACACTATGTAAGACGTTCCCTCCTGCCTCACCCTTTATGAGGTTACTTTGATGTTAGTAAAGAGAACTTGTTCCAAACAAGTGAAACTCCTTTTCTCTTTCTCGGGTTAAACACACATTTAAAAAGTAAGAGTGATATTGAAGGTGTATGGACTTATATACGATAGTGAAGGATGGAGTAGTGGCCTGGACACACTACTCGTGGCCTGGACGCATACTGGCCGTGACCTGGATACATACTAGCCGTGGCCTGGACACATACTAGCAGTGGTCTGGACACACACTACTCGTGGCCTGGACACATACTAGCCGTGGCCTGGACACACACTACTCATGGCCTGGACATACATTACCCGTCCTCTGGACATACACTACCCGTCCCCCGAACACATGCTAGCCGTGCACTGGACACACACTACTCGTGGCCTGGACACAAACTGGCCGTGGCCTGGACACACACTACTCGTGGCCTGGACATACACTACCTGTGGCCTGGACACATACTGGCCGTGGCCTGGACACTACTCGTGGCCTCGACTTTCATCACCCGTGGCTGGACACACACTGCTCATGACCTGGACACATACTAGTCATGGGTTAGACACACACATTACCCTTGGCCAGGACACATACTAGCCCTGGCCAGGGCACATACAAGCCGTGGCCTGGACACATACTAGCCATGGCCTGGACAAACACCAGCCGAGGCCTGGACACACATCTGCCATGGCCTGGCCACATACTAGTCATGGGTTGGGCACACTACCCTTGGCCTGGACACATACTTCCCCTGGCCAGGACACATACAAGCCGTGGCCAGGACACATACTAGCCGTGGCTTGAACACAGACTGGCAAACCAGCTAAGAAACGATGAAGAACAACGAGTAAGAACTGCCTTTGTGTGGTGCAGAACGCAGGCGTCCTAGCAATGACGCACTGCCATGTCTGTGTCCAGACGTACTGCCATGTCTGTGTCCAGACGTACTGCCATGTCTGTGTCCAGACGTACTGCCATGTCTGTGTCCAGACGTACTGCCATGTCTGTGTCCAGACGTACTGTCATGTCTGTGTCCAGACATACTGCCATGTCTGTGTCCAGATATACTGTCATGTCTGTGTCCAGTTGTATACTCTTGGCTTATCCTTGTTGTCTGTCCACTGACCATCCAGGGAGGAAGATACTGACCAAGCTTCCAGGAAGGGTGACACTGGCAAGGCTTTCAGGGAGGGTGATATTGACAAGTCTCCCAGGGAGGGTGACAGTGACAAGGCTTCCAGGGAGGGTGGCACTGACAAGGCTTCCAGGGAGGGTGACGTGACAAGGCTTCCAGGGAGGGTGACACTGACAAGGCTTCCAGGAAGGTGACATTGACAAGGCTTCAAGGGAGGATGACACTGACAAGGCTTCCAGGGAGGGTGACATTGACAAGGCTTCCAGGGAGAGTGGCATTAACAAGGCTTCCTGGGAGGGTAACATTGACATGGCTTCCAGGGAGGGTGACATTAACAAGGCTTGCAGGAAGAGTGACAGTGACAAGGCTTCCAGACAGTGAGACACAAGAGCAAGGCTCCCAGATAGTGAGACACAAGAACAAGACCCCCAGGCAGTGAGAGAGACACAAGAGCAAGGCTCCCGGACAGTGAGATAGAGACACACATACAGTGACATATAACCTACAATAACTGTAGTATCAGTAGAGACAAGGGCCGGGAGCTGCACTTGGTACCAAGATAAATATATAAATCAGAGCAATAAACATCAATGACACTGGTAATCACTCAGAACACTGGCTAATAGCAACCATCAAACACAATAGCATGAAAAATAAACATTATATCTAATTTTTTACAGCAAGTATTACAGAGCACTATTTGACTACATTTTAAAGGTCAGAATATCGACATATATTACACTTCCTGGAAGGTTTTGGAACGAGGGAGACGGTAAGAAAAAGCAGCAGCGAGTCGCATTAGACATACAAATTTTATAATGAATTAAGCGATATTTTAATTGAACTGCAAAATATTTTGTTAAAGGTATTTGTATTGATCCATCTCTGATGATGATAAGTTGAGGAGAAACTGTTATTGCAATTATTAAAATTCCAGAGAGCTGGTAACCCATGAAAGCCAAGAAGTGTGAATGATTGCCTCTGGAGTTGCTTGCTTAGTTCCTCGCTCAGTGTGACTTTCTAAATTATCTTATGTGCGGGTTATTTGTGTTTTGTTCCAGTCACGGTATTGTGCCTTTTTGTTCTTCGAGCTTAGGTCCTCCCACAAGACGCGACCCACAACAGTCCTCTAATTCAGTTTACATTTATTGCTTGACAACAGAAAGAAAGTGTAAAAAGAGGTTTGAGAAGGCTATGTGATTATTAAATACTGAACCATTTCCTAGAAGAAGTAAGAGTCACAGACCACAAGGAAGGTAGGTTCTTTGATGCTGGTAAGAGCTGCTTCATCTCAGCACCTGCATTTTAATGCCTTAAATCGAGCCTAAATCCCTTCTATTCCCACAGACACTTCGCGATTCCAACGAGTTTAGCGCTTCCCATGAATAATAATAACAACAACAACATAAAGAAAAAATAAAAATAATAATAACAACAATGATAATAATAATGCTAATAATAATAATAATAATAAATAATAATAATAATAATAATAATAATAATAGCAATAATAATAATGACAATTACAATTCCACAAAATTACAGAGGTGTGTGAACAGGAAGCTGGATGACAGTGCTTATAGCTTGGTAGTTTATCAAGTTCGTCGCGTAGCAACGTAAAGCGAGGGAGGCGTGATGATCTGGCAACTCTAGAGACTCCTAGCAGCATCAGCAGCAGCAGCTGCAGCATTAACTGAAACAGAAACACTGACGAGGAAGACGGAAATGTTGTGAGCTGTAAGAAGCTGTAGCATCAGCAGCATCAGTGAGAACCCAGAGGGTGACAGAGATGATGTGAGAGCTGTAAGAAGGTGCAGCAACACTGAGAAGAACCCAGAGAGTGACAGAGATGATGTGAGAGCTGTAAGAAGGTGAAGCATCACTGAGAAGAACCCAGACAGTGACAGAGATGATGTGAGAGCTGTAAGAAGGTGCAGCAACACTGAGAAGAACCCAGAAGTGACAGAGATGATGTGAGAGCTGTAAGAAGGTGAAGCATCATGAGAAGAACCCAGAGGTGACAGAGATGATGTGAGAGCTGTAAGAAGGTGAAGCATCACTGAGAAGAACCCAGACAGTGACAGAGATGATGTGAGAGCTGTAAGAAGGTAAAGCATCACTGAGAAGAACCCAGACAGTGACAGAGATGATGTGAGAGCTGTAAGAAGGTGAAGCATCATTGAGAAGAACCCAGACAGTGACAGAGATGATGTGAGAGCTGTAAGAAGGTAAAGCATCACTGAGAAGAACCCAGACAGTGACAGAGATGATGTGAGAGCTGTAAGAAGGTGAAGCATCACTGAGATGAACCCAGACAGTGACAGAGATGATGTGAGAGCTGTAAGAAGGTGAAGCATCACTGAGAAGAACCCAGACAGTGACAGAGATGATGTGAGAGCTGTAAGAAGGTGAAACATCACTGAGAAGAACCCAGACAGTGACAGAGATGATGTGAGAGCTGTAAGAAGGTGAAGCATCATTGAGAAGAACCCAGACAGTGACAGAGATGATGTGAGAGCTGTAAGAAGGTGCAGCTTCCATCACACATCCAGTATTCGCCACACCACTCGCGCCTCCTATCGGAAAACCATTACATACACCAAATCACTTGGGAAATATTCAACTTATACGCCAAGTGACGATAATGGGTTTTTAAATCCAACATAATTGAGGCGCCCGCCACTCATTTTTCATCTAGATCCTATATTTGGTTTGTTGTCTCTGATGGTCTCATGGGTAGGGTGGGGCAGGATGTGGCAGGGTGTGTGGTGTGCTGAAACTAGGGTGCATTTGTAGCAGGACAAGGGTGTATTATTTGTGCTGGGATGTAAGATGGTAGGGGTGCCGACTAGAAGAAAGTGTAATGGGGCGTAAGAGGTTGTGACGGGGTAGGCGGCGTGTAAAAAGTGTGTGACAGGGTGTAAAAGTGTGTGATGGGATGTAAGACTGTGTGACAGTATATATGTATTTACGTATGTATGTATGTATGTATGTATGTATGTATGTATGTATGTATGTATGTATGTATGTATGTACGTATGTATGTATGTATGTATGTATGTATGTATGTATGTATGTATGTATGTATGTACGTACGTACGTACGTATGGAATATGTATACGTACGTACGTCCAGAATTTACTCTCTGTTTTAGAGACTAAGTATTCTTAACTTGTGGTTAACACGTGACACACATCCTTAATACCCTAATGTAGCCAACAGGCATTTTAAACCTCCATTAACTAACCTATAAGGAAGGACTCCAAAAATCGTTCGCTTAAAGCGTCCAGTAACCTTATACTGCTGCTGGATGAAACCGCCATCATTCTTTATACTGACTACACACGAGTTTAGCGCTTCACACAAATATAATAATGCATATGAACAATGACATGAGTACAATGGAAGCCATATGCGAGTGGTGTTGCCTCGTTCACCCGAGGTTATAACTCAACCAACAACTCCACAAGCAAGTTTAGTCTGTGGAAAGTCAGCCGTCACAGCTTACTGGCACAGTGACTGCTTCAACATGTGTGGCAGATGTAGTGTCAGGGCCACGCGTGCACGATGACACTCATAACAATATACCAGCACTGAAGAAGACCTACTGACCCATGCTAAGCTCATAACTTCTAATTCATAATACACAAGCACTATACTACGCCTACTGACCCATGATGAAATTAAAACACATGTGCAACAGCTGGCTATCTTTATTGATGAAACGTTTCGCCTGTATAGTAGGCTTCTCCAGTCAAATACAAAGACAGCAGTAGAAATGAAATAAAGATGATGTAATTAATCCATCATCCTTGGAGAAAAAGTATTTGAGGTAGTCAGTCCCTCAGCCTGGAGGCTGAGGGACTGCTCCCTTTGTATTTGACTGAAGATACCTACTGTGTAGACGACACGTTTCATCAATAAAGCTACCCAACTGTTGTACATGTGTCTTAATCTTCAACTTGTCGGTATTCTATACTATTCTCAGCATCTACTGACTCATACTGAGCACATAACATTAAATTCATGATACACGAGCACTGCAGGCCTACTGACCCATACTAAGCACATAACTAGATGAGTATGAAACGTGCAACAGCTGGCTATCTTTTTCTCCGAGACGTTTCGCGTTCTTAGCAGGCTTTTTCAGCCGAAATACAAAGATGACTTAAGTAGTGGAGAGAACAGAAGTAGTGAGGATGTCAATACGAATAGAGTCAAAGATATCTATTTTTTTCTCTGTGAAACATCAAACCTATATGGGCTATACAAGGCAAGGAGTGATGAAGGCTCGAACCTTGGATTCTAATCGCCAGACAGACTGCTCTCGTAGCCGGGCTTTCCCAAAACACACCTCACAGATCTGTAGAACAGAGACGCAAATGCAGGTCAATGCGATTCTTTATAGACAAACTATTACCGACTTGAAGAAAACCACTGCGTGGGTGAAACGTTGTCAGTTAAGTATAGCAATAGACTGCATCTGTGTGCACTCAGCTCACACACTAAAGTCCGATGGTCGGTCCCAGGTACGGGTGGCAAAATTAGGGCGTGTTTCCATAAGACACCTGCTGTCCCTTGTTCACCTAGCAGTAAATATGTACCTGGGTATTAGTCAACTAGTGTGGGTCGCATCCTGGGGAAAAAATTGACCTAATTTGCCCGAAATGCTCTGCATAACAAGCGGCTTTCTATATAGTAGTATGTTACTGATGTCAGCTATGGTCTGTATACCTTGTACATGTACTTGTAGAAATAAAGATTATTATTATCATTATTATAATTATTATTATTATTAATTATTATTATTATCATTATCATTATTGTTATTGTTATTATTATTATTATTACTATTATTATATTATTATTGTTATTTCTTCGGGTATTTCTACCGTCTGTCAGAGGTAATACAAATCCTCCCCAACTTCCAACCTACACATCTTACACTATAAATTAGACAAATAACAAATGTAACAGTGTTAGATAGTAATAACAATATTGTTACTGTGTAGCTCTCACTTATTAGTGGTTGCAGGAGTCGATTCACAGCTCCTGGCCCCGCCACTTCGCTGGTCTCTACTAGGTCCACTCTTTCCCTGTCCCATGAGCTTTATCGTATCTCTTCTTAAAGCTATGTATGGATCCTGCCTCCACTACATCACTCTAGATTGTTCCACTTCCTGACAACTCTATGCCTGAATAAATACTTCCTAACATCCCTGTAACGCCTCTGAGTTTTCAACTTCCAGTTGTGACCCCTTGTTGGTGTGTCCCATCTATGACCAGCAGGAAGACAACGCTGTCTACTGCTTTCAACTTCCCGTCATTCCAATCCATATCTGCTATTTTTACCTCTTTTAAGCACTGCTTCCATTTTTCCCTTCATTTCACTCCATATCTACTCGCCTTAAGCACTCCTAAACACTCGAGTGAGAGGGAATAGCATACTCCTTATTCCCTGTTACTCCCAACCAGCTCCCACCACTCCCCCCCCCCATCCCAAAGTCACCAACAAGACCTTACCGACTCCCTCATCCTTCCCCTCTACCCCCCTCCCCTCCCCTCCCTTCCCCTCCCCTCCCGCCTTCCCCATGTCCTGGTATACACGACTGAAATATTATGGTAATCAAGCCAGAGAGAAGTGAAAACCCTGTGTTGTGTTGTGTGTGTGTGTGTGTGTGTGTTGTGTTGGTGTGTGTGTGTGTGTGTGTGTGTGTGTGTGTGTGTGTGTGTGTGTGTGTGTGTGTGTGTGTGTGTGTGTGTGTGTGTTTATTTTCCGACACTATTTCTTTTTTAATTTAATTTAAACACGTCTTCTACAGTATTTAATGATATCCAACACATGACAATTTTTTTTGCACCGTTTTGAAAATACTATTGTTAAACACAGTAGCAAATAAAAAAAAAGGAATTTATGTAAACAATAGACAACGTTAAGATAAAATAAGAACGAGATTCGAGAGGACAATGTCGAGTGTTAATCTCAAAGGTGACTGTATGAAGCAAGCCGAGGGTGACCCCTGGAGTGGGATGTTATAGTAATGTTGTTAGTAAACTCATGTTGGAGCAACAATGTTTCTTATGTATAATGTTTCTTATGTTGTAATGGGAACTTTTGTGTTTGTAAAAATTACAGTAAGGCTCGGTGGTATAAATACGTGGATGTGAAGTTTGTTAAGATGTTTTGTGTTAAGAGCTTGTGATATTGATGTTCCATGTTGATGTACAATACCTGCTAAGGTGATCAGTTGATGTGCCATGTTGATGTACAGTACCTACTGAGGTGCTCAGTTATGGCTGCTGAGGTCCCACCTTATGACTAATTAACAACACTCAAGCTCTGTTTCTGGACCCAATCATACCAACTCCTAAGGCTGTGTATTGATTCTACTAGTTTAGAAAGACACTTAAGCAAACACTATGACATATATATAATGTCTTTCTACCTCTGTATGTTAGAAGTGATCAAGGTCCCAGGACCGAAACGTTTTCTAATAAATTTGTCATAGTGTTTGCTTACGTGTCTTTCTAAACCAACTTGTCGGTATTTATTACCAAGGTTTATACAACTGATTCTACTACCACCGCCTGCCTTACCCAGACTCTTCCACTTCCTAACACCTTCAGGCTAAAGGAATATTTGATATCCCGGTGATTCATACCTAGAACTATCATCTATGCCATCTCGTCTCTTATCCTGCATTTGCAAAAATTTCGGTTGGTTCTGCCCTATATAGTCTTTAAAGTATCTTGTATGTGGTAATCATGTCTCCCCTGGTCCCCCTCTCTTCTACTGTTATAAAGTTTGATTCCTTTAATATTTCTCGTCTCCTCTTAGCGAATCGCTGAACTTTTTCTAATTTCTGGTGATGAACTATACCTGCCGGGATGCTGTTGTACCGTACGGCTGCACAACAGCTTTTGTTCACAGTTTGGCACAAAGTTCCCCGTCATTACTGACCAAAATCCCGCCTATACTTTATCTGCGGTACAATTTTTTTTAATAATTTTGATTAAAATTAATTTGTTGCAGCGTTTGTTGTTTTAATGAGATCACAGAGATCAACACCCAGGTGACCCACGAGCCTTCCTGCATCTATGATGTGCGGTGTATGTGTGACTACCTCTCAGTTGTTGCAACAGCACAGCTAGGCTCCTCGTGTCCCGTCTTCAGTGTTTGTAGCTACAGCAACACACACACACACCGAAAATATAGTATAGGCAAGGTGGCCAAAGACTGTAAACCTCACTCAAAGAAAAGGATCTTGGGGTGAGTATAATACTGAGTCCATCTCCTGAGGCGCACATCAACCAGGTAACTGCTGCAGCATATGCTGCAGCAGTTACCTGGTAAACTTGAGAATAGCGTTCCGATACCTCAGTAAGGAATCGTTCAAGACTCTATACCGTGTACGTCAGGCCCATACTGGAGTATGCAACACCAGTTTGGAATCCACACCTGGTCAAGCACGTCAAGAAATTAGATAAAGTGCAAACGTTTGCAACAAGACTAGTCCCAGAGCGAAGGGGGAATGTCCTACGAAGAAAGGTTAAGGAAAATCGACCTGACGACACTGGAGGACAGGACGGTGGGGAGACATGATAACGACATACAAAATACTGCAAGGAATTGACAAGGTGGACAGAGACAGGATGTTCCAGAAATGGGACATAGCAACAAGGGGTCACAATTTGAATTTGAAGATTCTGATGAGTCAAAGGGATGTTTGGAAGTATTTCTTTGGTCATAGAGTTGTCAGAAAGTGGAATATTCTGGTAAGTGATGTAGTGGAGGCAGGAACTATACATAGTTTTAAGACGAGGTATGAGAAAGCTTATGGAGAAGGGAGAGAGAGCACCTAGTAGCAGTCAGTGAAGAGTCGGAGCCAGGAGCTATGATAGTAGGGTGACATGTACATTATGTGGCCTCTTGAGGCGGGACAATGTGTCGTGGGGTCGAATCCTGGCCTGCCGCAGTTTGGTAAACGATTCAAAACCACTTGTTTCGTGGTTTTATTGCTATATATATATATATATATATATATATATATATATATATATATATATATATATATATATATATATATATATATATAAATGATAAATGATTTGTGGGGATGTTGCAGCTTTGAGAGTAATTGAATTGTAAAGTCCACACACTGCTGGCAAGACAGCTATTGAATGAATGAATGAATGATGGTGAATATGCTTCCTTTTTTCTCGAGGGGGGAGGGGGGAGGGGGTCATCCTATCTTGATATATACAAAAGATGACGTAATCAGTCCTTCGGCCTAGTAGTAGGTGGCGAGCACCGTAGTCTTGAAGACCATGGTGCTCATCACCTGCTTCTGAGGGACTGATTACCTCGTCATTTGTATATACCTCTATAGTCTTCACATTATGTCGTTGTATTGTATTGATAAAATCACTAGTTGGCGAAACGTCTTCAAATTAAAGATACCCAGATGTTGCACATAGTATCTATTTCTTCATCTTGTCGGTAATGTATACTATTCATATACATTTTTCCAAGAGGACATCTCTTCTCGTAATTCCTCTCATACCTGTTGAGAACTTCAACACAGAAGAGGTAACAGGAAAAGTACACAATGCATCAGTGCAAAAATTGTATACCTAGGTGATGGACACGATTTAATAAGCACATCAGGGAGGAGTTGAGTAAGGAGTAGATGTAGCAGCCATACATCAAACCACGGAACGGGTGGGGGTTTGAACCCACGGCAAGTGAGTCGTAAAACTCCAGGCCAGTGGAGTTCCAATCCCACCCGTTTTGTGCTTTGTTTGTAATCGTGTTATCCCGATTTCCTAATGATTTGGTGTCCCGTAGCTCACTTCACACATTGAGGTCAGGGGCTCGATCCCCGGTACGGATGGAAACATTAGGGCGTGTTTCCTTAACACACCTGCTGTCCAAGCTCACCTAACAGTGTAATAGGTACCTGGGTGTTAGTCGACTGGTGTGGGTGGCATCCTGGGACAAAGTTGACCTAATATCCCAGAAATGTTCTGTATAACAAGAAACTTTCTATACAGTAGTATGTCACTGATGTCAGCTAGGACTGTATACCTTGTACATGTACTTGTAGAAATAAAAATTATTATTAATTGTATTATTATTATTATTATTATTATTATTATTATTATTATTATTATTATTATTATTATTATACATCACTTGTAGGAACACAAGTGAAGCACTATCTGTCGATGTGTTCTTGAGGTAGTGGGAGAGTTCCTTGAGAATGTCCAGCGCTCGCACAGCCTCCACAATGAACTTGTATACATAAGAGAGGCCCATGTCAGGGGACGGTCAAAGATCATTGCCGCAAAAATGTCGCCTCCTGCTCAAAGAGATTAAATAGTATACTTGGGGTACAGACTGCTTAACTCGGGACCTGGTAAGGGGGTTATATGTAGGCGGGGTTTGCGGTTAGTAGTAAGGGAGAGGAGTAAGAGGCGGGATAAAGGGGCACGATAAGTAATGTGGTGGGTCGGAATTAAGAGTGAGGGGGAAATACAGGGTAGGGGGTAAGAGAGATGTTTGCATGTGATCAGGGTTAGTGTTAGCGGCAGGGTCAGGGGAAGCTGAGAGACAGCTAAGGGGGGAGACTGGGGAGGCGGGATAAGGGGAAGGCAGGGGTTGAGGTCTCCATGATAAGGGTAAATCCCTGGTGGGTGGGTGAGGGTGGTAGCGGCAGCGGCGCTGCGTCTCAGAGCCAGGCATTAAAAAAACATTTGCATGATTCTCCGCCTGGCATATATTTCACAGCAACGACCTCAATTACCTCAGGGAGCAAGTGGAGTTGCAATGATGCATCGCCACATTAAAGTTCCCGCTTATCAGGGAAAATACCAGCCTTTCTACACTACCCACCACCCGCTGATGCTGACTCTCTCTCTCTCTCTCTCTCTCTCTTTGGAGGACTATGGAAAAGAAGAAAGATCTTGCAATGAATACAAGAAACGAGATTAAGCCGTCCTGAAATAAATATACATATACAAGGAGAGAAAATAAAAAAAAATAAAATAAAAAAAATTATTGAACAAGAACAAGGCAGACCCAAGCCTTTCAAGTTTGTAAAAAAAAGGTAAACTAAATGTTAAAGACAAAATAGGAAGAATAAATGAAGCTGGAAAAATAACTGAAGTAGAGGAGGAACTGTGTAAACGTGTTTACAAAAGAAGATAGTTTAAAGGAAGCGGATTTTACTCCCAAAGAGACGGCTACAATGGAAGATATTGAAACAAATGAAGAGGAAGTAAAGAAATTACTCCCGGATGTTGACAAGAAAAACAGCAATAGGACCAGATAGTAGAGCGTCTTGGGTTATACAAGTGTGCAGCAGCAGCATGATGCCACACTGTACAGTATATTATATTGACATTAAGAGGGACATTAAAAAGGGGATAAGAAAAGCTAAAAGGGACTATGAAATTAAAGTTGCTAGGGATTCTAAAACTAACCCAAAAAGTTTTTTCCAGGTCTATAGAACAAAAGTTAGAGATAAGATAGGTCCCCTTAAAAATAACTATGGGCACCTTACTGACAATGAGAATGAAATGTGCTTGATTTTAAATAATTATTTTCTCTCAGTTTTTACACAGGAAGACACTAACAATATTCCAGTAATTAATTTTTACAGTGGGCTAGAAGAAGATAAATTATGTAACATCACAGTCACTAGTGAGATGGTTGTGAGGCAGATAGACAGACTGAAGCAAAATAAGTCGCCGGGTCCTGATGAGGTTTTTTCAAGGGTTCTTAAGGAATGCAAAATGGAACTCTGTGAACCATTAACTAATATTTTTAATTTATCTCTTCAAACAGGTGTAGTGTCTGATATGTGGAAGATGGCTAATGTAACTCCTATTTTTAAAACAGGGGACAAGTCGTTACCGTCAAATTACCGCCCAATAAGCCTGACCTCAATTGTAGGCAAATTACTAGAGTCAATTATAGCTGAGATTATAAGAAGCCATCTCGATAAGCATAGCTTGATTAATGATACTCAGCATGGATTCACAAGAGGCCGGTCTTGTCTAACTAATTTATTAACTTTCTTCAGTAAAGCTTTTGAGGCTGTTGACCACAATAAAGAATTTGATATTATTTACTTAGATTTTAGTAAGGCTTTTGATAGAGTTCCGCACCATAGACTGTTAAAGAAAGTGGCAGCCCATGGCATTGGGGGAAAAGTGCTCTCGTGATCGAGTCATGGCTCACTGACAGGAAGCAGAGAGTGTCCATAAATGGGGTTAAATCCGAGTGGGGATCTGTAACAAGTGGCGTTCCACAGGGATCAGTCTTGGGCCCGTTGTTTGTTTATAATATATATCAATGATCTTGATGAGGGAATTACTAGTGATATGAGCAAATTCGCCGATGACACAAAGATAGGTAGGATAATTGATTCAAACGTAGATGTTAGGGAACTTCAGGAGGATTTAAACAAACTCTATTCTTGGTCAGAAAAGTGGCAGATGCAGTTTCAATGTAGATAAGTGCAAGGTTCTGAAGCTTGGGAGTGCCCATAACCCTAGTACTTATAAATTAAATGATGTAGAACTTAGCCATACAGATTGCGAAAAGGACTTGGGGTTATGGTGAGCAGCAACCTTAAACCAAGACAGCAATGCCTAAGCGTACGTAATAAGGCAAATAGATTACTGGGATTTATATCAAGAAGTGTAAGCAACAGAAGTCCAGAGGTCATACTGCAGCTTTATACATCATTAGTAAGGCCTCACCTTGATTATGCAGCTCAGTTCTGGTCTCCGTATTACAAAATGGACATAAATTCGTTAGAAAACATTCAGCGTAGGATGACTAAATTAATACATAGCATCAGAAATCTTCCTTATGAAGAAAGATTGAAGACTCTTAAGTTACATTCATTTGTTAGACGAAGAATGAGGGGAGACCTGATCGAAGTGTATAAGTGGAAGATAGGTATTAATAAAGGGGATATTAATAAGGTCTTGAGGATGTCTCTCCAAGAGAGAACCCGCAGTAATGGATTTAAATTAGATAAGTTTAGATTTAGAAAGGACATAGGAAAGTATTGGTTTGGAAATAGGGTAGTTGATGAGTGGAACAGTCTACCTAGTTGGGTTATTGAGGCTAGGACTTTGGGTTGTTTCAAATCTAGGTTGGATAAGTACATGAGTGGGAAGGGTTGGATTTGAGTGGGACTTTCACATCAGAGCTTATTTCTTGGGTAGCATTGAAAATTGGGTTGGGTAAATGTTTTGTTAGTGGGATGAATTGTAAAGGACCTGCCTAGTATGGGCCAGCAGGCCTCCTGCAGTGTTCCTCCTTTCTTATGTTCTTATGTTCTTATGTCTATCAATAGTCTACAGACACTATAGACTATTGATAGACAAATGGCAGATGGCACATATGCTGTATTCGTTTCAACACTGATGGACTGACCACATCGACTCAAGGCTGAGGGACTGATTACCTCAACTCCTCCTGTTCTTCACCGTTCTCCTTTGTATGGACTGATGAAGCCACTGTGTGGTGACGTTTCCTCACTAAAGATACCCAAGTGTTGCAAATGTGTCTAATTTATCAAAATGCACATTGTTACAATACATGAGAAACTTTTTGAGAGGAAAAGGCGAACAATATAACAGGAAAAAAAAAGTCTCCATTGTAAGATGTCATTAGCGGAGTAACACAACGATCCATACTTCTCCTAATATTTTTTTATTTAAATAAATAATTTTCCAGAAGGCAGAAAAGGCTATATAAATATGTATTCAGATGACACAAAAATCTCACGAAAAATGAACAACGAACATGACTATAAATTTCTTGATTATTAAAAAACTAAAACATTATAGGAATGAGATGTTTCTGTGCCTCACGAGACAAAGTTTACCCTAGAACTGTGGCCACAACTGTGATCAAGAAACTTGAGCAAATTTCTCAAGCAGAACTTGATTTTCCTGAAGACTGAGGAGTTCTTCCTTAAATCCATCAGCATCATTTCCAACTTTAAGGAAGTTCAAATCAATTGACTGCCTCATCCAGCTGTGCTTCTGATGATCAACATTTTCTGGGGTAAATATCGCCTCATCTCTGTCTAAAATTTCGCTAAGCGTTTTTGAAACATCTCAACTAGGTCATCGACGGAAACCTATGCAACTTCTCTATTAAATTCATTCAGCCCGTGAGATGGAGCAATTTTCCCCCTTGACATAATTTCTTCTCAAAGAACTAATTCCCTTTTGTACGAAGAGATCGTCTTATTAATGGCAACGTTGGTTCAATTTCGTTATTGCTTTTTAATGATAAACTTGATTAAGCGCTAGAAACTTTTAACGAATCAAGCCAGCGTTGTCAGTCACTCTTCAGTGCTGTACAGCTGTCAGCCAACGAATGATTTTGATTAAACAAATTTATTTACGTTATGAGCAACACGATATTTGAATCTTTCAAATGGAGAGCCAGCGGCCTTGTACTGTAAGTGAACAAGTGCTGGCGCTCTGATAACATGACTTCGCAAGTGACAACGAGAACTTGATGAAGTTCACAATTAGGATCTCATCCTTCATGATCAAGTCAAGGTCTGGTTGGATCCCTTGTGTCGTCAAGTTTGTTTGCTGCAAGAAACAATGGAGAGCACATTAGGAGTGGCCCTCCTCACTTGTGTACTGTAAAATAAAAACTAACTCTATTATATATTAGTTGGGTGTGACTGGTGAAGCTGTTATGGGGATCTTCCTTGTCTATGGAGGAGCGCCATCTGTTGACGTGAGTCTCTACTTTCACCTAACATCTACTCTACTCTTTAGGCTTTCAGTTACTGTTATTTTTTTCTTTCTTCTGGTGGTGGAGGAATGAGTTACTTTACCTACAGCTGCCTTATCCACTTAACGTAAACATTGCTGTCTAAGAAATACGTAACTCTTTTTGTTATTTTCTTAATTCTGCTTATTTTATGAAGACAGGGATTACTGTAACTCCACTGGATAAGGATATTCCAGTGTAGTCGTTCTTTACCTTCTCAATATTGTAACTTTTAATGTCTGTACCTTCATCAATAGTTTAGCAGTGCATTTTGTTCTTCCTTATAACTCATTTCTCTGGCTTGTTCAGCCGAGAGGGCGAGGTCACCATAGATTCGATTTTAATTCCATAGGTATAAGTACTGTCGAAGTTATGAGACTATCTTTGAAGCCACGGGAATGAGTACTTACGAGGCGGTGCAGTACCGCTCAACTCTGCCTAACTGTACCTGGCTACGATCCTCCAACATTTGTTGACTTGCGTCGATTTCCTGGAAAACATTCTTCATTTGACAGAAGAACATCTCATGCCAAGCGTTATCTCTGCCTATGTAACTTCTGAACGTCTAAGAACTAAGAAGCTAACTGTAAGAATTACCTACAGTTCCTCTGACTATAAAACAATTCATCATTCGGAAAGGTCTTGTCCACCTCTGATATTAAGTTGCTCATAATACAGAAATTTTCCGACAATGTCGTCGTCTGTTTTACTCCGTGCAAACACCATAAGTTGAGAGTTGTCTTCCATATCTAAAGATTCGTTTACTGACTAGGAAATCTCCTGCTTGTTTTAGTCCCAGAACAACTTACATATTAAAGAGTATCGTGCGACCTGAGGTCAGTTCGTCATTTGACGATGTCAGAAAGCTAGACTAATGTAAGTTTCTTGGCGAACTCATTACCACAGACAGTCCTGACCATCGTCAGTGGCTATGGCTTAACTTCTTCCCCAACATAGACTTCTTAAAAAGCGCAATTTTCCAGGAGGCACAAATCGATTTCTTCTTAATTTTTTTTTACTGTACTTGACAGAGTATCACATGTCATATGTTACATTCGCCTCTTTCTCATTAAAGAAAACATGAAATCCGGATGAAAAGAGTTGAGATGGTGCTACAGTTTGTTTACCTTCAAAGATTACTTTGTCAATACTATCAGCGAAGTTCAGATTAAGAAAATCTTTCTTGTACCGTAAACAGAGTTTGTCATTATAAAAATCAGAGGCAATGCCGCCAACTTTCCAAAAAAAAAAAAAAAAGGCAAAACACGATTTTCTTTATAAGTTAGGAAGGGTATTACAAAATTAAGAAACGTTGAGTCTAGGTCACAACGTACATATGGGATGAAAAAACAAAGTCCAGCAAAGAAATAATAATAATGACAATAACAATAATAATAATAATAATAATAATAATAATAATAATAATAATAATAATAATAATAATAATAATAATCTTTATCTCTACAAGTACATGATACAACTTATACAGACTTAGCTGACATCAATGACATGCTACTATATAGAAAGCCGCTTGTTATGCAGAGCATTTCTGCAAATTAGGTTTTGTCCCCAGGATGCGACCCACACCAGCTGGCTAACACCCAAGTACCTACTTACTGGTAGGTGAACAGAGACACCAGGTGTCTTAAGGAAACACGCAAAATGTTTCTACCCATACTGGGGATCGAAAACACGGCCCTCAATGTGTGAGCTGAGTGCGCTACCAACACACAATACGGGAAACACAATATTGATCAGTGAGGTTCCATAGCGTAGCAACAGAACTCGCAGTGCGTAAATCCTCGAAGAACCAAAGTAGATTCAAGAATGTAGTACCAAACACCTCATCTTTAAAAAAAACAAAAATGAATTTTCTGATGGTACTTGAGGATGCTACTGGCAACCACTCGAGACACTGATGTAGATCACGATCGTAGATTAACAACTACTCCACTAAAATCTCCACATTACAAAGCTCTTCATTCGTTTCTAAATTACATATCTGATTATTCATCTTCTCAAACTTGCTCATTTTCTCCTTCCTGGCGCCTTATCTCATGTGACAAGGTCACACCATCAACCATTCTATCTGACACTCTCACAAGACCTCAGAAAAAACAACTGTCTGTCTGGCTAGTAGCGGACGGAGGATCGAACCTCCACCACTCTAATTAACTACAATTTTATAAACTATACAATATAAACAATTTGTAGTAAATATTGTAATATATATTGTGATTGTAATTAATCCATTTTTTTAATTAAGATTTTTTAAATAATCCTGATTATACCTACTTATCCTTTATACCTCCACAATCCTTTCCTTCCTACCTTCCTTATTCCTTCCATTCTTCCTTCCCTCCCTGGCATCTTCCTACTTTATCTGCCACCCTGCCGTCTTCCCACTTTCCCTGCCACTCTGCCATCTTCCCTGCCACTCGCCACCTGCCACTGCGTCTGCCTCTCCCCTAACACGGACTAAAGTGGTGTAATATCGCAGCCAACACTCCTGGGCGCGTCATATATGCAAATCAAAGTCTAATTCAAATCTCGTTAGAAGATAATATGTTTCATCTCTTTTCCATCTGCTGTTGCGCTGACAAATGTATGCAGGCTTTGACAGCGGTGTGTGTGTTAGTGTGTGTGTGTGTGTGTGTGTGTGTGTGTGTGTGTGTGTGTGTTTGTGAAATACACGAAAGAGGTTCTTGTGAAGGTTCTCCTTTTTTCCTGTAGTGAAATTAGTGCACATGTGGAATATAATATAGTGTTATTACAAAAAGCAAACACTCACACACAATCTCTCTCTCTCACACACACACACAGTGGTAGCGACCAGTAAAGAGACGGGGCCAGGAGCTGTGAATCGACCCCTGCAACCACAACTAGGTGAGTACACACTTTCTCTCTCTGTCTCTCTCTCTCTCTGTCTCTCTCTCTCTCTCTCTCTCTGTCTCTCTCTTTCTCACACACACAACACAATGCCATTACATGATAGAAATCCTGAAGAAGACATGATAACCAGGTGAAAAATACTTTAAAAGACTTGATATGGTGAAGAGGGAAAGACCGAGAGGCGAGAAACATGTGCAGGAGGGTACAGTTGGAACCAAGCAGACAAATGAGCGAGAGGGATGTCAAGAAGTAGCTTTTCAGCCTCGCGGTGGTCAGGAAGTGGAATGACCTGGAAGAACAGGCAATCTCCAGACATGTATATTTTATATGCTCATATCCGTGTGCCCCAAAAGCACTGTAAGAAAAATCTGTATATTATGTAAACAAAAGAATGAACAGTATTACTTAACCCGGTAACGATCAGTTACGAGGCAAGACCAGGAGCTGAAACTCGACCGCACATAGGTAAGCACACACACTCACCAAGTCATTAGCATTCGTAAAAATTAATTTCTCTCCAGTTACTTTAATGATCCTAATGTTCTTACTTTGTCACTAAGATAGATGCTGCCGCTGCCTGTAATTCACAACATCAATAAAAGATATTCAGCAATTATGAAATATCTATCTCCCGAATCCAGGCTCAGCGATACTGCCACGAGAAACCGTGGCCGAAAAAAAGTCACCTGAAAAAGTCACGAGAAAGGTCACACTTTTAGCATAAAAAAAAGACAAAAAAGTCACAATTTTGGGTAGGAAAAAAGTCACAAAAAGGTCACAATTTTGGCTATGAAAAAAAGTCATTGGAAACAAGTTACAAAAAAGTCACAATTTTGGCTAGGAAAAAGTCACTGGGAAAAATCACTAAAAGGTCAATTTTGGCTAGGGAAAAAAGTAACTGGAAAAGTCACACCAGGTTAGGTTGTGACCTTTCTTCTGTGATTTTTTTCCTGTGACTTTTTCCTGGATCCGTAGAAACAACTCTAACTGAAGAACTGAAAAATAATATTTGACACAGTACATAAATAACCCGCACATAAAAGAGAGAAGCTTACGACGACGTTTCGGTCCGACTTGGACCATTTACGAAGTGTGACTTTGTAAATGGTCCAAGTCGGACCGAAACGTCGTCGTAAGCTTCTCTCTTTTATGTGCGGGTTATTTGTGTATCGTTCCAGTCACGGTATTGTGCCTTTTTTTGTTATATGACACAGATACCGACAACATCAATAAAAACACAAACATACGTATATTCACTCCAAAAACCCCCCTCCCACACACACAAATTAATGACACACAAAGCAGGTTCAGACCACAAAGCAAATGGTTGTGAAATTACATATTTTATTATAAAAACGATATTTATTAACGCTACAAAGGCCTGCTGAATATTTACACAGAAAAGGATGATATCCCATATTGTCCAATGGTATCCTTATTAAACACACATTATATATATATATATATATATATATATATATATATATATATATATATATATATATATATATATATCACACGAGGGACACAGGAAAAAGAACCATTAAAGTAGGTCTACTATTAACATAACATACATTAAGAGTTGAAGAGCACTAGAGGTAGGCTTACTGATCCATGGTCAGTGACTCCACTGTCAGCATGCTGGTTAATGGTCAGTGACTCCACTGTCAGCATGCTGGTTAATGGTCAGTGACTCCAATGTCAGCATGCTGGTTAATGGTCAGTGACTCCACTGTCAGCATGCTGGTTAATGGTCAGTGACTCCACTGTCAGCATGCTGGTTAATGGTCAGTGACTCCACTGTCAGCATGCTGGTTAATGGTCAGTGACTCCACTGTCAGCATGCTGGTTAATGGTCAGTGACTCCACTGTCAGCATGCTGGTTAATGGTCAGTGACTCCACTGTCAGCATGCTGGTTAATGGTCAGTGACTCCAATGTCAGCATGCTGGTTAATGGTCAGTGACTCCACTGTCAGCATGCTGGTTAATGGTCAGTGACTCCACTGTCAGCATGCTGGTTAATGGTCAGTGACTCCAATGTCAGCATGCTGGTTAATGGTCAGTGACTCCACTGTCAGCATGCTGGTTAATGGTCAGTGACTCCACTGTCAGCATGCTGGTTAATGGTCAGTTACTCCACTGTCAGCATGCTGGTTAATGGTCCAGTTACTCCACTGTCAGCATGCTGGTTAATGGTCAGTTACTCCACTGTCAGCATGCTGGTTAATGGTCAGTTACTCCACTGTCAGCATGCTGGTTAATGGTCAGTTACTCCACTGTCAGCATGCTGGTTAATGGTCAGTTACTCCACTGTCAGCATGCTGGTTAATGGTCACTTACTCCACTGTCAGCATGCTGGTTAATGGTCAGTTACTCCACTGTCAGCATGCTGGTTAATGGTCAGTTACTCCACTGTCAGCATGCTGGTTAATGGTCAGTTACTCCACTGTCAGCATGCTGGTTAATGGTCAGTTACTCCACTGTCAGCATGCTGGTTAATGGTCACTTACTCCACTGTCAGCATGCTGGTTAATGGTCACTTACTCCACTGTCAGCATGCTGGTTAATGGTCACTTACTCCACTGTCAGCATGCTGGTTAATGGTCACTTACTCCACTGTCAGCATGCTGGTTAATGGTCACTTACTCCACTGTCAGCATGCTGGTTAATGGTCACTTACTCCACTGTCAGCATGCTGGTTAATGGCCACTTACTCCACTGTCAGCATGCTGGGTCAAGTGCAGCAACTGGATATCTTTATTATGTAGACGATTCGCCAACGACTAGCTGCATCAATACAATACAGAAGACTGAAGAAGTAGAGGATGAGGTAATCTGTCCCTCAGTCTGGAAGCAGGTGTTCAGTACTGTATATATTGTATATCCTGAGATTTTTTACTTTCAGTATTAATGAATTCTTGAGTGGCCATGAACAAGTGACAGCTTAATGACCCTCGTGTAGTAGACTTCAGGGCCCATAACCAACCCACTACAAACACAAGTTTGGTATTGAAGATAGTGACAGTTCTATGCAGATGGTATGTTTTCAAGGTGTTGCAGTATCTCTCTGCTAGTCAGTGATATATTGGTCAGAGTGCTGCAGTATCTCTCTGCTAGTCAGTGATATATTGGTCAGAGTGCTGCAGTATCTCTCTGCTAGTCAGTGATATATTGGTCAGAGTGCTGCAGTATCTCTCTGCTAGTCAGTGATATATTGGTCAGAGTACTGCAGTATCTCTCTGCTAGTCAGTGAATATTGGTCAGAGTGCTGCAGTATCTCTCTGCTAGTCAGTGATATATTGGTCAGAGTGCTGTAGTATCTCTCTGCTAGTCAGTGATATATTGGTCAGAGTGCTGCAGTATCTCTCTGCTAGTCAGTGATATATTGGTCAGAGTGCTGCAGTATCTCTCTGCTAGTCAGTGATATATTGGTCAGAGTGCTGCAGTATCTCTGCTAGTCAGTGATATATTGGTCAGAGTACTGCAGCATCTCTCTGCTAGTCAGTGATATATTGGTCAGAGTGCTGCAGTATCTCTCTGCTAGTCAGTGATATATTGGTCAGAGTGTTGCAGTATCTCTCTGCTAGTCAGTGATACATTGGTCAGTGCTGCAGTATCTCTCTGCTAGTCAGTGATATATTGGTCAGAGTACTGTAATATCTCTCTGCTAGTCAGTGATATATTGGTCAGAGTGTTGCAGTATCTCTCTGCTAGTCAGTGATATATTCGTCAGAGTGTTGCAGTATCTCTCTGCTAGTCAGTGATACATTGGTCAATGCTGCAGTATCTCTCTGATAGTCAGTGATATATTGGTCAGAGTGTTGCAGTATCTCTCTGCTAGTCAGTGATATATTGGTCAGAGTGCTGCAGTATCTCTCTGCTAGTCAGTGATATATTGGTCAGAGTGCTGCAGTATCTCTCTGCTAGTCAGTGATATATTGGTCAGAGTACTGCAGTATCTCTCTGCTAGTCAGTGATATATTGGTCAGAGTGCTGCAGTATCTCTCTGCTAGTCAGTGATATATTGGTCAGAGTACTGCAGTATCTCTCTGCTAGTCAGTGATATATTGGTCAGAGTGCTGCAGTATCTCTCTGCTAGTCAATGATATATTGGTCAGAGTGCTGCAGTATCTCTCTGCTAGTCAGTGATATATTGGTCAGAGTGCTGCAGTATCTCTCTGCTAGTTAGTGATATATTGGTCAGAGTGCTGCAGTATCTCTCTGCTAGTCAGTGATATATTGGTCAGAGTACTGCAGTATCTCTCTGCTAGTCAGTGATATATTGGTCAGAGTGCTGCAGTATCTCTCTGCTAGTCAGTGATATATTGGTCAGAGTGCTGCAGTATCTCTCTGCTAGTCAGTGATATATTGGTCAGAGTGCTGCAGTATCTCTCTGCTAGTCAGTGATATATTGGTCAGAGTGCTGCAATATCTCTCTGCTAGTCAGTGATATATTGGTCAGTGTTGCAGTATCTCTCTGCTATTTAGCAGTATACTGTGCAGAGTGCTGCAATATCGCTGCTAGTCAGTGGTATACTGTGCAGAGTAGTGCAATATCTCTGATAGTCAGTGGTATACTGTGCAGAGTGATGAAGTATCTCTCTTCTGTGTTCAACTTCCCTGAAGGAAAGGATATAAGGCGCTCTCCAGCGTCTTGCAACTACTGTTGCAATTGAAGGCTCATCAGCATGCACGATAAGAGCTTTATCAAAGTTTGGCTACACACGAATATCTTCCAGCTACACACGTGCCTTCTGGCTACACACGAATAATTTCTGGCTACACACGCATATCTTCCGGCTACACACGAATATCTTCCAGTTACACACGTATATCTTCTGGCTACACATGAATATCTAATGTTTATACAGTGGAACTTACAGGGTAAGTACTGCTATCTTACCTTAATTCAAGTTACTACTAACCCCACAGGATGCAACCCGTAACATTCAGCTGACACTCGGGGATCTACTGCCAGATGAACAGGGCCATACGTCCCGTCCTGCCAGTAAATGGAACCCGAGCCCATTCACTTATGAACTAAACGTTTTATAAGAGTTATCAAACGAGGAGTAATGAGTGAGCATCCAGTGACGCAGTTTCCTACACAAGTACTTAACGTTCTTCGTATGTGTACAAAGTTTTTAATGAATTATTATTATTATTATTATTATTATTATTATTATTATTATCAGAGAGAGATAAACTCGTAAAGATCATACAACGCTTGTGGAATGGGAGGTAATGAGGTATGATACGAGGAAGGTAAAAGGAACTACAATTCCTTGGATCAAGAGCTCACCAGGAAATAATTCTGTAGTAATATCCAGCAGGACCCAGAAATGTACACAGCTTCTGTGAACAGTAATGACTTCAAAAAATCTAGCATGACTTTAGAAAATCTAGCATGACTTTAGAAAATCTAGCATGACTTTAGAAAATCTAGCATGACTTTAGAAAATCTAGCATGACTTTAGAAAATCTAGCATGACTTTAGAAAATCTAGCATGACTTCAGAAAATCTAGCATGACTTCAGAAAATCTAGCATGACTTCAGAAAATCTCAACAACCCTTCTTCAGCCCTCTGGACAACAGTTTTGGTAATCCCGCACCTCCTCCTAACTTCCAAACTACGAATTCTCTGCATTATATTCACACCACACATTGCCCTCAGACATGACATCTCCACTGCCTCCAGCCTTCTCCTCGATGCAACATTCATCACCTATGCTTCACACCCATATAAGAGCGTTGGTAAAACTATACTCTCATACATTCCCCTCTTTGCCTCCAAGGACAAAGTTCTTTGTCTCCACAGACTCCTAAGTGCACGCTCACCCTTTTCCCCTCATCAATTCTATGATTCACCTCATCTTTCATAGACCCATCCGCTGACACGTCCACTCCCAAATATCTGAATATATTCACCTCCTCCATACTCTCTCCCTCCAATCTGATATCCAATCTTTCATCACCTAATCTTTTTGTTATCCTCATAACCTTACTCTTTCCTGTATTCACTTTTAATTTTCTTCTTTTGCACACCTACCAAATTCATCCACCAATCTCTGCAACTTCTCTTCAGAATCTCCCAAGAGCACATTGTCATCAGCAAAGAGCAACTGTGACAATCCCACTTTATGTGTGATTCTTTATCTTTTAACTCCACACCTCTTGCCAAGACCCTCGCATTTACTTCTCTTACAACCCCATCTATAATATATTAAACAACCACGGTGACATCACACATCCTTGTCTAAGGCCTACTTTTACTGGGAAATAATTTCCCTCTTTCCTACATACTCTAACTTGAGCCTCACTATCCTCATAAAAACTCTTCACTGCTTTCAGTAACCTACCTCCTACACCATACACCTGTAACATCTGCCACATTGCCCCCCTATCCACCCTGTCATACGCCTTTTCCAAATCCATAAATGCCACAAAGACCTCTTTAGCCTTATCTAAATACTGTTCACTTATATGTTTCACTGTAAACACCTGATCCACACACCCCCTACCTTTCCTAAAGCTTCCTTGTTCATTTGCTATCCTATTCTCAGTCTTACTCTTAATTCTTTCAATAATAACTCTACCATACGCTTTACCAGGTATACTCAACAGACTTATCCCCCTATAATTTTTGCACTCTCTTTTGTCCCCTTTGCCTTTATACAAAGGAACTATGCATGCTCTCTGCCAATCCCTAGTACCTTACCCTCTTCCATACATTTATTAAATAATTGCACCAACCACTCCAAAACTATATCCCCACCTGCTTTTAACATTTCTATCTTTATCCCATCAATCCCAGCTGCCTTACCCCCTTTCATTTTACCTACTGCCTCACGAACTTCCCCCACACTCACAACTGGCTCTTCCTCACTCCTACAAGATGTTATTCCTCCTTGCCCTATACACGAAATCACAGCTTCCCTATCTTCATCGACATTTAACAATTCTCAAAATATTCCCCCATCTTCCCAATACCTCTAACTCTCCATTTAATAACTCTCCTCTCCTATTTTTAACTGACAAATCCATTTGTTCTCTAGGCTTCCTTAACTTGTTAATCTCACTCCAAAACTTTTTCTTATTTTCAACAAAATTTGTTGATAACATTTCACACACTCTCTCATTTGCTCTCTTTTTACATTGCTTCACCACTCTCTTAACCTCTCTCTTTTTCTCCATATACTCTTCCCTCCTTGCATCACTTTCTACTTTGTAAAAACTTCTCATATCCTAACTTTTTCTCCCTTACTACTCTCTTCACATCATCATTCCACCAATCGCTCCTCTTCCCTCCCGCACCCACTTTCCTGTAACCACAAACTTCTGCTGAACACTCTAACACTACATTTTTAAACCTACCCCATACCTCTTCGACCCCATTGCCTATGCTCTCATTAGCCCATCTATCCTCCAATAGCTGTTTATATCTACCCTATACTGCCTCCTCTTTTAGTTTATAAACCTTCACCTCTCTCTTCCCTGATGCTTCTATTCTCCTTGTATCCCATCTACCTTTTACTCTCAGTGTAGCTACAACTAGAAAGTGATCTGATATATCTGTGGCCCCTCTATAAACATGTACATCCTGAAGTCTACTCAACAGTCTTTTATCTACCAATACATAATCCAACAAACTACTGTCATTTCGCCCTACATCATATCTTGTATACTAATTTATCCTCTGTTTCTTAAAATATGTATTACCTATAACTAAACCCCTTTCTATACAAAGTTCAATCAAAGGGCTCCCATTATCGTTTACACCTGGCACCCCAAACTTAATATTTTATGACATTTAAACCATACATTGTAAGCTTTGCAAGGAAATAAACATTTATTATTATTTATTATTATTGTTATAGGGAAGTATCGCCACTAGTAAATCAATGTCCCGTGGAAGCTTGAAAAGAAGAAACACTGCTCCTTGTAAAACTGTCTTCTAAAAAACTGTCTAAAAGTCTCCAGAGGCTAAGGGACTGACCACCGTCTATCAAGGCTAAAGGACTGACTACTGTCTATCAAGGCTGAGGGAGTGACCACCGTTGATTAAGGCTAAAGGACTGACTGCTATCTATCAAGGCTGAGGGAGTAACCACCGTCTATGAAGGCTGAAGGACTGACTGCTATCTGTCAAGGCTGAGGGAGTGACCACCGTCTATGAAGGCTGAAGGACTGACTGCTATCTATCAAGGCTGAGGGAGTAACCACCGTCTATGAAGGCTGAAGGACTGACTGCTATCTATCAAGGCTGAGGGAGTGACCACCGTCTGTGAAGTCTGAAGGACTGGCTACTATCTGTCAAGGCTGAAAGACTGACCACCGTCTATGAAGGCTGAAGGACTGACCACCGTCTATGAAGGCTGAAGGACTGACCACCGTCTATGAAGGCTGAAGGACTGACCACCATCAATCATGGCTGATTACCTGTGCACTTTACTGTTTTCAATATTATAATCGCCTCTATGCGCCTGGAGAAGCCTGCTGTGCAGGCGGAACGTTACAACAATAAAGATACCTAGGTGTTACACATGAGTCTTACTCATTAACTTGTAGACTAACATTCATAATATGAAAATATAATCACTTTATTACATTACTCTTTCGGTTGCTCTCTCTCTCTCTCTCTGTCTCTCTCTCTCTCTCTGTCTGTCTGTCTCTCTCTCTCTCTCTCTCTCTCTCTCTCTCCCTCAGTAGTACTTTATTCAATTTTTGTCAAATTACTTTAAGTGTTTCTTGTAAGGTAATGTAAGTATGCAGGTGTAACGAGTGCATAACTAACCTTGATAATACTTGCCTCATTACACGGCTCAGCTCACTGAAGCTCACGTTACACCTGACGCTGGATGAGCATATTACAATAACTTATTGTTCAAACTAAATGAGGTGATTCCCGTCTAGCTCTTCCACTGAGGAATCTGGCAATACTCAAGTAGCAAATGTTGGCTTGTAAAATACAGCGTTTCCCTTGTGTTTACGTCCTGTGTGTGTGTGTGGGTGTGTTTGTTTTTGTGTGTGTATGTGTGTGTGTGTGTGTGTGTGTGTGTGTGTGTGTGTGTGTGTGTTTATGTGTGTGTGTGTGTATGGTAGAAGTTTATCTGATAAAGAACAAGTGTACACAGTCACTGGATCAGACATAATTAATGTGAGGTCTTCTCACCATTTAAAAAGAAAAACTAATACAATGACACTTGTTAAAACAGCACAGAGTAAACGACAAACTGAAATTACAGCAATACGGTTACAGACGACTTAAATAAAGGAAGGAATAGTTTTCATGTATTGATGATGAAAACTAAGGCAAAGAATGGTTCTGTATAAGAATAAAAATGTACACCTTATATAAGTATAATTTCACCCACTACGTAACATACACACACACACACACACACACACACACACACACACACACACACACACACACACACACATACACACACACACACACACACACACACTTCAACAACCCCACCTCAGCCCACACCATCACACTCATAAAAAAATAATAATATAAAATGAAATTCGGTATGAAATATGAGCACTGATGACACTCAGCTGTTCGGCCAAATTGCTGAATGCGTAATGGGCTTCTTTTTTTTCTGTTTAAATTTTTGAGTTGATGGGAGCTCCTGGGCGTGGACTTGTAATGTACAACACGCTGCCTAGATGCTACCACCATTACACACCATCAAATATTCTTAAGATTCACAACTTCTTATTCCTATGTACACTCAGTTTGCCCAGTTGATAACGTGTATCTGTATGTAGTGTACGTAGCACCTTCCACTCACACACACACACACACACACACACGCACATATACATATATATATCTGTGTGTGTGTGTATAGGGTGGTATATGTGTATAAAGTTAGGCTGAATTTAATAGGTTTGGAAGAATTAATCTATAATATGTAAAGCGTAGCAAGACAGTAGATTAGACTAAGTCAGCCTTGAGATAAGTTAGGCTAAGTTACATTAACTGCTAAATAATTTCTTCTACAAAAATAAACATTCACATACACTAATAATCACGTCAATACAACATAACAATCTATAAGAAAACACACTGTCCCGTTTTCAAAGCCTATTCGAGTGTTTTTGAACACTGACTAAAATGCACAACATATACATCACCTTTTAGTTGATTTGTGTGTGGTGATTTATAGTGCAGAAAATAAAATATTTAACAAAATATTTTGCTTGATGATTAACCATTTGGATTATTATTTTTGTAATACAGAAAAAATATCTTTTAAGGAACACACACACACACACACACACACACACACACACCACACACACACACACACACACACACAAAACACACACACACACACACACACACACAAACACACACACACACACACACACACACACACAAACACACACACACACAACACACACACACACACACACACACACACACACACACACACACACACACACACACACACACACACTGTGGCATGCAAAGAGTACGTAACCTTTATTCGGCGCATGGACACACCCTCATTTACAGGCTATCTCCCCCAACCAGCGAACCAGGTTGCTAAGAGTTGATGATGGGGCCCCATCGTTCAACTAGTGACCAGGTTCTAGCCAATAAGAAGGTGGGATTGACAATCGCAGAGGTTATGTGGATACCGCTCTCCTGTCTGCCCTTGTCATTCCCATTCTAGAGCTGGTTGAAGCACGGTCTGCTATCTTGTGGCTTCTATTTCTGCCTTGCTTACCGTGGAGTGCACTATATTTATCACTGTACATAGTGTACATATTGCTGTTCTAAATTGGTGAAGGATAATATAAGTCTAAACTTTTTCTGCTGTGTTTATTTGCTCCCATTACACCTGGGATAACAGGCCCTTTGAAATCCTAGGTTGTAATACACACACACACACACAAAACACACACACACACACCACATATATATATAATATATATAATATATATATATATATATATATATATATAAAATATTATATATATAATATATATATAAATGTGTGTGTGTGTGTGTTAATACCCACAGTAGTCACTTATTACAAGAATTAACTAAAAATTATGTTGAAATTTAGAAATTTTTAAACTCAAAGAGTATACTGGAAACATTTACCAATCACAGACAGTTAACATAAAATAAAAAACTATGGATGTAAGCTTTAGGTGGAAACTATGGTTGAATGTTATGATTAGAAGCTGTGGTTGAAGTTATAATTAAAAGCTATGGTTAGAAGCTATAACTAGAAGCTATAGTTGAAAAGGTACAAGAGAAACACCAAATAATTTGATAGGGAAGATAAAAAGTGAACCGAAAACATGAAACTAAACGTACCAGAGAGACCTTTAATACTAATATAGTATTAATACTAATACTAATATAGTATTTTAATATTTGAACTGTTTTGAAGGTTCTCTCTGGTAGGTTTAGTTTCATGTTTTTGGTTCACGTGCATTGGAAATCAGTATTTTTTTTTTGTATAAAAAATGAGATACAGTGTTAGAATAATCTCTAAACTTCTCTAAATTAAACCACTTGAGAAGAAACCAAGAAGGCTTCCAGCTTTAATGAGAACACTAATACACTGTTGTTTTGGTTTCAGGTTCCTTGGTGACTGAGACACTTGTGCAACACTTGTGTATATTTACTGTGGAAACGTTTGGTCAACGAGAGGCTTCCACAGTGCTGTACACAGATGAAGCCACTTTCTGGCAAAATGTTTCCACAATAAAGCTACTCAAGTGTTGCACAAGTGTCTTCTCAATCATCAACTCGTCGGTTCTCTGAACTATTTATCTACAATTCAGATTCCTTCTTAAATCTTTTTCGTATCCTCTTTGTTTCTACTAAAGTTAGGTTCTAAGTGCCTCTCTTATTTTCTTTCTCTAGAATTATGATCTAACAGTTGTCCATGTTGACCTTCATCTGCCACTCTGGTCACATCATTAACCAGGATCTTTGTCAGGCTTCCTGGTATTCTCCCAAGAATTTGTCAGTTATTTTTTGTAGTCAACGAACTAATGTTGCTATTTATTCCCTTATCTATATAATTTAAAAAGATTATTATATCTAATGGTTATAAACATAACCATAATTTTTCAAGTGAGGACGGGTAAGCCAGTGGAAGGCCTCAGTCGGATGACCAAAAACTTCAGCTGCGGGCCGTCATATAACTAAGACCCGCGCCAGGAAACATTTATCCTGTTTCCTAACAAGCCTTACATTACCTAAAAGATTATTATCAACAGAAGGATTAACTGTGACTGGCACCTGTTCTGAATTTTAACCGCTTGTGACAGATGTTGCCTTTCGGTTAGCCATGTCTTGATCCACGTGAGAAGTTCTCCTCCAATACTGTGTGCTGCTAATTTCTTCATTAGTCTCCTGTGTGGAACCTTGCCAAAGGCCCTGCTGAAGTTATGTTACAAGGCAGCACCTCAAATACCTTAGTGAAATTAGGTCAGCAAATTAGTTAGGTAAAAATGATCTCTCATTAACTCGTGTTGTTGAGACTCGTTAATCAAACGAATTCACCAAGGTGAAATTTTTTATCATTTTTGTTTGATCTAGTTTCTTAGTGACGAATGTATGTTGCTTGTGCAGCTTGTTCAACGCTTTGGAAAATATCCTAATGTAAATAATAATTATTATTTGGCAAGTCTATTTTAAGATAATCACCAGTCAAGTTACTACAATCAATCACCAGTCAAGTTACTACAATCAATCACCAGTCAAGTTACTACAATCAATCACCAGTCAAGTTACTACAATCAGCATTAACTTTAGATTATATAGTCCCTTAATCCTCCGTAGTCTCATGGGAGAAAATCTGGAGCCATAACTATGTAATCCATTATTATCTTTCCAGTAAACATTAAAACAAATATATCTGTGATCACTTTCTGCAAGCTCTTTAGTAATTTTGAACTACAGCGATAATTGTCACCTGTTTCTTAAATATATTAGCCTTAATATAATTCTCACCAACATTAACCTTAATATTACTGTCACTAAAATTGTTCAATTCCTATTACAGTGTTTCAGTCAACTTAACTGAGCTTATAATCTTTCATACTTAATATAGTCGTAATGAACGACTCTCATTTAATAATATATATATATATATATATATATATATATATTATATATATATATATATATATATATATATATATATATATATATATAATACATACATACATACATACAATGATTCATCGCGATAATATATCTGATATTTTGAGTTTTACAACACTTTCTGCCCCATACATGCTTGTACCTTGTATTAGTATATAACACCAAGCAGCGCTCATCTCAGTGCGTATTTCCCTCGTAAGTCATAAAGCTTCATTGATGTTAACATCTAAGTGGATTACAGCCTTAACAGCCCTTGTGTAGTCTGTAGGCTTAAAACTTATACGATTATCATTATAGATATCGTTATTTTATTTTATTACTATCATTATTATAATTATTATACTTCATCACTTTATAGTGTTATTCTACTTTAGTTGTTCATATTTTTCATATATAAGTAATGCTTGGTGATGCATGAGTTAGTCTGATCGTAATGGAATGGAGGTATCAGGAAGAGGCATGGAGAAATTCTGGAAAGGCAAGGAGGTGAGAGGCAGGGAGGTGAGAGATAGGGAGGTGAGAGACAGGGAGGTGAAAGGCAGGGAGGTGAAAAGCAGGGAGGTGCGAGGCAGGGGGATTCAGGAACAAGCAGGGAAGAGTTCAAGAGGAGGCAAAGGGAAAAATCAGAAGGAGGCAGGGGAAAGCAGGAACAGAAGGCAAAAAATCCAGACAGAGAATTAGAAGTGCAGAGAGAGAAATCTTGGAGACAGGGATAAATTCAAAGAGATTCATGGTGAAATTCAGGGAAATGCAGGCAGGAATTCAATAAGCAGGGAGGGAATCAAGGACAGAAAAGGAAAAATTAGAGGCAAACAGTGAGGAATCAAGAGCAGGCAGGGAGAAATTAAAAGCAAACAGTGAAGAATCAAGAACAGTCAAGAAAGAAAATAGGGACAGGCAGGGAGGAATTAGGGACAGACAGAGAGGTATCAGTGACAGACAAGGTGGAATCTATCAGGCAACAAATGGACGTATTCCCCCATACATTTAAATGAGGCAACAACAAAGACCAACACGGACAAAAGTCTGAGTACGGAAGCCATGCCTGCAAAAACAACCCCAAACTAATATAAGTTGGATTTTAGGGCACTAATGCGTTTGGATGGGAAAGATTATGAGGGTCTGGCTAAAAAATTAGGAGGGGAGGGATAGGTGGTCTTGGCATGGTGGTGGGTGGTGGTGGTGGTCTTGGTGGTGAGTTGTGGGAGCTGTGATAACTGGGCCAATTATCTCATACTGCTTATATGTACCCCTCTAAATTTCCACATCAGGACATATATAATATATATATATATATATATATATATATATATATATATATATATATATATATATATATATATATATATATATAACACACATATAATAAATATAATATAATGATTATATATATATATATATATATATATATAATATATAATATATATATAGTATATATGATATATTATATAATATATAAAATTAAATATGGCCTGGTGGTTAACGCTCTCGTTCACACGGTGAGGGCCTGGGTTCGATTCCCAGCCAGAGTAGAAACATTGGACGTGTTTCTTTCCACCTGTTGTCTATGTTTCCCATCAGTAAAATGGGTACCTGGGTGTTAGTCGACTGGTGTGGGTCGCATCCTGGGAAACTGACCTAAGGAGGCCTGGTCACAGACCGGGCCGCGGGGGCGTTGACCCCCGGAACTCTCTCCAGATAAACTCTCCAGATATAAATGTATAATTATTATATATATATAGTGATATATATGATATATATATATATATATTATATATATATATAATATATAATATATTATATAAGAGGCGTGGAGTTAAAAGATAAAGAATCACACATAAAGTGGGAGTTGTCACAGTTGCTCTTTGCTGATGACACTGTGCTCTTGGGAGATTCTGAAGAGAAGTTGCAGAGATTGGTGGATGAATTTGGTAGGGTGTGCAAAAGAAGAAAATTAAAAGTGAATACAGGAAAGAGTAAGGTTATGAGGATAACAAAAATATTAGGTGATGAAAGATTGGATATCAGATTGGAGGGAGAGAGTATGGAGGAAGTGAATGTATTCAGATATTTGGGAGTGGACGTGTCAGCGGATGGGTCTATGAAGGATGAGGTGAATCATAGAAGTGATGAGGGGAAAAGGGTGAGTGGTGCACTTAGGAGTCTGTGGAGACAAAGAACTTTGTCCTTGGAGGCAAAGAAGGGAATGTATGAGAGTATAGTTTTACCAACCTCTTATATGGGTGTGAAGCATGGGTGATGAATGTTGCAGCGAGGAGAAGGCTGGAGGAAGTGGAGATGTCATGTCTGAGGGCAATGTGTGGTGTGAATATAATGCAGAGAATTCGTAGTTTGGAAGTTAGGAGGAGGTGCGGGATTACCAAAACTGTTGTCCAGAGGGCTGAGGAAGGGTTGTTGAGGTGGTTCGGACATGTAGAGAGAATGGAGCGAAACAGAATGACTTCAAGAGTGTATCAGTCTGTAGTGGAAGGAAGGCGGGGTAGGGGTCGGCCTAGGAAAGGTTGGAGGGAGGGGTAAAGGAGGTTTTGTGTGCGAGGGGCTTGGACTTCCAGCAGGCGTGCGTGAGCGTGTTTGATAGGAGTGAATGGAGACAAATGGTTTTTAATACTTGACGTGCTGTTGGAGTGTGAGCAAAGTAACATTTATGAAGGGGTTCAGGGAAACCGGCAGGCCGGACTTGAGTCCTGGAGATGGGAAGTACAGTGCCTGCACTCTGAAGGAGGGGTGTTAATGTTGCAGTTTAAAAACTGTAGTGTAAAGCACCCTTCTGGCAAGACAGTGATGGAGTGAATGATGGTGAAAGTTTTTCTTTTTCGGGCCACCCTACCTTGGTAGGGTGGCCCGAATGCACAGCATATGTTGACTGTAGACGACATTTCTGATCGAGACGTCATCATAACAAGTCCTCTGTATTACGTGTCTTCGTACCCCAGTCACCAATCGTAATGCTTTTATAACGTATAAAACTCTCAGTGTTGAAAAGAGTTTGGTCGAATAGCCTTTCGTAGCGTGACGGACTTTCACATTGCCGGCGACCTGTTTACAACTACTAACGATCCTACACACACTGCTACATTCACTATATTGAGAACTTAAAGTTGTGATAGTTGTAGTTTGTTAATGATCTGAGACGGACCGAATCGTCATGCTAAGTTCACTTTCCAGAGTGAACCTTTAACTGTGACTCTTTCGCATCGTAACAATTTTTAAATATATACACTGATAAAACTATTTATTTTTCTGGAGATCATAAAGATCTTTCAGTGCCAACATGTATTTACCAGCTATGCCTTACTGGCTCGCATGATAAAACATTATGCTCATTGGAGAAGCTAGGTATAAATACTTCAAAATATATAGAGAATGAAATTTGTGTGGAGTCCATGTCACATTGACTTATTCATGTACCATGAAAGAAACCACGTTAAGTATAACTTTGTGTCTACTGTATAACCCACTATGATAACTGTACGTTGATTAGCGCATACACGCAGTATCTTGTATTGTAAACAGATTGACTAATGTTGTAGTAGCCAGGCTAAGATTAGCTACAAGTACTTCTGTTAGTTTTATATAAATAACAAACGAGGGGTATTGCCCCTCGGAACGACCTCCAGATAAGTAGGTAGGCATACAGTCAGTCATACAGGTATACAGGAAAATAAACAGATTAGTCGAAGAGCCAGAAACGAGCATACACAGATAACGAGGGAGGCCCAGCGACAGTATGACAACGACATAGCATCGAAAGCCAAGTCTGACCCTAAATTTCTGCATAGCCACATCAGGAGGAAGACAACAGTCAAGGACCAGGTAATCAGGCTGAGGAAAAAAGGTGGGGAGCTCAAAAGAAACGACAAAGAAGTATGTGAGGAGATCAACACGAGATTTAAGGAAGTATTTACAGTGGAGACAGAAAGGTGAAGAAGCTGGTAAGTGACCTTGATACCTCAAAGGCGGGGGTACCGGACATCTCTCCGTGGGCCCTTAGAGAGGGAGCAGAGATGCTGTGTGTGCTACTAACCACAATTTTCAACATATCCCTTGAAACTGGGCAAATGTAGTCCCCATTTTTAAGAAAGGAGGCAGAAATGAGGCACTAAACTATAGACCAGCGTCACTGACGTGTATAGTGCGCAAAGTCATGGAGAAGATTATCAAGAGGAGAGTGGTGGAGCACCTGAAACGGAACAAGATTATAAACGACAAGCAGCACGGATTCATGGAAGGCAAATCCTGTGTCACAAGCCTACTAGAGTTTATGACAAGGTAACAGGTGTAAGACACGAGAGAGACGGGTGGGTTGATTGCATTTTCTTGGACTGCAAGAAGGCCATCGACACAGTTACTCACAAGAGATTAGTGCAGAAGCTAGAGGATCAGGCACGTATAACAGGAAGGGCACTGCAATGGATCAGAGAATACCTGACAGGGAGGCAACAACGAGTCATGGTATGTAATGAGGTATCACAGTGAGAGCCTTTGACGAGCGTGGTCCCAAAGGGGTCAGTTCTAGGACCAGTGCTATTTTTGGTATGTGAATGACATGATGAAAGAGATAGACTCAGAAATGTCCTTGTTCGCAGATGATGTGAAGTTAATGAGGAGAATTAAAACAAATGAGGATCAGGCGGAACTACAAAGAGACCTGGACAGGCTGGACGCGTGGTCCAGCAACTGGCTCCTCGAATTTAACCCTGCCAAATGCAAAGTAATGAAGAACGGGGAAGGGCAAAGAAGACCGCAGACAGAGTATAGGCTAGGCGGCCAAAGACTGCAAACCTCACTCAAGGAGAAAGATCTTGGGGTGAGTATAATACCGAGCACGACTCCGGAAGCACACATCAACCAGATAACTGCTGCAACATAGGGGCACCTGGTAAACCTGAATCATTCAAGACTCTGTACACTGTGTACGTCAGGCCCACACTGGAGTATGCAGCACCAGTTTGGAACCCATACCTAGTCAAGCACATCAAGAAATTAGAGAAAGTGCAAAGGTTTGCAACAAGGCTAGTTCCGGAGCTCAGGGAAATGTCCTACGAAGGAATGCTAAGGGACATCGGCCTGACGATACTGGAGGACAGGAGGGTTAGGGGAGACATGATAACGACATACAAAATACTGTGAGGAATAGATAAGGTGGACAGAGACAACATGTTCCAGAGAGGGGACACAGACACAAGGGATTACAACTGGAGGTTGAAGACTCACATGTCAGGAAGTGGAATAGTCTGGCAAGTGATGTAGTGGAGGCAGGAACCATACATAGCTTTAAGACAAGGTATGATAAAGCTCATGGGGCAGGGAGAGAGAGAGAGAGAGAGAGGACCTAGTAGCGACCAGCGAAGTGGCGGGGTCTGGAGCTTAGTCTCAACCCTTGCAACCACAATCAGGCGAGCAATTAGGTGAGCACAGTCAGTCGTACAGGTATACAGTCAGTCGTACAGTCACTTTTTTGAGCACTGTGCTTATCAATTTACTAAGAAATATGAATATAGACAATACACTAAAACATGTGATATATCAAGGTATCGTTATTAAAAAAAAAAAATAGAAATTCTTAACATATAAATTTCTTCGTAACAGTGCAAAGAATGACAAACTTTGTAAATAATATATAGTATACCAAATGTGCTCCTCTTAGTCCCTATAGATCCTAGGGACCTACATATATATATATATATATATATATATATATAATATATATATATATATATATATATATATAATATATATATATATAATATATATATATATATATCAATGAAACCACGAAGCAAGTGGTTTTGAATAGCAAACTGCGGCAGGCCAGGGTTCGACCCCACGACACACTGTCTCGCCTCAAGAGACAACACAATGCACATGTCACCTTATCCACTAAGCCCTTTTGCTTATTCCTAAGTGGTTATCGTGCTATAGCCAGGTGTGCAGGACAGTAGACTACAGCCATGTAGTCTACTGTCCTGCACATCTGGACAGTAGGACTGAAGAAGTCACTCGTGACGAAATGTCCTGAACATAAGTGCCTTTTTCCACACTTCTCACAGTCATTCGCTCTAATTTATCCCGAAAAACTCGAGTTATACGAGTCATGATTTCCCTAATAGGAAGCTACTATGTAAATTCACCTGGTATAAAACACCTTAGTGTGTTTATGGTGCTTGAGTTCCGGCGCTTGGGTCTTAGCTCTGTATATTAACTGGAATTACTCGCTGACTTTTGGCGCTCAGTCATATCTACTTTCAAGTTCATATATTGAGTTGACCTCCATTACATCCCTTCCTTACATTTGTTCACTACTCTCACGCTGAAGGAAGCCTTTATGTCCCTCCGGCTCATTTTAACTTTTAGTTTCCAGTTGTGTTCCTCGTTTTACTTCATCCCATTTCATCTAGTCTGTCCGTATCAACCTTGTCTGTCTAGGAATGTCTAATAAATTGTAATGTTTCTTCTGGTCTAGGTAACTAGCTCTCTTAATCTTCATAACCAAGACGATTTAACTAGCTCTCTTCACCAATCTTCGTAACCAAGACGATTTAACTAGCTCTCTTCACCAATCTTCGTAACCAAGACGATTTAACTAGCTCTCTTCACCAGTCTTCGTTGCCAAACAGTTGTACTTGAGAACCATCCTTGTAACAGCCCTCTTAACTTTATTAGCATTCATTTAAAGCTCACGAGATGAGGGCTGCATGGTGGCGCAGTGTACTCAAGTACGAGTCACACGTAGGGAAGTCTACAGTGATCTGAATGCTTCCTTGCTCGCATTGTGCAAGAATGGTATATAATACCGACAAGATGAAATTAAGACACATGTGCAACATCTGCGTATCTTTATTGTAGACGTTTCGCCATCCAGTGGCTTTATCAATACAAATTCTAGGACATAACTTGAAGACAGTAGAACTATGTACAGAAGATGAGGTAATCAGTCCCTCAACCTTGGAGTTGGTGTTTTTCGCACCAACTCCAAGGTTGAGGGACTGATTACCTCATCTTCTGTGCATAGTTCTACTGTCTTCAAGTTATGTCCTAGAATTTGTATTGATAAAGCCACTGGATGGCGAAACGTCTACAATAAAGATACCCAGATGTTTCACATGTGTCTTAATTTCATCTTGCTCGCATTCTTGAAGAATAATCTATTTGGCAGCTTTGCAAAGGACGCTAATTTTATTCAATTTATATGTGAATTTGGTATAAACCTTTGTAGTAAATACCGACAAGTTGGTTTAGAAAGACACGTAAGCAAACACTATGACATATTTATTAGAAAACGTTTCGGTCCTGGGACCTTGATCACTTCTAACATACAGAGGTAGAAAGACATTATATATATATATATATATATATATATTATATATATATATTATATATATATATATATATATATATATATATATTATATTATATATATATATATATATATATATATATATATATATATATATAGGCGGAGAGTGAGGTGTGACGCACGTGACCTGAGGAATGTCATAAGAACATAAGAATGGAGGAATTTAACTCTTATCGACCATCTTCATTGATTCCTGGCCTTCAAAACCTAATCATACCTACTGCTCAAACTGTGTATGGTGTTTGCCGCGACTATCCTTTTATTTAGTGCACTCCACATAACACCCTGAGATATAAAATTACCTCTCAATGTTTTTATGTCTGAACTCATCTGTGTCCCCTCGCACCATCTAGTATCTTAAACTGCATGTGTCTATCAACCGGCTGATACTATGAATATTTTGCACGTCGTGATAATAACCCTCTTCTGGTTTGTTACGTTAAGTTCCTCACGTCTTTCCTCGTAGTCCTAAGATCCATTATCCTCCTTGATTGTATCCTTAGTTTCTATATACTCTTGATAATGTGCGAGCACTAAGCTGTGTGTACGTGTACTCACCTATTTGTGGTTACAGGGGTCGAGTCACAGCTCCTCTGTGTGTATGTGTGTGTATATACTCACCTAGTTGAGGTTGCAGGGGTCGAGTCCAAGCTTCTGGCCTCGCCTTTTCACTGGTCGCTACTAGTGTGTGTGTGTGTGTACTCATCTGTTTGTGGTTGCAGGGGTCGAGTCACAGCTCCTGTGTGTGTGGGGGGGGGAAGCTCACCTACTTCAACATGACGTTCAAATCCTCGTAATATATTTTAAACAACATTCTAAAAAGTCGTTGTAATCTTAATAGTCACTCCTCAACGTCACGGGTCACTGTGACCTGGCTCAGTCTTTTGTCAGGGTGACCTGTGTGGCTGTGACCTGGGTCACTTCTCAGCAACAAACAGACAACCTGGGTAATCGCCTCCGCCACTGCCACCGCCGCTGCTGGTGGTGGCCGGGCCAGATCATTGGAGTTAGCGCAGTTACAAGAGTACAGAACACGAATTTCCATCTGTTCTATTAAAGTTCTTTGAGCTGGAGCGACATCCAGCGGCCCAAGTAATACAAAACAAATATAACAAAATGAATTCCTGGTTCCATTCCAAAGTGAACCGGGCGGGGAGGTGGCCCGCCTACCAGTCTTTTGTTAGTGTTCGTTCACTCTCCTCTTTGTTTCACCGGTGGCTGTGGCCACCTCTAGTCTCCCCTACACCACCTCACCCACTTATCTACTTCCCCTAGACTCCTTCCCCTAGCGCTAGGTGACCCAGAAGACACTCTCCTTACAGCCGCGAGGTAGGTGCTACTTGCCAAGACTCAGACTGACCACGAGAAATTAGACGAAATATTTTGCTAAACACTTGATACACGTCCTCTCTTGAAAACGTTCATAATTTACATACCGTTCCAATGACATTCGATATTGCAAATCCCAAAGCAAATTACATTTTGGGCGCACCAACTTCATCTGAATATGTCATATCGTACAAGTTTAGCCGCTCAACATTGAGCAACTTTGGCGGCGTTTAGTTCAGAGCTCCGGGAAGCGGAAACCTACACTATTATCATAATAGATACACTAAGAAACCCTCTGTATGTCCCATGGGCGTGTTGAGTGTTGCACCAGGGATGGGCGGGGTGTGGGCGCCTCATTTCTTCACGCCCATCCCTCCACAAACACACACATACACACGCCCACAGTTTTGGAAAGACAGTGAATCAATTTGAAAAAGCTCGCATAATAAGCGCCAATAAAAACCCGCGTTCCACAACCTCGGAGTGAGTCCCATTTCCATTTTATTCCATATCATGGCCGCTTTATTTTGGATTCCATGAAAATCTTCTCTGGCTGAGGCTGCCAACTACTGCCACTTGTAATGCTGTATATGTGTACTATGTATATAATGCGTATAACATACGTAACGTGCGAGAGAATATATATATATATATATATATATAATATATATATATATATATATATATATATATATATATATATATATATATGTATATATATATATATATATATATATATATATATATATATATATATATATATATAACATACGTAGATATATAATGCTTACGCATGTTCTAAGGACGGTGTGTTTATAGGCCGAAATGTATACAATTTTTTTTTTATCTGGGTTAATGCCTTTCATTGGGCAATATTACACTTTTCTGATTCAACATCATATATATTATATGCAAAATAGCCACAGGGAGGGTTGATTGACAGCTCTAGGCCTTTCGTGTTGCAACCGTGTGGCAGAAACAGAGCAAGAAATCTAGGCAGATTCGTTCAGGGGGGAACGACTCTTTCGCTTGTGGATGACGACCCACTGAACAGGTCGTCACGTGACTAAGATCTTAAGACTCGTGTCAAGAAACATTGTGTTGTTCCCTAGCTAATAAACCACCAACATTAGTTTGAGAGCCTCTTCTGCTGAAGAGGACCTCAGACTGAGGTTGAAATATACAAAATAACTCTTCTATTTTTCCACGCGGGATGATTCCTTTCAAGGCGAATGATGTTCATAATATGTATGACGTACATTATATGTATGATGTTCAGTACAGATTATCTCGTAGTACTAACATATTAAAGGAACTGTTGACAAGATGTAACTTTGAAGAGGCAAAACTTACGGCTCTCTTGGATTTCAATTACGAATAAATAGACTGAATGATCTTCTAAAGCTCAAATGCTAAATAAATGCCCATTAAAATTCCTCATTATAATTGCAGCATTTTTTTACATCAGCACATTAAAGAAGCGACCAGAATGAAAGATGGCAACTCACCGTTAATACTAGAGCAAGTATTTACTAGAAAAAATAATACTTTTTATTATATTTGATGTTAACCTGTTTGCTGGGTGAGATCATGTTCTGTGTAACAATAACATATATGGCAAGACATGACCTGGAAGAGCATACCTTTGATGAGTTTCGAGAGTTTTTCTACTCCCGCAGCCCGGTTTGTCTGGTGCTTGCTTGATCAACCAGGCTGAAGTTGCTGCTGGTAGGATCGCTCTCATAGTCTTCATAGACTGGTTGATCTGGATCCTGGTGGAGATATTCGTCCAGTTTCCTCTTTAAAATTTCTACACTTGTATCGCTAGTGTTTCTGATATCTTCTAGTGAGATGCTGAATAGACTGGGACCACGGATGCCGACACAATGTTCTCTTATTGTGCCCACGGTGTCCAAGCTTTTCACTGTATTTTTTTTAACTTCCTCCCATATCTCTCACTCCAGTATGCTGTTATGGCAGTGCGCAAATTTGGGATTAGGCCCTCGAGTGCTTTCCACCTACATATTGTCATGTATCTCTCCGCTCCAGTGAGTACATATTTAGGATTATGAGGTATTCCCAGTAGTTTAAAAGGTATATTGGCTCTTTGCGGGCTGTAAATGATCTTTGTATCTGCTCCAGTTCTGGTATCTCCCCTGCCCTGAACGGGGCCGTCAAGACTTAACAATACTCAAAACGAGAGAGAGCACAAGCGTTCAAAATATTATCACCATTGGTACGATTTCTCCTGGTTTGAAAGTTCTCATTATCCACCTTATTATCTTCCTGGCTGAAATGACATTTGCCTTACTGTGCTCTTTGAGAGAAAGGTCAATTGACATAATTACTCCCAGGTCTTTCATGTGTTCCTTTCGGTCTATTTGATGATCCACTTGGGTTTTGTTTCCAGTGTTCCCTTTTAGTTCTTCATTCTTTCTATATATATATATATCAGCACCTGTAATTTATCACCATTGAACGTCACGCTGTTTTCCCCTGACCCTGGACAACCTTGCTTATATACTCCTGCATTTTTTCAGTGTCTTCTACCGAGGAGACTTTCATGCTTATTTTGGTGTCATCTGCAAATGACGATGAGGAACTGTGACCGGTGTTTTTATCTATATCTGCTATGAGGATAAGAAACAACAAAGGTGTCAAGACCATCCATTGTGGTACTGAGCTTTTTACCTCGTTGATTCTGTTTTACTCTGTTTACTCTTACTTTTAGTCTTCTATCTGTAATTGAAAATCTATTTGCCTACCTTTTTCATTATGTCTGTGGCCTTCATTTTGTGCGCCATCATCCCATGATCGCATCTGTCAAACGCCTTTGCAAAACTCGTGTACATCACATCTGCGTTTTGATTTTCTTCTAACGTCTCCATAATTTTATCAGAGTGTTTACCAGCTGTAGCAAGCATCATCTCCCAGTTGTATATCCATGCTGGTCTGGGTTGTGCAGATTGTGCTGTTCCATAAAGTTTGTAATTTGGCGTCTCGTCACTCTTTCTACGACTCTTATGATGTGGGATGTTAGGGATACTGGTCTGTAATTTTTGGCTAGCGCTCTACTGCCTCCCTAATGCAAAGGAGCTATAGCAAGAAGAAGACATAAGATAGCCTAGACTATAAACAATGAAAGATGATGAAAGACAATACTTAAGAGACACAAACACTAATATAACCTTACAAACTATACACCTCTCTCTCTCTCTCTCTCTTTCTCTCTCTCTCTCTCTCTCTCTCTCTCTGAAGTATTGTTATAAAAGCTCCGAGTAAACACGGTAAAGAAGCAGATAAAGAGAGTCAACAATGCTGCTAACTATCAGTTATCAGGAGTCAGACTGCAATTCTTTTTATTAAAAAAAAACATACGATAAAATTTCCCATAAAAGACTAATTTGGAAACTTCAGAATATAGGAGGAATACAATTTAAACTCTGGCAATGGAGGAGAAAATTTTATGTTTCATAATCAAAGCGAATAGAATTTATACCGATATTCTTGTTATTAATGTAAATGTTCTCCCAGAAGGAATAAAACGATATGAATATATTTCCAGACGATGACATAAGAAATAATAACGATAATGTATGCTTCAATAAGGTTAAAATTACCTGAGCGTAGAGTAACTCACTGACGATAGGCATAAACGTAGGTAAGTGCACGTAATGACAATAAGAGAAAGCTAAAACAGATATTGTTGGATCAGATAACATGAACACCTGCTGACTGAACTATCGAATGATTGAATAATGAATTTAAATGTGTTACAGGTCCTTTTTTACAATATCTTCGAAGACGAAGTAGAGTTGTTCAAAATTGCCACGAAGAACATTAAAGTGAATTCAAACACTTGGACTGACCCCCCACAATCGCTGGATCTATTATCGAGCATCAGTGGGGGTCTGATGGAACAACGAGTCACGAACCGTTTTCCTCCACCATCGTCGTTAAAACTTACAGCAAGTTTTGCTTGAAGAATGAATCAAAATTCCCCTGAATACTGCTCAAATACTAAATGAATAAATTCCTCGACGAACTGGTGATGTTTTAACTACAAATGGAGGACAAACTCCATATAAAAAGAAAAAAATGTTATAGAACAAGGTGCGCATATTATTTTGTCCAAGATAAACTACTAAATCGAAAACTATGGGCAGAATGAGGGAGTTAGTATAAATAAAAGAGACTGGCCAAAATATCACATGAATAGGGCAGTGAGAAACTCGTGTGTAACACTGACGAACATCAGACAACCCGTCACATACATGCAGGCTCACGGCCTTACAAAAAACAGTTGACAAAATACGTTAGACCAAAACAGGAATTTGCGTGTAGTGTGGTGTCCCTACCACCAAGAAAAGTAGATAAAATATAAAAAGTAGTAAAACACGTTACAACATAAATCCTGAAGTAAGATATACGAGATATGGAAAAAATGACTGAGAACACTAACTCTGCTGTTGTAACTACACCACTGAAGACAACATCACCAACATAACTCTGCTGTTGTAACTACAACACTGAAGACAGAACACCACCAACATAACTCTGCTGTTGTAACTACAACACTGAAGACAGAACATCACCAACATAACTCTGCTGTTGTAACTACAACACTGAAGACAGAACACCACCAACATAACTCTGCTGTTGTAACTACAACACTGAAGACAGAACATCACCAACATAACTCTGCTGTTGTAACTACAACACTGAAGACAGAACATCATCAACATAACTCTGCTGTTGTAACTACAACACTGAAGACAGAACATCATCAACATAACTCTGCTGTTGTAACTACAACACTGAAGACAGAACATCATCAACATAACTCTGCTGTTGTAACTACAACACTGAAGACAGAACATCATCAACATAACTCTGCTGTTGTAACTACAACACTGAAGACAGAACATCACCAACATAACTCTGCTGTTGTAACTACAACACTGAAGACAGAACATCATCAACATAACTCTGCTGTTGTAACTACAACACTGAAGACAGAACATCACCAACATAACTCTGCTGTTGTAACTACAACACTGAAGACAGAACATCACCAACATAACTCTGCTGTTGTAACTACAACACTGAAGACAGAACATCACCAACATAACTCTGCTGTTGTAACTACAACACTGAAGACAGAACATCATCAACATAACTCTGCTGTTGTAATTATAATACTGAAGAGGGGGAACGGTAAGAGGTACTGAGGGTAAGGGGGAGACGTGGGCGTCAGGAAAAAAAAAGACAGGAAAAAAGGGGAAAGCAAAGAAGAGGAAAGTGTGTGTGGGTCCAAAAAAGTGGTCCAAGTGGCCGTAAGTTTGAGTTTAGGAGGAAGTAACCAGGTTTGTCCTCTCCCCCCTCCTTCCCCTTACCGTACATCCCCTCCCTCCTTTCCCTTCTCCATTCCCCTTACCCTACATCCCCTCCCTCATTTCCTAGCTTCATTCCATCCTTTACGCTGTCTATCTCTACCTCCACCTTTCATCATCCGCCTCCCTTCTACCTCACACTCCCCTATCCTCATCCTTCTCATCTTTACCTACCTCCACCCCCTCCTTCATCCACCTCCTTCATCATCCACCCCTTTCCCTCGACAAATCCTCTGCCAGCACAGGATTCAATTAACCCTCATTCGATTTTGTGGATGTAGACAGATGGGGGTTGTCCTCTCGCAACCACCTTGATTTATGTTTCTAGAAGAGGTTAGAACAAAGACATGTTCATGGTGGTGTGTTCTCTTGTTTGCACCTCACTCTGTACTTATATATACCTCTACAAGTTCCTGGATTGTTTGTACGGCTTGACAAAGCTCCTGAAGAGCGAAACGTTGCCACAATAAAAATGTCACATTACTTACACTTGTGTCCTTTTACCTAATATGTTCTCCTGTTTATCTCACCAGTGTTCTCATGTTTGTGTTGCTAGAACAGACACTATTAAGTCGCTAAACAAGCACTCTCGTTGTCGCGTTGTCTTGCTTGTCTCTTTAGAACAAGGACAATTGTGGTGACAGTGTTGTCCTTGTAAAACGAAGAATGAGGGAGACATGACTGAAGTGTGTAAGTGGAAAATGGGCATTCACAAAGGAGATATAAATAACACGTAATAACACGACTGTAAACAAACCACGGAATGGGTGGGGTTTGAACGACTCACTCGCCATAGGTTCTAACCCCCCCCCCACACACATACCGTGGTTGGTTTTCCTACTTTTACAAACCTCTCCCTCACCCTTAACCTCACAGACATTCATTCTCCTCCTTCACTAAACCTCTCCCTCCCCCTTATAAACCCTCTCCTATATCCTAAACCTCTGCCTCCCTCCCCCTAACCCTCTCCCTCTGTCTCCCAAGTTTCTCCCCCCCTCCTACAACGCCTCTCTGCTTGCTTATGTTTCTCTCATCACTGTAAAATATTGGTCTGGTGATGCGCCTTACATTATTCCTATACAAGAAGAGAGTCATCATTGTTGCATCGGAAGCGGCGTGTTAGCCTCCAAGTGAGCGCCCTGGGCGTGATGAGTGGGCGGGGTGGGTGTGATGAGTGGGCGGGGTGGGTGTGATGAGTGGGTGGGGTGGGCGTGATGAGTAGTCGTGCGGGAGGGTGATGAGTGCATCTATCCTCCATCATGGCTGATGAAGAGTATGGCTGAATGTATGTAGCAACCCCGTGTTGCCTGGCCTGCAACTCTTGCAAGACGCAGCCAGGGTAGGTGAGGAGCAGGGTAGGGAAGATGAGGAGGGAGGGAAGATGAGGAGGGAGGGAAGGTAAGGAGGGAAGGAAGATGAGGAGGGAAGGCAAGGAGGGAGGGAAGGTAAGGAGGGAGGGAAGATGAGAAGGGAGGGAAGAAAAGGAGGGAGGGAAGGTAAGGAGGGAGGGAAGGTAAGGAGGGAGGGAAGGCAAGGAGGGAGGGAAGATAAGGAGAGAGGGAAGATGAGGAGGGAGGGAAGAGAAGGAGGGAGGGAAGGTAAGGAGGGAGGGAAGATGGGGAGGGAGGGAAGGTGAGGAGGGAGGGAAGACAAGGATGGAGGGAAGGTAAGGAGGAGGGAAGATGAGGAGGGAGGGAAGACAAGGAGGGAGGGAAGGTAAGGAGGGAGGGAAGGTAAGGAGAAAGGGAAGGTAAGGAGGGAGGGAAGGCAAGGAGGGAGGGAAGATGAGGAGAGAGGAAAGATGAGGAGGGAGGGAAGACAAGGAGGGAGGGAAGGTAAGGAGGGAGGGAAGGCAAGGAGGGAGGGAAGGCAAGGAGGGAGGGAAGGCAAAAAGGGAGGGAAGGTAAGGGGAGGGAAGGCAAGGAGGAGGGAAGGCAAGGAGGGAGGGAAGGTAAGGAGGGAGGGAAGGCAAGGAGGGAGGGAAGATGAGGAGGGAGGGAAGATGAGGAGGGAGGGAAGGCAAGGAGGGAGGGAAGGCAAAGAGGAGGGAGGTAAGGAAGAGGGAAGGTAAGGAGGGAGGGGAGGCAAGGAGAGAGGGAAGGTAAGGAGGGAGGGAAGGCAAGGAGGGAGGGAAGGTAAGGAGAGAGGGAAGGCAAGGAGGGAGGGAAGGCAAGGATGGAGGGAAGGCAAGGAGGGAGGGGAGGCAAGGAGGGAGCAGAGGAGGAAGTAAGGAGGAGGAAGGCAAGGGGAGGGAAGGTAAGGAGGGAGGGAAGGCAAGGAGGAGGGAAGGCAGAAGGAAAGAGGGAGTAAGGAGGGAGGGAAGGCAAGGAGGGAGGGAAGGCAAGAAGGAAAGAGAGAGGCAAAACGAAGAGCGAGAGTATAGGAAACTAAGAAGGAGAGTGAGGAAGGGAAATGAAGGGAGGGGTGGGCGAGAAGAGTAGATGAGAGGACAATAAATGAAAGGCAGAAATGGGACAGGAAAGAGAGAGAGAGAGAGAGAGAGAGAGAGAGAGAGAGAGAGAGAGAGAGAGAGAGAGAGAGAGAGAGAGAGATCACTATAACTGGTGGACATGTGTGCCAAACTTCCGGTACGTCATTCACAAAGCAATACCAGTGCAAAAAAAAAAGCAGTTTTTTGTGGACAATGTTACCAGCAAAATTCAAGAGAGCATCAGAGTGTAGAGAATGTTAGTCCACTACCATAACAAAGTTGTAGATGTGATCGTCCAACTCAAGTGTCAAAGGAGCATCAGATGCATAGGAATTCTCTTCCACCTGAAGAAGTTATGCCAAATGTCACCAAAGACAAGATATAGTTGATTGATATGTCAAATGGCGGTTTAGACTTTAGAAAGACACATGAGCAAAGACTAGGACAGATTTATTTAAAACATTTCGGTCCTGGGACCTTGATCACTTCTGATAAGTGATGAAGGTCCCAGGACCGAAACGCTTTCTAATAAACATATCTTAGTGTTTGCTCACGTGTGTTTCGAAACCAATGTTCATACCATGTTAAGTGATGAAGTTCTAACTATTACAGAACAGTCACACAACAATAACAGTCCAATGTTTACTGGAAGGTCATCTATACGTACAGAGGTATGCAGTGGCTTAGTTATCCCAAGGCTTGACTATAAGACTATACATAAGGAACCTAATGTCATCATAATGATGATGATATTATGGATGTTTTAGTTAATTAGTTTCTTAAACATTAGGTTAGTGTTAAGGAAAGGCGTAATGTTAGAATGTCAGGAGAAAACCTATAGCTTGTTGGATGAACCTCGTTTTGTTCTCTTGACATTGATGTAAAAACAGAAGAGAAAACATATTATAATCAGTTATTGGACAAGGATAATCAATAGTGTAGCGGTAATAATCAACTGACTGTGTCACATATTCTGCCCTGTTTACAAATGAATAACAATTATTGTTGATTATATTGCATTATTCACTTGCCTGTCAAATGACTCGAAATCAAAGTATATTTTATGAAACTATTAATGTTGTCTAGTTCACTTCCCTTCATCTGGCTGGTACATAAAACTTTGTGGTAAAGATGGCAACCATATTTTATATCTGATTTATATGGAGTCATCCTACCAGCATCCTTATCAACAAGAAAATATTTATATTGATCTTTTTCTCCTTTAGTATTCATAAATGACGTTGGCAGCCATCTTAGCTTTACCAGATTCTTGAAGGGAAACAAAATAGTACCTGCTGGATAAATCAGTCTAGACATCTTAAAGGTTCAATATCAACTAAGAACATTTATTCACCATAAAATTCTAGTCATTCATCTTCGTACCAGACTACAAGAGCAACATACCTCGGGGACACGCCATTAGGCCGGCACCTGAAAGAGGAAAACATTAACATCACCTTAACATATATACAAACACTACAGAGCCTGACGCAGCATGAAACACCTCCCTCGTTTGTGTCTGAGTAACAATGTGTCCAGAATGAGTGCTGTTATACATATATTAAATTCATACATGGGATGAATGATACTAAGGATAATAACTTGAAGCAAACAATATGTTGTCTAAGTATGTGAGTATATAATATCCAGCACTTAGGAGAGAGAAACTAATGACAAAGTTTAAGTCCGGCTTGGACCATTTACAAGTCACGGTATTGTGCCTTTTTGTTCTCTATGTATCTCTATTGTTATATTATTAATATAATAGAGAAGTGATAAATCGTCGATGAAATTTAAGGAACTTTAAAGTAAGTACTACTTAATGGAAATGCGAGACAGCAGAAGGCAAGATGCATGACGAATAAAAAAATTATGAAATATTAAAAGCTACCGAGAGATAAACAAAATAATGAGAAACAGGTTACACTGAGAAGCTACTAAACTGCCTTTACATATATGGACGATGACATGCTAAGGCAGAGCACAACATATACTGCACACCATAATTTTAATATACATCGGTAATATGGTGTACGCACCTAAAATAAATTTGTGACTAAAAATGAAAAAAAAAAGCGTAAATATATGCTAGAAAGAAGTAAATTACGAGTAAAGACTCGTCACTCAATATGGCTTCACTGGCTGATAGAAGGAAGAGAGGAGACATATACTAGACATATACTAGATGATAAAGGCATAACTAAAATGGATAAATCATACTCTTAACACCTTCAACAGCGAGAAAATGAGGCAACAATATGAAAAAACTCATGTTGCCTGAGGTTAAGAAAAGTTCACAATGTACAACATAATCAAAGACTGCAACAAAAAAAAAAACACATATTTTTGACCAGGGGGAAATAATGAATTTATACATTAGGTTGCAGGTTCAAATGAAACACAGAAAAACAAAAATAATTTTTCGAGACAAAAATAAAGACAATGGCATATTTATACATGGCTTCAAATGTAAGCATTAAAAAATTCAAGTCATACATAACAGAGGCGTTAAAAGGAGAGGACCAAGAGCTGCAGCTCAAACCTCATAAAGAGAATCAACACACGACGTATTGAGGTAAGGAGAGGTATCAGTGTTTGCTGTCTCTTTTAGCTGCATCATCTGTTAGTAACATAATTTCACTGTTACTGTCTCGCCTTCATAAGTGAAACATGAAGCGCACTATCCATAGAGTTTGCCACACTGGCATGTTCCTCCCTCCCTTAACTACCTCACCAGTCTGAAGCTCCGTAACATCTAGTAGTAGTAGTAGTAGTAGTAGTAGTAGTAGTAGTAGTAGTAGTAGTAGTAGTAGTAGTAGTAGTAGTAGTAGTGCTGCTGCTGCTGCTACTGCTGCTGGTGGTAGTGGTGGTAGTGCTGGTGCTGCTGCTGCTGCTGCTGGTAGTGGTGGTGGTGCTGCTGCTACTGGTGGTGGTGGTGGTGGTGGTGCTGCTGCTGCTGCTGGTGGTAGTGCTGGTGGTGGTGGTGGTAGTGGTGGTGGTGGTGGTGCTGCTACTGCTGCTGGTGGTAGTGGTGGTGGTGGTGCTGCTGCTGCTACTGCTGTTGGTGGTAGTGGTGGTGGTGGTGCTGCTGGTGGTGGTGGTAGTGGTGGTGGTGCTGCTGCTACTGCTGCTGGTGGTAGTGCTGCTGGTGGTGGTGGTGGTGGTGGTGTGGTAGTGGTGGTGGTGGTGGTGCTGCTACTGCTGCTGGTGGTAGTGGTGGTGCTGGTGGTGGTGGTGCTGCTACTACTGCTGGTGGTGTGGTGGTGGTGGTGGTGGTGGTGGTGGTGGTGGTTGTGGTTGGTGGTGGTGGTGGTGGTGGTGGTGCTGCTGCTGCTGCTGCTGCTGCTGCTGCTACTGCTGCTGGTACTGCTATTGCTGGTGCTGTTGCTGCTGGTGTTGCTGCTGGTACTGCTGCTGCTAGTGCTGCTGCTGCTGCTGGTGCTGCTGCTGGTGCTGGTACTGCTGCTGGTGCTGCTGCTGCTGCTGCTCACTCTGTGGTGTGATGGGGCTCACCATGCTAGCTTTATCATATTGAATTCAAGTTTATGACAGTATTCTAATGTTTTTGCTATTTTTGCTATGGATCTTAATTTATTTTACTTTTAATTATCATTATTGATGTTGAACTTGGCATAAAATGTATACAACAAACAGTTTTTGATCTTGATCTGTTTGAAGCAACATTTAGAGCACAAAGCGGAGATCTAAACCTATAATACTTCTAACAATTTTGACAGAACTAGACAGCTGCTAGTACTGGTAAAGTGTTTTCCTCGTATTTATGTCATTACTTAAACATTTTGTTAATAAACTGCTAACTTTATAATAAAACGCCGGAGTTTTCACAGTTGCTGTCTACAGATGACGCGGTGATATTGCGAGGTCAGAAGAGAAGTGCAGAAGTAAAGTGGAGTGTGTACAGGAAAATCAACGTGAATGGAGAACATAACAAGGTAATGAGACTACGTATACAAGTATAAGAATGAGAGACTTGATGTCAGATGAGAAGGTAGAGGCATGGAGGATGTGAATGTATTTAGTATTTAGGAGTAGATGTATCAGCACTGTGTCAGTCACAAATGAGTGGAAGAAACTTGATGGAAATATTGAGGGCTATGTAGGAAGAAAGTACTGAAATATAGTATGTGTTGAACTTTAGCATGAGAGCAGCATCCTTCAATATTACAACAAATAAGATAAAGAAGGCTGAGACAATGTTATGTCAGAAATCAAATTTCACGAGAAAGAGTGAAACTTCAGTTTGCACTGACAGGGAAGAATGTTAAAAGGAGGTGAAGTCATACACGAGGTGCCGGGTATGAGGTATAACCTAATGTAGACTGGCAGGTGTGATGATCCTTCCGTAGCCTTAATGGCATCTAGTGAAGTTTCACATTCTATTGTACACCTGTTGGATCAGTGGTAGTGCAAACGTTTATATATATATATATATATATATATATATATATATATATATATATATATATATATATATATATATATATATATATATATATATATATATAATGTCGTGCCGAATAGGCAGAACTTGCGATCTTGGCTTAAATAGCAACGCTCATCTTGCCATATAGGACAAGTGAAAATTTGTGTATGCAATAATTTCGCCAAAATCATTCTGAACCTAACGAAAAATATATATTTCACTGTGTTTGTTTAGTATTAAATTATTGTAAACAAATCTAAAATATATTTAGCTGGGTTAGGCTAAAATAAATTGTTCTTGTTATAATAAGGTTAGGTAAGCTTTCTAAGATTCTTTTGGTGCAAAATTAAAAATTTTTACATTATCATTAATGAAAAAAAATATATCTTTAAACGTATAAGAGAAAATTTTAGAAAGGACTTAATTTTAAACGAGTTCTTGCTAATTGACCAGTTTTTACATATTCGGCACGACACACACACACACACATATATATATACATATATATATATATATATATATATATATATATATATATATATATATATATATATATATATATAATATATATATATATATATTATATATATATATACCAAACTGCGACAGGCCAGGACTCTACACCACAACATACTGTCCCACCTCAAGTAACCACACAATGCCCATGTCACCTTGTCCACTTAGTCATCGATTCTACAAACATGAGCCTAGCGAACTAGGTTTGCTTCATGTTGCGAAGACACTCGTGGCAGTGGTGTGCTCAATTATTAATTTCAGCCTCCTCCTGATTTAATACCCGCAACATGAAACAAGCCTAGTTCGCTAGGTTCATGTTGTCTGTAGGATCGATGGCTGAGTGGATAAGGTGACATGTACATTGTGCGGTCTCTTGAGGCGGGACAGTGTGTCGTAGGGTTGAATCCTGGCCTGCCGCAGTTTGGTAATTGATTGAAAACCATTTGTTTCGTGGTTTCATATATATATATATATATGTATATATGTTACGGTTCGAATCTTAATCTTTAGCCAGGTTAGTGCACTCCGTAACAATACACTTCATAGAATGAGAAGATATTTCCAAACTTAGAAATGTAAGGCACAAATAATAGTTACTCAGTCTTTTCCTAGTCTCTTTTTATTTAAAAGCTTAAATACTTTAGATATTCATAAATATCTATTAAATATCACTTTGGTCAGAAACTTTCCTTCACACAAGAAAACTCTTAAATAGAATGTACACTTGATAATGATCAGAGGAATATTACTGCTTCCTCAATAGTAACATTACTTGTGTGCAAGTACATATATTGAGAATTAACACTTTCACTGAGTAACTCCCTGGCATAAGGAATATATCACAAAGTTCTAAGCTTGACACTGGTCGTCACATCGTAACCTGAAGGTAACAGTATATAATTGTCCGCAGACTTCACTTCACAATAAACCACAAGCTGGTTCAGGAGTTTCTATAACAGAATTCTCTATCCAAGTGAGAATAAGGCGGAGTACTAGGAGGGTAGCTCAGTCAATGTACACTGAGTCGGCAGAGAGAGCGAACTGAATTAACACAGTTAATCCATACATGACATCAACTCGCCAAAGGGGAAAGGAAATAGTAGGCTAAACTACCCTCCAAGGACATACCTTGTTTCAACTTTTAGCCAGCTGTTACCTACCTACCTAACATTACTCAAAATACGTAAATATATATATATATATATATATATATATATATATATATATATATATATATATATATATATATATATATATATATATATATATATATACATCATACCCGGGTATATTCCTAAATCAGATAATATTATAAACTAGTGGAATCTTTAATTTAGCTAATATTAAAGAAACCCCGAGTATAATATTAAGTGGATAATACATATAAATTAATCTCATTATGACCTTGGTCATAACAATATATATATATATATATATATATATATATATATATATATATATATATATATATATATATATATATATATATATATATATGTATATAGGATGGGGTCCACCTCTGGTGTAAATTGTGGGACCCAGAGCCTCGGAGAAGTGGATAAAAAGGCTTCAAGGAAGAATATTTGGATTTCTTCCTGAAGCCGTTTGAATATTCCACTTCCCCTACCACCCCATCTTTTCATATTTTTTTTTTACCAATAGGAATATTTTATTACATAATATGGTACAAAAGATTTAAGAGATACATTGTTGATATAAAGGTGGCATATACGGTACATGTTGTTACGTGTGTATCACCGATTATAAGGCGAATAGGTAAAACGTGCGATATTTGCTTAAATAGCAACGATCTTCTTGCCCAATAAGGCAAGCGAAAATTTGTGTATGCAATAATTTCGCTAAAATCATTCTGCACCTAACGAAAAAAAATATATCTGATTGTGTTTCTTTATTATTAAATTATTGTAAACTTATCTAAAATATATTTAACTGGTTTAGGCTAAATTAAACTGCGCTTGTTATAATAAGGTTAGGTAAGTTTTCTAAGATTCTTTTGCTACAAAATTATTAATTTTTACATTAACATAAATGAAAAAAATATATCTTTAAACATACAAGAGAAAATTTTAGAAAGGACTTAATTTTAAACGAGTTCTTGCTAACTGACCAATTTTACCTATTCAGCACGACATATATATATATATATATATATATATATATATATATATATATATATATATATATATATATATATATATATATATATATATATATATATATTGTGTGTGTGTGTGTGTGTGTGTGTGTGTGTGTGTGTGTGTGTGTGTGTGTGTGTGTGTGCGTGTATGTATATACAGATGAAAGACGAAGCAGCAGAAGAATGGTTCTTTGAAGTCTCTGATTGCTCCCAGATGCCATCGTCTTCCTCTTCAGAAAAGGATCCAGAAGAGTGTGGCATCTTCTTCACACTCACGTGTTGTGTTTAGCTCAGAAGTGACGGCAACCATGTATCGATTGAATATCTCCGACCAGACCGTTATGGCCTTCTCGGGAGCCCTGGCAGAAGTGTCGAGGCAGAACTTGAAAGAGATGACGCTCCCACGAAGTTTAATATGACGACACAGGATAGCCAATAAAAGCACTCGCAAAAACAAGTAACAATCTGACCCTGACTCCCGAGGCCCCAGTCCTACTCTGGAATTCGATGCATCCTAGTTACAGGAGACAGCCAAGAAATCTCGAAGTTGCAAAAGATGGACAGCAGTACAATCATGAACCAATGGAAGGCTTGACTGTTGTTGATCTTAACGAGTGAAATGTCATGAGTTAGTTGTGAGCATATATGGTTGGCATCATTGCCGCAAACACTAGTTTGTCCGAGGGAGTTCGCAAGAGAATGCATGATGCCATCAACCAGCAGACTATCTGGATTGTTTGCGGTCACCATATCATGAAAGAGGTTCTATCTGAGGGCTTCAAGAGGAAGTGTGGACCGTCCGGCGGTCCAAATATCCCCTTACTCGTTCAGGTCAAAGAGAAGTGGTGAATCATTGATAGATCCCGCTGGAAGCCAGCAACTGATGTGGATCTTGCGGAAGAGTTTTTCTAGTCCTCTGGCAAGCTTCAAAGAAAGCGCACTGAAGGGCTTGAAGTTGGCAGGCGAGTCGAAGGCTCACTCCAGGGACGAAAACAAGGAAATCCTGGTCTCGGGAAAGATTCCAAAGGAAAGTTTGAATATCAGGACATTCAGGTCAGAAGAACGTTTGTGCAAAAAACATTTATGCTCTGAACATCGTCCTCCTCAGAGAGCAAATCTCCTTCGCTTTTCGTGAAACGCGTGCGACGCTAAATCCCGGCCCCTTTTATCTCTCTTTTCTACATACAACACTTGCATCAACCAATGGACTTCATTAAGGCTCTTGAGAGCAGAATTTCGAATCTACATGTTGAGAACATTGCCCTCACAGCCCTGAAACGCTACCTGTGTTATGTGTCCGAGAAACTGCTCGCATCTGGGTTCCTCAGTGACAGGACTAGAGAAGAGAAAAAGGCTGCCAGGGTGAAGAATCTCAAGGAGAGAGAGAGAGTGGGAGGGACTGAAGAAGCTAGATAGCAAGAAATTCTCCTCTGAAACAGCACTTAACGACTTCGTGATAGCCACGACCCAGTACATTTTCGACCTAACTCTCTTGAATGGACGTCAGGAGTCTAATTCCTTCCTCACCAGGCCACCTTCTTAAACTGAAGATGAAACCTACCAACGTTTCATGGCCATCTCGTCGCGTCGTTCAAGAAAACAGTATTGCTCTGATCTCACAGTTCAACTCATTCATCACTATGACTGAGACCCAGAAGCAGCGCCTCCTGAAAGGTATGGCTCAGCACAGAAAAAAACATGCCCTCTATGTCAAAAGCTGTATACCGGAAATAAACTAGTTTCAATAGTAATGCTGTTAATTTTTCCCCTGATGACTGAAAAGTTCAATTTTTGCGGGGAACCTTCATTATTAACTTAAGGAAACTGAAATTTCATCTGAAGATATGATTGGGGGTACAGGTATTAGGGCGATATAAGGATTAATTAAAATTCTAACTTTTAATTTTTGAAGGTTCTAAATATATATATATATATATATATATATATATATATATATATATATATATATATATATATATATATATATATATATATATATATATATATATATATATATATGCAAAAGATCACAGTAAACAGGTGATATCACAATATGCAAAACAACCACTATGAAAAAATAGCAAAATTCCAAGTGCTTGGGATTTCGCTATTTTCTCATAGTGGTTGTTTTACATACGTATATATATATATATATATATATATATATATATATATATATATATATATATATATATATATATATAACATATATTATGTGGATTCACGTAATATACAACAGTAAAAGCGGACACACAGACATACAGCACATTTCATTAAGTTCATGTGCCAATGACAAACGCATATATACAAGCAGAATTTATACACCAAAGAGAGATAGGACAATATACACGCCATCTATACACAGGTGGGAGCAGGCAAACGACACTGTCTATACATCAGGAGAAAATACAGCGTCATACACATCCCGTATACACCAGTGGCAAGAAGAGCAAACAAGCTCTCTATATACGAACAAAAAATACATGAACATACACACCACCTGTGCAGTAGTGGAAAATACACACACACACATACACACACACACACACACACACACACATATACAGGAATTATTTCTTTAGTCAAAGAGTAGTCAGGAAGTGGAATAGTTTGGGAAGCGATGTAGTGGAGGCAGGATCCATACATAGCTTTAATCAGAGGTATGATAAAGCTCATGGTTCAGGAAGAGTGACCTAGTAGCGGCCACTGAAGAGGCGGGGCCAGGAGCTATGACTCGACCCTTGCAACCACAACTAGGTGAGTACATACATACATATACACACACACACTCACACGGGAGCAGGTACAATTCCTTGGAACACGAGCCCAACACTGGCTTCATGTAACCTACCACGAAGGTCCAAGAAAGAGCAGGGTTTAGCAACAAGACTAGTACAATAACTAAGACAAATTAACTGTGTGGAGAGGATAAGGGACCTGAACCTGGCCACACCGACCAAGGAACGACACAAATGGGAGGTACAAAGAGGCTTCAAGATATCATAATTATTTCCTGGACTGCAAGAAATTCGCGCTAAACACTCCTGTTTCCTCTATCTACAGGACAGAAGTGTACTGTCAAGAGAGACAGGTCTATCAGAGAGGTCTATCAGAGTGGTGGCAACGGCACAAGATGCCGTTGCCACCACTTCACCACTTCAGCTTTGGATTATGAAGCACTTCATCAAAGCTTCTTATTATGATAGTAATGTCTTCAGACACATACTCTTTATAATAATCTACATTACACTAAAGTGTAATGAACACGTGTCAATGCTCAATAATAACCTACATGACGACAGAAACTCGGAAGGTTAATTGATCTGTATATTTCGATCCCCTTGTGAGATCCTCTTTTGCTGAAGAGGATCCTAGAAAGGGATCGAAATATGCAGACCAATTAATCACTAAGCATTGACAAGTGTTCATTACACTTTAGTTATCCACATACTCTTAAAATTAGAATACCTGAAGGAAAAAGAACATCTCTAGCGTAATTGTTGGACTACATATAAGGTGAACAAAAGTGCCTGGCAAACATTCTGGCACGTAGTTTATATTTCTGAGTACGTAAGAACATAAGAAAGGAGGAACACTGTAGTAGGCCTGTTGGCCCATACTAGGCAAGTCCTTCACAAACCCACTAACAGAATAAACGCTATCCAAGCAGTAAGCTTTGATAATTCTATTTAATCACGTGCAACAAAAACGAAAACTACAAAGACCTGGTTGAAAATTTTATTGATCAGTAGAGAAACTAAGGTGCAAATAAAAAAATGAAAGTACAGTACTAAAACTCACGTTTAGACTTGTTTAGAACAAATCTGGGAGACGTGAATGATGAACACGATGAACGTTATCAATGAAGACATTGAAAACGAGAGATGAGATATCAGAGGAGATACGAACCAGGATGGCTGACTACATCTGAGATTTGATTCAAGAGGCAACCAAACAACATAAGTGAAAACTGCCGTTCACATGTTGATAAATAGTTTAGAAAACCAACAAGTTGATAAATTAGACATGTACAACACCTGGGTATCTTTACTGTGGAAACGTTTACACGTTTATTTACAACATAAATATTATTACCTGTAGTATTAATTATATTACTACTACTGCTGCTTCTAGTACTAGCACTACTACTACAACTACAATACTACAACTACTACTATTACCGCTACTACTCCTAGTACTGCTTCCATTATTTCCCTCCCTCCTTCCGACCTGCCTTCTGGTCTTCTCTACTTATTCTCGCTCAGCTGAGGCTTGACAATGGTCCAGGAAGAAGGGCAACATCGTCACAAGTTTTCCCTCTTAATTTTCAGTTTCTTGGTATCCAAATACCCTTAATGATACTTTCTGCAACACAATGTGACACAGTGTTCGTCTGCATCTATTTAAGATTTCATTACATGTATTACGACAGAATTTCAATATGACAATATTATTTAAAATACTAAATATACACTTGTATAATAAGTATTTTCCACTCCGGAAACCTCTGATGCGATACATGGACTGTTAGTTGGTAGTGGAATTATTACCAGCGAGTACTAGCAGCATTTTCCCACCCACAATATAAATAAAAATATACAAAAAAATGGTAAATATGAATTTTGCTGTAAGTTGTGTTCTGATGTAATAATAATAATAATAATAATAATAATAATAATAATAATAATAATAATAATAATAATAATAATAAATAATATTAATAACAAAAAAAGCAGAATTGCACACTCATAATAAATATACAGAAACCTACCCGACCTTCCCCAGATACTTCCCTCTCTCCCTTCCTATCCTGCCTACCTCCCTCCCTCTTCTCTCCCTTCCTCCGTCCCCCTTCTCTCCTGCCTCTCTCACACCCCTCCTCCCTCTCCCTTTCCCCCTCCGCTTTTCCCTTCCTCACTCATATCAAATCTCCCCTTCCCCTCCCTCTCCCCCTCCCATCGTCTTCACTACTTCCCCTCTTTAGCCTCTGGCATTACCCCATGACGCATGTAAAGGGGAATGATATGGAGTAAAGGAAGGAGGGAGAGGCAGAGAGAGGGGAGGAGTGGGGAGAAGAGACGAGAGGGAGGGAGGGAGGTAGGTAGAGGGAGGGAAGTGAGGAGGTAGAGCAGGATATTAAATGGCGAGACCTACTTAGCATGATTACTTCGGAAACAGCTAAGCGAGGGGGGGGGAATAATTCTCCCTGGCCAGTTAACAGGATGGGGGGTGAGAGTAGGGGGCGATGGAGGGTACTTGGGGTGGTGGAGTGTTGATGGTGGTGGTGGTTGTGGCGTGGTGGTGGGGTGTGGTGTGGTGTGGTGGTGTGGTGGTGGTGTGGTGATGGTGGTGGTGGTGGTGGTGGTGGTGTGGTGGTGGTGTAGGGATGGTGGTGGTGTAGGGATGGTGTGGGAATGGTGGCGGTGTGGTGGTGGTGATGGTGATGGTGGTGGTGGTGGTGGTGGTGGTGGTGGTGGTGATGGTGGTGGTGGTGATGGCGGTGGTGTGGTGATGGTGGTGATGGTGATGGCGGTGATCGTGGTGGTGTGGTGGTAAGGTATGAGTGGTGAGAGGTATGGTAGGTCGTTATTGCCAGACACAGAGTATGCATTACCAGTGCAGAACCCACAATTCATAGAAGTAATCATGTACAGAAGCTGGTGAAAGTCAAAAGGTTTGCAACTAGACTAGTCCCAGAGCAAGGAGGGGGGAGGGAAATGAACTACGGAGAAATACTGTTGGAAATGAACTTCATCTATGAGAAAAAACTATAAATATACTTAGAGTGCGATATACTTCGAATAGACGATATATCATGAGCTACACCCGTGTGGGTCATTCACTAGTAAGAGTTGTGGAAGGTCACTACACTTCGCCTAATCGCAACATTGTCACTGACCAGCGAGGCTGCTGGTGACCGACGTTAAATTTAAAGACTGCATCCCGAGGAGCCAGTTTACTGGGCAGCGTCACTCCTCCTGTGAGCGTATGTAACGTAAATAGTCGCCAACCTACTGACATCAACTCCGTCTTTGGACGTTTCAATACACAGATATCACTGTCTTTACAAATAACCATTGTCCAATCACAGCAATTCCTACTTATTTTTGTAAAATGCTGCCAACCTTACTTATAACGTTCTTACACTGCTCATACATATTTCAAGTATTATTTCTATACTCTCATAATCTTCTGTACTCTAAGATACAATGAGGGAGTGTGTGTTTATCCTTGTCTCTGAATATGATAGTGGTATACAATACCGATACGTTGATAAGTGAGACACATGCTTAACAGGTATCTTTGTTCTGAAACAGTGTACAAGTCTCCATACTGCTGCATAAGCTTCACACTGTTCCAGACTATGGAGCAAAATTCTTCTTCAGGCTGAGGGAATGACTACCTCAAGACTATGTCTTCCAGAGTGATGGACTGATTACATCTTTACATCTCTACTGCTTCCTCCTCTGTACTCGACTGAAGAAACCTACAGTGTAAGCCAAACGTTTCGGAATAAAGATACGTAACTGCTGCACACGTGTCTTATACTCGTCTCTACACACTTCACGATATCTTTCCTCTCCAAGTTACTACAACAACCTACCACACATACAGAAGAGACCTACACTAATCCAGGCCAAAAGTCTTCACTCTTCTAGTTCCAACTTTCTTCCCACAAATACACCATCTAATGTAACATTATGGTAATGTTCTACAGATTCCCTCACTAATACACTTCTCTCACTGAACTGACCCTTAAGATTTTTCATTTGAATTTTCGTTGTACTTGGTTGCAATGTTTCTGGAGACTAATAACTTGTATTTTCCTTTTCATGCTTTTATTTTTGCTAATTCATCAGCTCTTTCGTTCATTGAAATGGTATAAAATACCGACAGGTTGTATGGTAAGACACATATGCAACAGTTAGGTATATTTATTTCGAAATAAAGATTCCTAACTGTTGCATATGTGTCTTACCATACAACTCTCTCGTTCCTTGCGATGTTAACATAAGATCAATATTAACACCAATGTTATAAATATTTTGTCATTCTAACATCTCAAAATATACTTTATTTCCTATACAATATCATTAGTTATATTTCTTAATTATAAACTGAACAAGACTGACATTAAATTCACAAATACAACGGAGTTGGCTTTAAATTTCTTGACAACTTTGATGAACAATTTAAGGCAACTAATTCAGTCTGGGTTGATACACAATTCTTAACTCTTACAAACTTTTTCAAAATATCCGAATAACCTTTTGTGTTTTCTAACTACAGTAATAACTGATCCAGCAATACAACTTATAGGATCTAGTGATTTGTCGTTGGATATCTAGCCGAAACTTCCATTAGGTACAGCGTTGATAATGGATTAATTTTTTTCTCCTCTTTACAATCACCGAGATCTCTGAAGGTCTCTTTTCTTGTGGGTCAAATTTTTGTTACCTTTGTCTTACTTTCCTCTCACAGAGGACGTCTCTTTATGTCCTTCATGCTATGATAGACTTCGTTATTAAATGATATTAATTTAGGTCTCTAACAGTTACATATTTCGAACTTCATCCCAGATACTGAAACTTTCACGTCTCTACCAGGAATATTGTTTACACTCATCTTAACAATTTAGTGACAAAATATTTTTATCACACATGGATGACACGTTCAACTCTAGTCTTAAGTTGTACATTGTGACAGTTCAGGACAGTTCTTAAAGTTGTACATTGTGACAGGTCGAGGACAGTTCTGAAGTTGTACATTGTGACAGTTCGAGGACAGTTCTTAAAGTTGTACATTGTGACAGGTCGAGGACGGTTCTGAAGTTGTACATTGTGACAGTTCGAGGACAGTTCTTAAAGTTGTACATTGTGACAGTTCGAGGACAGTTCTGAAGTTGTACATTGTGACAGTTCGAGGGCAGTTCTTAAAGTTGTACATTGTGACAGTTCAGGACAGTTCTTAAGTTATACATTGTGACAGTTCGAGGGCAGTTCTTAAAGTTGTACATTGTGACAGTTCAAGGACAGTTCTGAAGTTGTACATTGTGACAGTTCGAGGACAGTTCTTAAAGTTGTACATTGTGACAGTTCAAGGACAGTTCTTAAAGTTGTACATTGTGACAGTTCGAGGACAGTTCTTAAAGTTGTACATTGTGACAGTTCTTAAAGTTGTACATTGTGACAGTTCGAAGACAGTTCTAAAGTTGTACATTGTGACAGTTCGAGGACAGTTCTTAAAGTTGTACATTGTGACAGTTCGAGGACAGTTCTAAAGTTATACATTGTGACAGTTCTTAAAGTTGTACATTGTGACAGTTCAGGACAGTTCTTAAGTTATACATTGTGACAGTTCGAGGACAGTTCTTAAAGTTGTACATTGTGACAGTTCGAGGACAGTTCTTAAAGTTGTACATTGTGACAGTTCGAGAACAGTTCTTAAAGTTGTACATTGTGACAGTTCAAGGACAGTTCTTAAAGTTGTACATTGTGACAGTTCGAGAACAGTTCTTAAAGTTAACATTGTGACAGTTCTTAAAGTTGTACATTGTGACAGTTCGAGGACAGTTCTTAAAGTTGTACATTGTGACAGTTCGAGGACAGTTCTTAAAGTTGTACATTGTGACAGTTCGAGGACAGTTCTTAAAGTTGTACATTGTGACAGTTCAAGGACAGTTCTTAAAGTTGTACATTGTGACAGTTCGAGAACAGTTCTTAAAGTTGTACATTGTGACAGTTCAAGGACAGTTCTTAAAGTTGTACATTATGACAGTTCGAGAACACCTTAAAATTTTTCTCAAGGCTTAGTTATGCGCCTTCTCAAGCTTCTTGAATCTTGTTTTACCAAGATTCAAGAGTACTGGAACAGCGTAATCTGTAACATTTGTGATGTGTACAGTACATTATACGTAGTACTGATAACGATGCCTCACTTTCCCACCAATACATTGTTTTGAGACCTCTTAAGACCGCTCAAAGCGTAGGACTACGGTGTTCTTCACCAACTCCAAGGCTGAGGAACTGGTTACCTCATCTTCTGTATATAATTCTATCGTCTTCCCATTATGTCCTAGAATTTGTATTGATAAAGCCACTGGATGGCGAAACGTCTACAACAAAGATACCCAGATGTCGCCCATGTGTCTAATATTCATCTTGTCAGTACTGTATACCATTCACGTTCATTTTTTTTCATATTTACAATTATGCGTTTTATTGTGGTTTCTTCCATGATACCATATAAGTTTAACTTGTGTGGGTGAAAACTGCCAATGTACTAACATAATGTGCTCGTCCAATATTTGGGAATCTTTACTGAGGAAATGTTTCGCCAGCCAGTGGTTTCTTCGGTCCAAGTAAGAAAGGTGAAAGAAGACAAATGTCTCAGTGTTCAACTTGTCGATTCTCTAAACCATTAATCACGTAATATACTGTAGTTAAAAAACTTGGAATAACTGGATTCGATGCGATAACAAAAGAATGACTCTTCTTATCGGCTGTAAACCCTGAACTCTGGTTCATCTGATGCGCAGAATGTTACTGTGTATATTTAGGATGTATAGACGCAAAATTTGCCTATATACTAAAATAGTTAATATATCTTTAAAATGATTGGATTCTATGAAGAAGAAAAAGTCACAATACCGTGATTGAAACAATATACAAATAACCCACTCATAGGAGAGAGAAACCTGCGACGACGTTTCGGTCCGACTTAGACAATTTACAAAGTTATACTGTGACTTTGTAAATGGTCCCAGTCGGACTGAAAAGTCGTCGTATGCTTTTCCGTCCTATGTGCGGGTTATATATGTATTGCTCCAGTCACTGTATTGTGCCTTTTTCTTCTTTAGTTCCAGATATAGTGAGCAGAATGGGAAGAAACAGAATATAGAGAGTGAGTACAACTACGAGTTTTTAACAGCCACCAGATAAGTGGACCTTACAAGACACTTGTTCATTGTAACACCAGAAAAAAAGTGGAACGAGCTACGAAAAAAAAGTAGAGGACGAAGACTATATGCACAGTTTAAAAGACAGGTACGACGGTATCAAAGAAGGTAGCAACTACTCTCCTCACTCCACTGAATATTATAAAATACAGAACTGAAATTCGACCCACTCACTCACATCTAAATAACCGAAGGCACACTCACAAAAGCGCACACACACACACACACACACACACACACACACACACACACACACACACACACACACACGCACACACACACACACACACACACACACACACACACACACACACACGCACATACACACACATTCTCTCTCTCTCTTAGAAGCTTAACAGAAACCCGCGCGTATTCAGGGTTTAAAAATTCTATCTTACGAATTTACTGGCGTTTTATGATAGTCAGAGACAAAACACGAAAGACAGAATTAGGGGAGGGCTGTATCTTTATGGACTTCAGGAAAGCATAAATTTCAAACAGAGAATAGTCTAGAAATGAGAAGAACAGGTAAGGTTAAGAGACAAGAGTGGATCAGGGAGTAAAGTATTGACAGAAGGCAAAGAGAGTGACACTAAGGGATGAAATATTGGAATGAGAGAGTAACGAACGTGGTCTCGCAATGATACTGTAATGACTGTTACTGTGCCTAATACACGTGAACGACCTAATAGACAAGCTTCAGAGAGACCTAAACTAGCCGTAGATCTGGTCAACAATTGGCTTTGGAGAGAATTTGAAGAACGTGAGGGGCAGACCAGGGATAGATTACAACAGAGGTGGAGAAACGCTGCAAATATCAGAGTGAGAAGGACTTGAGTGATAATGTAACAGCGAGAATGTCGCCAGAATTTCAGGGAAACCACATAACGTCAGGGTTACGGACAAGACTAGCAAACTTCCCTAACAGCATTAAGGAACTTGAACAAAGAATCCCTCAGAACTTTAAACACAACGCATATCTGGCCAATCATTGAGTACGTGGTCCCAATATAGAGTCCACAACCGCAAGAACACTATAACTACAGTACTATATTATAACAAAAACATCAACAACATTACAATGCCAGTAACACTGACCACAATAACAACACTAACTACAACGCCAACGGCAGCAACAATACCAACAGTAGCATGATCACCAACAGCATCAACAACACCAACAGTAGCACGAACAACAACATCAACAACACCAACAGTAGCACGATCACCAACAGCATCAACAACACCAACAGTAGCACGAACGACAGCATCAACAACACCAACAGTAGCACGATCACCAACAGCATCAACAACACCAACAGTAGCACGATCACCAACAGCATCAACAACACCAACAGTAGCACGATCACCAACAGCATCAACACCAACAGTAGCACGAACACCAACAGTAGCACGATCACCAACAGCATCAACACCAACAGTAGCACGAGCACCAACAGTAGCACGAACACCAACAGCAGCACGAACACCAACAGCAGCACGAACACCAACAGTAGCACGATCACCAACAGCTTCAACAACACCAACAGTAGCACGATCACCAACAGCAGCACGAACACCAACAGTAGCACGATCATCAACAGCTTCAACAACACCAACAGTAGCACGATCACCAACAGCAGCACGAACACCAACAGTAGCACGATCACCAACAGCTTCAACAACACCAACAGTAGCACGATCACCAACAGCAGCACGAACACCAACAGTAGCACGATCATCAACAGCTTCAACAACACCAACAGTAGCACGATCACCAACAGCAGCACGAACACCAACAGTAGTACGATCACCAACAGCTTCAACAACACCAACAGTAGTACGATCACCAACAGCTTCAACAACACCAACAGTAGTACGATCACCAACAGCTTCAACAACACCAACAGTAGTACGATCACCAACAGCTTCAACAACACCAACAGTAGTACGATCACCAACAGCTTCAACAACACCAACAGTAGCACGATCACCAACAGCAGCACGAACACCAACAGTAGTACGATCACCAACAGCTTCAACAACACCAACAGTAGCACGATCACCAACAGCAGCACGAACACCAACAGTAGCACGATCATCAACAGCTTCAACAACACCAACAGTAGCACGATCACCAACAGCAGCACGAACACCAACAGTAGCACGATCACCAACAGCAGCACGAACACCAACAGTAGCACGATCACCAACAGCTTCAACAACACCAACAGTAGCACGATCACCAACAGCAGCACGAACACCAACAGTAGCACGATCACCAACAGCTTCAACAACACCAACAGTAGCACGATCACCAACAGCAGCACGAACACCAACAGTAGTACGATCACCAACAGCTTCAACAACACCAACAGTAGCACGATCACCAACAGCAGCACGAACACCAACAGTAGTACGATCACCAACAGCTTCAACAACACCAACAGTAGTACGATCACCAACAGCTTCAACAACACCAACAGTAGCACGAACACCAACAGTAGCACGATCACCAACAGCATCAACAACAACAGTAGTACGATCACCAACAGCTTCAACAACACCAACAGTAGTACGATCACCAACAGCTTCAACAACACCAACAGTAGCACGAACACCAACAGTAGCACGATCACCAACAGCATCAACAACAACAGTAGCACGATCACCAACAGCATCAACAACAACAGTAGCACGAACACCAACAGCATCAACAACAACAGTAGCACGAACACCAACAGCATCAACAACAACAGTAGCACGAACACCAACAGCATCAACAACAACAGTAGCACGAACACCAACAGCATCAACAACAACAGTAGCACGAACACCAACAGCATCAACAACAACAGTAGCACGAACACCAACAGCATCAACAACAACAGTAGCACGAACACCAACAGCATCAACAACAACAGTAGCACGAACACCAACAGCATCAACAACAACAGTAGCACGAACACCAACAGCATCAACAACAACAGTAGCACAAACACCAACAGCATCAACAACAACAGTAGCACGAACACCAACAGCATCAACAACAACAGTAGCACGAACACCAACAGCATCAACAACAACAGTAGCACGAACACCAACAGCATCAACACCAACAGTAGCACGAACACCAACAGCAGCAATAACACCAACAGTAGCACCAACACCAACAGTATCAACACCAACAATAGCACGATCGCCAACAGCATCAACAACACCAACAGCATCAACAACAACAGTAGCACCAACACCAACAGCATCAACAACACCAACAGCATCAACAAACACGAACAGTAGCAACAATAACAACAGTAACAGTGAAAACAACACAAACAGCAGCAGCAACAACAGCAACACAAACAGCAGCAACACTCACAACAACACATGAAGCATTAACATAACAACAACTAATAACAATATCACAACAACAGCCACAACCACACAAACACTACCAACAACATCAACAATATCCTGAACACAACCAACAACAGCAATATATATATATAAAGCACTGAGAACACTTCTTCCACTCGAACCTCAGACACTAAAATAAAAAAGTATAAAAAGTGTGAGTTCCATAATCAAAAATAATAAGGCTCTCTCCTCCTGCTGCGACTCTGGCAGGCATCAGCCAGTAATTCTGTTAAAGAGAACTCCAGTGAAAATCACCCCCACCCCCACTCCTCTCTCCAGCAAATTGAATAAGATTTGATTCGGGACTAGAGAAGGATGGCAAGATCTGGCGAAACAAAAAGAAAAAAAAAATAGACGAAGGCAATGCGCAATCCTCTCCATTTACTTGTAAGGTTGAAGTTTACAAAATTTCCCCAAAATTGCCCCCCACCCCCTCCGTTCTCTGAGAGGCAGATCATATATTGCTGGCGTTCACTGTGTTGTGTGTGTGTGTGTGTGTGTGTGTGCTCAAATATTTGTGGCTGCAGGAGTCGAGTCATAGCTCCTGGCCCCGCCTCTTTGCTGGTCGCTACTAGGTCCACTCTCTCCCTGTTTCATGAGCTGCATCGAACCTCTTCTTAAAGCTATGTATGGATCCTGCCTCCACTACATCATTTTCCAGACTGCTCCACTTCATGACAACTCTATGAGTCACATCCCTGTAACTCATCTGAGTTTTCAACTTCCAGCTGTGACCCTTTGTTGCTGTGTCCCATCTCTGGAACATTCAGTCCCTATCCACCTTGTCAATTCCTCTCAGTATTTTAATGTCGTTATCATGTCCTCCCTATCCCTCCTGTCATCCAGTGTCGTCATGTTGACTTCCCTTAACCTCTCCTCGTAGGGCATACCCATTTAGCTCCGTGCTAGTCTTGTTGCAAACCTTGGCACTTTTTCTAATTTCTTGACATGTTTGACCAGGTGTGGGTTCCATACCGGTGCTGCATACTGAAATATGATCCTGACGTACACAGTGTACAGTGTCTTGAATGACTTCTTACTTAGATGTCGAAAAGCTATTCTTAGGTTTGCCAGGCGCCCATATGTTGCATATGCTGTGCGCTTCAGATGTGCTCGGTATGATGCTCACCCCAAGATCCATTTCCTTGAGTGCGTTTTGCAGCCTTTGGCCTCTTAGGCTGTACTGAGTCTGCGGTCTTCTTTGTCCTTCCCTAAGCTTCATGACTTTGCACTTGCTGGGGTTAAACCCCAGGAGAACTCGATAAGGATTTCAGCCTGTTCAGATCTCCTTGTAGGTTTTCCTGATCCTCGTCCAACTGTATTCTCCTCATTACTCACCTAATTGTACTCACCTAATTGTAGTTGCAGGGGTCGAGACTCAGCTCCTGGCCCCGCCCCTTCACTGAACGCTACTAGGTCCTCTCTCTCCCTGCTCCATGAGCTTTATCATACCTGGTCCTAAAGCTATGCATGGTTCCTGCTTCCACTACATCGCTCGCCAGACTGTTCCACTTCCTGACCACTCTATGACTGAAGAAATGCTTCCTAACATCCCTGTGGCTCATCTGAGTCTGCAATTTCCAAGTGTGACCCCTTGTTTCTGTGTCCCTTCTCTGGAACATCTTGTCTCTGTCCACCTTGTCTATTCCACCCAGTATTTTGTACGTCGTTATCATGTCTCCCCTATCCCTCCTATCCTCCAGTGTCGTCAGGCCGATTTCCCTCAACCTTTCTTCATAGGACATTCCCCTTAGCCCTGGAACTAACCTTGTCGCAAACCTTTACACTTTCTCTAATTTCTTAACGTGTTTGACCCGGTGCGGGTTCCAAACTGGTGCTGCATACTCCAGTATGGGCCTGACGTACACGGTGTACAGTGTCTTGAAAGATTCCTTCCTTAGGTATCGGAATGCTAATCTCAGGTTTGCCAGGGACCCGTATGCTGCAGCAGTTATCTGGTTGATGTGTGCTTCCGGAGACGTGCTCGGTGTTATACTCACGACAAGATCTTTCTCCTTGAGCGAGGATTGCAGTCGTTGGTCACCTAGCCTATACTCTGTCTGCGGTCTTCTTTGCCCTTCTCCGATCTCCATGACTTTGCATTTGGCAGGGTTGAATTCAAGAAGCCAGTTGCTGGACCACGTGTCCAACCTGTTCAGGTCTCTTTGAAGGCCTGCCTGATCCTCATCTGATTTAATTCTCCTCATTAATTTCACATCATCTGCGAACAGGGACACCTCTGAGTCTATCCCTTCCATCATGTCATTCACATATACCAAAAATAGCACTGATCCTAGGACCGACCCCTGTGGGACCCCGTTCGTCACAGTTGCCCACTGTAATACCTCATCACGTACCATGACTCGTTGTTGCCTCCCTGTCAGGTATTCTCTCATCCAGTGAAGTGCCCTTCCCGTTATACGCACCTGATCCTCTAGCTTCTGCACTAATCTCTTGTAAGGAACTGTGCCGAAGGTCTTCTTGCAGTCCAAGAAGATGCAATCAACCCACCCCTCTCTCTCATCTCTTACTTCTGTTACTTTATCATAAAGCTCCAGGTTTGTGACACAGGATTTGCCTTCCATGAAACCGTGCTGGTTGTCATTTATACTTGTGTTCCGTTCCAGGTGCTCCACCACTCTCCTCCTGATAATCTTCTCCATGACTTTGCATACTATACACGTCAGTGATACTGGTCTGTAGTTTAGCGCCTCTCTTCTGTCTCCTTTTTTAAAAATGGGAACTACATTTGCCGTCTTCCATACGTCGGGTAGTTGCCCAGTTTCAAGGGATGTGTTGAAGATTGTGGTTAATGGGACATATAGCATTTCTGCTCCCATCGTCTGCTTCACATCGCCTGTGAACAGGGACACCTCTGAGTCTATCCCTTCTGTCATGTCCTTCACATATACTATAAACAGTACCAAACCTAGAACTGATCCTTGTGGAACCCCACTCAACACATTCACCCACTATGACAACTCGTCACATACTAACACTAGTTGTTTCTTTCCTGTCATGTATTCCCTGATTCACTGCAGTACTTTCCCTGTTATTCCTGCCTGCTCCTCTAGCTTTTCAACCAGTCTCTTCTGTGGTACTGTATCGAAAGCCTTCTTACAGTCCAAGAAGATGCAGTCCACCCATCCCTCTCTCTCCTGTCACCTTATCGTAGAACTCCAATAGATTTTAAAAATTGGGACTACGTTTGTTGTCTTCCACATCTCAGGCAGTTGTGTGTGTGTGTGTGTGTGTGTGTGTGTGTGTGTGTACTCACCTAATTGTGATTGCAGGGGTTGAATCATAGCTCCTCGCCCCGCCTCTTCACTGGTCGCTACGCGCGCGCGTGTGTGTGTGTGTGTGTGTTGGAGGGAGGGGCTCATAACACACGTGACTCGTGGATATGCTCACCACATAAACCAAGAATGTTTATTTTCATCATATATGCATATATGTATGTACGTACGTATGTATGTATGTATGTATGGATGTATGTATGTATGTATGTATGTATGTATGTATGCATGTATGTATGTATGTATGTATGTATGTATGTATGTATGTATGTATGTATGTATGTATGTATGTATTAATGTATGCATGTATGTATGCATGTATGTATGTATGTATGTATGTATGTATGTATGTATGTATTAATGTATGCATGTATGTATGTATATATGTATGTATGCATATACATATACTACATGGAGACAATCGCAGGAGAACATCTGTTTGTATATTTTGACTTCGGTTTAGATTCCTCTTCGGTAAATATAATAAAATTAGTGAAAAGACATCTTATATAGAGGAGGAGGTCAGGTGAAGCTGGAGTGATGTTGTTAATTATGGGGGAGGAGCTTAGCTGGAGTTGTATGACATCTAGGAGTGGAGTAGTTTACCTGGAGTTAAGATTCACTAGTATGGAGGAAGACAGTCTTGTTAGGTTATCTTCTACCTACTACGCATCTTTTTATCTGCATGACCAAACCATCTGAGTAACCACCTTTCTCCTCCTTGATAATTAAGACATGTGCAACAGTCAGGTATCTTTATTCCGAAACGTTTCGCCTACACAGTAGGCTTCTTCAGTAGAGTACAGAGAAAGCGGCAGTAGCAGAAGAGATGTGAAGATGATGTAATCAGTCCATTTCCCTTGAAGACGTAGTTTTGAGGTGGTCAGTCCCTCAGCCTGGAGCAAAACTTTTCTCCACGCTGATGGACTGACTACCTCTTCAAGGGTGGTGGACTGATTACATTATCTTCACATCTCTTCTGCTACTGCTGCCTCCACTGTACTTGACTGAAGAAGCCTACTGTGTAGACGAAACGTCTCGGAATAAAGATACCTGACTGTTGTACATGTGTCTTACTTATCAACTTATCAGTATTATATACCATTATCATATTCACTGTTCTCCTCTCTGAAATATAACTTTCATTCAGTTTTTCACTCCTTATTTTCTACATAACATTCCCATCACTAACCTCGGAACCGAAATCTTCACTTCCTCTAACAACTCTGATAATATTCAAAGACACTGTTTCACACCCATTCAAAAGTATTGGTATCGGTATCAACATACTTTAATACAGCGAGCTTCTGGCATTCACCAAAAACTTCTTTTTATTCCAGAGATTCCTCAACTCTACTTTCTATCCTTCATTTAGTCTGTGATTCACGTCCATACTCCTTCCTTCCAATCTGACCTCCAACCTTTAATTCCCTACATTTCTTGATTGCCTCACCATCCTCTGTTCTGTTTACTTTCAAATTCCTTCTTTTACGTACCCTCCCACACATTCATCAACCTGCAGCCTGTAATAATCTTGGTAAAATTACCTACAATATGTTTCGCTTTCCTAGAGAGCGAAACATTGCCACAATAAACTGTCGTATTAGTTGCATTTGTGTCCTTTTACCTAACAACCTGCAGCTTCACCTCTGAGTCTTCCAATAGCACTGTTTAATCAACCAAAAAAGCAACCGTAACTTTCTATATTGGATCTATTATTTTTAAGACCACATCTATTCCAAACACTTGAGAACTACTTCTTGTACAACCTCATCTATAACACATTCAACAACCATTGTGTCATCAAACATCCCTGTATAAGAGCAACGTTTACTGCATCATCATCATCACTCCATGATAAGTATTTACAGATTTCAGACACCTACTACCTATTATATACATCTGCATCACTTGCCACGTCACTCCCCATCCACTCAATCGTATGCTTTTCCGATTCCATAAATGCAATAACTATTTTCCCCTTATCTCTTAAATACTTCATTGCAAACACTTGATCCACATATCCCCTTTCTTTATGAAATCCATCTTGCTCTTCAGCAATCATACGCTCAGTCTTCCCCACCAACCACTCTTTCCATAATAATTCCCTTATACAATTTACCCGGTATATTCAGCAGATTTATACCCCTATAGCTCTTACACTCTCTTGTCTCTCTTTCCCCTTGTACAAAGGAACTATTCATCGTCTCTGTCAATCCTTAGTTACCCACACTACTTTCACACATTTATCCTCACCTGCTTTCAGCATCTCAAGTCTAAATCCCATCCACTGCCGAGGTCTTTTCGCAGATACAACCTATTTATGTCTCGCCCACTTTCCCTACTCCCAGCTCTTCCTTCCTAACAAATGTCATTCCTCACTTCTCCATGCATGATATTTCTGCCTTCATTCCGTCATCTTTATTTAAATATGTGGCAAAATATATTCTCTATCTCTCTAATACCTCTGCCTCCTTATCCAACATCTCATCACTTTCACTCCTAAGTCACAAGTTCATTTGCTCCCTAGGTTGTCTCAACTTATTTGTCTCTCTACAAAACTGTTTTTTTTTTTTTTGTTCTCAGAAAAAAATAGTTATTAATGTTTCACCCATTTTCCTATTTTCACTTCTTCTATCCTCCTTCGTCATTCTGTATTTTCTTCTCCATATAATCTGTATTCATTACATCTATTGTTTTTTATTGCAAAAATCATTTACATAGACTAGATTTTCCCTCGACAACCTTTTCACCTCACCGTTCCACCAATCATTTCTCTTTTTTCTCATGTGTGAAAGTCTTCTAATACCTGCTGCCTCTGCTCGCCCAACAGCAATGGTTATAACAAGGTGTTATTTCGGCTGTGATGGGCGCATCGGGCGGAGAGGGACGGAACACAACGGAAATAAGCCATATACTTGGTTATCTTGGGTTATCCTAAGCTAATAACCGTCCAGGGTTAATAAATCCCAGCAAGTCATCTTCATACTCTTCCTGCTAGAGTTGGTGACGACACGTGTCTTGTCAGAAATATAATGGGTCGTTTATCGGGTGTGCGTGTGTGTGTGTGTGTGTGTGTGTGTGTGTGTGTGTGTGTGTGTGTGTGTGTGTGTGTGTGCGTGGTGTGGTGTGTGTGGTGTGGTGTGTGTGTGTGTGTGTGTGCTGTGTGTGGTGTGGTGTGTGTGTGTGTGTGTGTGTGTGTGTGTGTGTGTGTGGTGGTGTGTGTGTGTGTGTGTGTTGTGTGTGTGTGTGTGTTGTGTTGTGTGTATGTGTGTGTGTTGTGTATGTGTGTATGTGTTATGTGTATGTGTGTATGTGTGTATGTTGTGTTATGTGTGTTGTGTGTGTTGTTGTGTGTGTGTGGTGCGTGTGTGTGTGCGTGTGTGTGTGTGTGTGTGTGTGTCTTGAAGATGACACTGGTGGGCCTCGCTATCACAAACACCGCCACCTCGCTCACTTCCTCTAAGTCTCCCAGGTCGCTCTTGCAAGTTGTTGATAACCCCAGTGATTTAGTTTGATTTAGAAAGATTGTTTGTGCGTGGTGCGAGGGTGTGTGCGTGCGTGTGTATGCATGTGTATGTGTGTGTGAGGTGCGGGCCGCTTACCCCGCCTGCTGTCTTCATTACCATTACCAATACAGAGATTATCATAGCGTGTAAACAGAGTAAATTGGTGGCTGAGGTATTACCCAGTGGGAGCCTTTGTCACGAGTCAGCGCCGCTGCCACCCACAATCTCCGCTACCTTCTTCATTTGATGCTCTCCCGTGTCCTCTTAATGTCCCATACTTGCCAAAAGATTCACGTAATTTTTGGCATCCAAATGCCGTAAAAACGCAGTCAAAATCTCTCTACCAAGTAGGCAGAATAGCATTAAGTGATGTATCCGGTATTATCTCCCTGCCAACCAATCGGGAATGTAGGTGTGTCCTCGTCGTCTGTGGTTGGCTGCCTCCGCCATTGATCCATCTGGGACTCCTCCCCTGTACCAATCAGGTGGCTCGTTTGGTGCGAGAATGGGGCGGAGTTATCTTTAAGGGGATGTGAGTAAAGTGAAGTATTTGTGAGCATTATTTGATGAGCGATACTGGTAGTCAAGTGAGCAGTTAGCGACATTATCGGGCCGCGAGTACTACATTAGTGATCGCTGCGACAGTCAGTATCCACAGCTCGTAGCGCACGGCAACACGCCACCCACCTCACCCAACCCACAACACAAACACTCACTATCAACTCTCTCTCTCTGCCGGAGAATCAGTCGAGATTTGATCACCAAACTTTGGGTAAACTTGGGTCAGGAGTGAGTGTTTCGGGACTCTGGTCAAGGAAGACATTCTGACTGTTAGTGGGAGTGAAAGTTGGGTGTTGGGCGTTGCTCTGAGGGCTCACCAGCGGTACACGGGGCGCTGGCGGCAGTTCAACTCCTGTCGCCACAAGTTTCTAAGTGAGTTTTCTAGGACTTTGAGTGGCATGCTGGAGCTGAACCAGCCACCGTCGTCGACTAGCGCGGGCGGCATGTTGTCCTTCTTATCTAACATGGACAACCGCGGCGGTCTGGTGTTAAACCCGCCGCTAGCTGCACTACACACCATGACAGATATGAAGTCCTTATATTCGCAGCAGTCCGTAAAGTCTCTCTCGCCGCAGTCGCCGCCGCAGCTCTCCCCGCAAGGACTGTCGCCGCAAGAGCTTGCGGCGTCGTACGCGTCAGCGGTCACTACAGCGAACTCAGCCACCACCACACTGGCCACTCCACACAACATAGAAAACATCCTCAACCGGCCGAGTCCGCTAGTTACCACCTCCACGGGCCTGTGTACGGTAGGCCAGATGGGTGGCATGTCCAGCCTAGGCCGACTCGGCGGCTCCATGGGCCTCTACAGCGGCCTGGCCGGCAAAATGGCAGACCTGACCCGGCCACCCTCCATTTACTGGCCGGGCGTGCAAGGAATGTTGCAGAACCCGCTCTTCTGGCGCGAGAGGATACAGTCCAGTCACGGTGAGTACCATTCTTTCACCTCACACATTTACAGTAAGTACTAAACACACTCCTTCTCCTTCACCGCCTGTTGTAGCCACTCCGTCAGCATGACGGTGGAGTGGATGTTCTTAACGGTAAGTTCCCACCGCGGTATCTACCTCGCCGCCGCCGCCGCCGCAGTCGTGAGCCAGCGCCACCGCTACAGGTGGTGTCTAGTTCATGTTTATCCAGTGAGCCAAGTTCCTTGCTACAGTGGGTGAGACCAAGAAGAAGAAGAAGCCATGGACCAACAACTACATCACATTGTTCACTCATTATCAAGTCACAACTCACTAATTATCAAAGTGATGCTGCCCAAATATGCTGCCTAATAAGCTAAACCTAATAAGCTGAACAGCAGTAAGTATAGCTTTCTCCAAAAAATTATCTAATAAATAAATAATATAATAAATAAATAATATAAATATTTATATATTATAATATATAATATTATATATATATATATATATATAATATATATATATATAATATATATATATATAATATATATATATATATATATAATATATATATATATATATATATATATATATATATATAATATATATATAATATATATAATATATATATATTATTATTAATAAAAATTAATATATATAAATAACAATATTATAACTATACATTATATATATTCCATTGAGGTTTCCACATCATGAAAGAATTTCAATAATATAAATAGCAAACCAAATACCGTCTTTAATTGATAGCATTTTTTAATAACGGTTTTCGCTCGTTTGTTCATCCATCATCATGATCTAAATGCATTACAATAAAAGTAAAGATATTTTACCAAAACTGCTTTTAAATTAGCATATATAACAATATGTTATGTATTTTGTGCGTGTGTCACAAACTATAATCATGTTTAAAAAACGTGGATAAACGTACGAAGTAGGACTGTGATTTCGGCCAGTCACTGAGGCCTTCTTCATCACATTAAAAGTGTATAACAATCACCTGATCTATATCCGATGTTTTAAGTCAGTTGCAAGAACTGACCTCAAAGTCAGGGAAGCTATGTGAACACAAGACTGGAGGAGCACTGCGGTAGGACTACTGGCCCATGCTAGGTAGGTCCTTCCCTAATCTAACCTTACAGGTTTTAACTGGCTTTATTATAGGAAGAAACTGAGCCATCTAGCATTCATAGCTCACTTCGAAATTTTACGCATATAAACTTAATGTATTATATATATACATACACACATACATACAAGGTATATTCGTAATATGAATATTAGGAAAGTTGCCACTAATTGCTATGTTGGACATCTGATGATCTATCTTATATCTAACAAAGCCCTTGTATCTATCTAGCACAGCTCTTGTATCTATCTAGCACAGCTCTTGTATCTATCTAACACAGCTCTTGTATCTACCTAACACAGCTCTTGTATCTATCTAACACAGCTCTTGTATCTAACACAGCTCTTGTATCTAACACAGCTCTTGTATCTATCTAACACAGTTCTTGTATCTAACACAGCTCTTGTATCTAACACAGCTCTTGTATCTATCTAACACAGTTCTTGTATCTATTTAACACAGCTCTTGTATCAACCTAACACAGCTCTTGTATCTACCTAACACAGCTCTTGTATCAACCTAACACAGCTCTTGCATCTATCTAACACAGCTCTTGTATCTAACACAGCTCTTGTATCTATCTAACACAGTTCTTGTATCTAACACAGCTCTTGTATCTAACACAGCTCTTGTATCTATCTAACACAGTTCTTGTATCTATCTAACACAGCTCTTGTATCAACCTAACACAGCTCTTGTATCTACCTAACACAGCTCTTGTATCTACCTAACACAGCTCTTGTATCAACCTAACACAGCTCTTGCATCTATCTAACACAGCTCTTGTATCTAACACAGCTCTTGTATCTACCTAACACAGCTCTTGTATCAACCTAACACAGCTCTTGTATCTAACACAGCTCTTGTATCTAACACAGCTCTTGTATCAACCTAACACAGCTCTTGTATCTATCTAACACAGCTCTTGTATCTAACACAGCTCTTGTATCTACCTAACACAGCTCTTGTATCAACCTAACACAGTTCTTGTATCTATCTAACACAGCTCTTGTATCAACCTAACACAGCTCTTGTATCTATCTAACACAGCTCTTGTATCTACCTAACAAAGATCTTGTATCTACCTAACACAGCTCTTGTATCTACCTAACACAGCTCTTGTATCTATCTAACACAGCTCTTGTATCAACCTAACACAGCTCTTGTATCTATCTAACACAGCTCTTGTATCTACCTAACAAAGATCTTGTATCTACCTAACACAGCTCTTGTATCTACCTAACACAGCTCTTGTATCTAACACAGCTCTTGTATCTACCTAACACAGTTCTTGTATCTAACACAACTCTTGTATCTACCTAACAAAGATCTTGTATCTACCTAACACAGCTCTTGTATCTACCTAACACAGCTCTTGTATCTACATAACAAAGATCTTGTATCTACGTAACAAAGATCTTGTATCTACCTAACACAGCTTTTGTATCTACCTAACACAGCTCTTGTATCAACCAAACAAAGATCTTGTATCTACCTAACAAAGATCTTGTATCTACCTAACACAGCTCTAGTATCTACCTAACAAAGATCTTGTACCTAACACAGCTCTTGTATCTACCTTGTATCTACTCGTGTATCTATCTTGTCTTCACACAAGTTACTCAACTCAGACAAGAGGTAAATGACCATACTTATCATCATGACCATAGTTACCCTGCATCAAGGCACCTCAACGGAGGTGCCTTGATGCAGGTGAAGGGTTCTTGATGCAAGCAACTCAACCTGTTCTTCCCTTCCTTGGATCGAACCTGACTGCCACCCATTTCCCCA
>NC_069460.1:17948773-17961273 GCF_026875155.1 Cherax quadricarinatus | reverse complement strand
GCGGAGACTTTGAATAGACATCGGAAATTTTGTAGTGACATCGTTGACTTTGTAGTGACATGGGAGGCTTTGTAGTGACATCGGAGACTTCGAACAGTGATATCGGGGACTTTGAACAGTGACATCGGAGACTTTGCAGTGACAGCGGAGACTTTGAATATTGACATCGGAGACTGTAGTGACATCGAAGACTTTATAGTGACATCGGTGACTTTAACAGTGACATCGGAAACTTAGAACAGTGACATCGGAGACTTTGAAAAATCACATCGGAGACTTTGAACAGTGACATCAGAAATTTTGAACAATGACATCGGAGACTTTGCAGTGACATCGGAGACTTTGAACAGCGACATCAGAAATTTTGAATAATGACATCGAAGATTTTGCACTGACATCAGAGACTTTGCAGTGACATCGGAGACTTTTCAGTATCACCGATAACTTTGCTCAACGAGGTATCGTGGCATTGTGGACCTAGGTGATAACAGCTCAGTGATGTTATCACCTCAACACGATACCGATCGATATAAACTTACGACCACAGTTGATTGTTAGCTTCACTAATGAGCATTTGGCAACGCCGCTCCTTGATTACCATCAATATGGGTCAGAAAAAGTATGTGAACCGACCTTCAACCAAAGTCAGGCTCACCTTGATATTAACTGCCTTGCAACCATAATAACAACACCAGAGTCAGGTCAACTATGATAACAACACTAGAGTCAGGTCAACTATGATAACAACACTAGAGTCAGGTCAACTATGATAACAACACTAGAGTCAGGTCAACTATGATAACAACACTAGAGTCAGGTCAACTATGATAACAACACTAGAGTCAGGTCAACTATGATAACAACACTAGAGCCAGGTCAACTATGATAACAACACTAGAGTCAGGTCAACTATGATAACAACACTAGTCAGGTCAACTATGATAACAACACTAGAGTCAGGTCAACTATGATAACAACACTAGAGTCAGGTCAACTATGATAACAACACTAGAGTCAGGTCAACTATGATAACAACACTAGAGCCAGGTCAACTATGATAACAACACTAGAGTCAGGTCAACTATGATAACAACACTAGTCAGGTCAACTATGATAACAACACTAGAGTCAGGTCAACTATGATAACAACACTAGAGCCAGGTCAACTATGATAACAACACTAGAGTCAGGTCAACTATGATAACAATACTAGAGTCAGGTCAACTATGATAACAACACTAGTCAGGTCAACTATGATAACAACACTAGAGTCAGCTCAACTATGATAACAACACTAGAGTCAGGTCAACTATGATAACAATACTAGAGTCAGGTCAACTATGATAACAACACTAGAGTTAGGTCAACTATGATAACAACACTAGAGTCAGGTCAACTATGATAACAATACTAGAGTCAGGTCAACTATGATAACAACACTAGAGTCAGGTCAACTATGATAACAAACACTAGTCAGCTCAACTATGATAACAACACTAGAGTCAGGTCAACTATGATAACAATACTAGAGTCAGGTCAACTATGATAACAACACTAGAGTTAGGTCAACTGTGATAACAACACTAGAGTCAGGTCAACTATGATAACAATACTAGAGTCAGGTCAACTATGATAACAATACTAGAGTCAGGTCAACTATGATAACAACACTAGAGCACTAGAGTTAGGTCAACTATGATAACAACACTAGAGTCAGGTCAACTATGATAACAATACTAGAGTCAGATCAACTATGATAACAACACTAGTCAGGTCAACTATGATAACAACACTAGAGTCAGGTCAACTATGATAACAATACTAGAGTCAGGTCAACTATGATAACAACACTAGTCAGGTCAACTATGATAACAACACTAGAGTCAGGTCAACTATGATAACAACACTAGAGTCAGGTCAACTATGATAACACTAGAGTCAGGTCAACTATGATAACAACACTAGAGTCAGGTCAACTATGATAACAACAACAGAGTCAGGTCAACTATGATAACACTAGAGTCAGGTCAACTATGATAACACTAGAGTCAGGTCAACTATGATAACAACACTAGAGTCAGATCAACTATGATAACACCAGAGTCAGGTCAACTATGATAACAACACCAGAGTCAGGTCAACTATGATAACAACACCAGAGTCAGGTCAACTATGATAACAACACTAGTCAGGTCAACTATGATAACAACACCAAAGTCAGGTCAACTATGATAACACCAGTCAGGTCAACTATGATAACAGCACTAAAGTCAGGTCAACTATAATAACACCAGAGTCAGGTCAACTATAAAAACAACACCAGAGTTAGGTCAAACATAATAACACCAGAGTCAGGTTCACCGTGATATTAACTGCCTTGCAACCATAATAACAACACCAGAGTCAGGTCAACTATGATAACAACACCAGTCAGGGGAAACATAATAACACCAGAGTCAGGTTCACCGTGATATTAACTGCCTTGCAACCATAATAACAACACCAGAGTCAGGTCAACTATGATAACAACACCAGTCAGGGGAAACATGATAACACCAGAGTCAGGTCAATTATGATAACACCAGAGTCAGGTCAACTATGATAAGAACACCAGTCAGGACAAACCTGATAACACCAGAGTCTGGTCAAACATGACAACACCAGTCAGGTCAACCATGATAACAACAACGGAGTGAGGTCAACCATAATATCAACACCAGAGTCAGGTCAACCATGATACCCCCAGTCAGGTCAACAAATGATAACATTATATATATATATATATATATATATATATATATAATATATATATATATAATATGTCGTGCCGAATAGGCAGAACTTGCCATCTTGGCTTAAATAGCAACGCTCTTCTTGCCATATAGGACAAGTGAAAATTTGTGTATGCAATAATTTCGCTAAAATCATTCTGAACCTAAGGAAAAAAATATATTTCACTGTGTTTGTTTAGTATTAAATTATTGTAAACAAATCTAAAATATATTTAGTTGGGTTAGGCTAAAATAAATTGTTCTTGTTATAATAAGGTTAGGTAAGTTTTCTAAGTTCCTTTTGGTGCAAAATTATAAATTTTTACATCAACATTAATGAAAAAAATATATCTTTGAACATATAAGAGAAAATTTTAGAAAAGACTTAATTTTAAATGAGTTCTTGCTAATTGACCAGTTTTACATATTCGGCACGACATATATATATATATATATATATATATATATATATATATATATATATATATATATATATATATATATATATATATATATATATATATAATGTCGTGCCGAATAAGTAAAACTTGCGATTTTGGCTTAAATAGCAACGCTCTTCTTGCCGAATAAGGCAAGCGAATATTTATGTATGCGATAATTTCACAAAAATCATTCTGAATCTAAAGAAAAAAATATATTTCATTGTGTTTGTTTATTATTAAATTATTGTAAAATTATCTAAAATATATTTAGCTGGATTAAGCTAAATTAAATTGCGCTTGTTATAATAAGGTTAGGTAAGTTTTCTAAGGTTTTTAATTTTTATATTAACATAATTGAAAAATATATCTTTAACTGTATAAGAGAAAATTTTAGAAAGGACTTAATTTTACACAAGTTCTTGCTAAGTGACCAGTTTTACCTATTCGGCACGACATTTCATAATATATATATATATATATATATATATATATATATATATATATATATATATATATATATATATATATATATATATATATATATATATATATATATATATATATATATGTATTTATTTATTTATGATAATTATTTAATACGCTATAATAACTGGCATTCATATACGCAGCGACAGAATAATTTCTTTCTACCTCTTAATCCTCTTGCCGATAACTAGTGATAAATTATCTGAAGACGGTGAGTAATAATCTCAATATGTTATCTGCACATAATGATCAATGGAGAACAATAACTGTTCTTCGTTTTATCATTCATTGGTAATGCCGAAGTGGATCTTGATTCTTGCGATTCGCGGAATCTGCCGATACCAATATCACCAGACTGCCCGATTGCCCGATATTGTTAAATACTGATGCACTGCTAACAGTAATTAATAATAAAATAACGAATAACACTAATAATAATTACCGTCCAGCCGGAGGGCCCAAGAAAGACGACAGAAGAAAGAAGATGAACGACACCCCCAACCGGGGACCACAGCCGGGTCACCATATGGAGAAGACCCGGGCCGGAAGTACCGGCAAACCTCTAATGAATGAATGAATGAACTAATAATAATAATAATAATAATAATAATAATAATAATAATAATAATAATAATAATAATAATAAATGTAGTGGTAGTAGTAATAATAATAATGATAATGATAATAATAATAATTATAAATCAAGTATAAACGCATGTAGCCAGCACCATGAAATACGAACACACGTAGACGTCACCATGAAATACGAACACACGTAGACGTCACCATGAAATACGAACACACGTAGACGTCACCATGAAATACGAATACACGTAGACGTCACCATGAAATACGAACACACGTAGACGTCACCATGAAATACGAACACACGTAGACGTCACCATGAAATACGAACACACGTAGACGTCACCATGAAATACGAACACACGTAGACGTTACCATGGAATACGAACACACATAAACATCACCATGAAATACGAACACACTTAGACAGCACCATGAAATACGAATACACGTAGACACCACCATGAAATACGAACACACGTAAACACCACCATGAAATACGAACACACTTAGACATCACCATGAAATACGAACACACGTAGACATCACCATGAAATACGAACACACGTAGACATCACCATGAAATACGAAGGAAACCACTGGACGTATTATATCGAACACGTGAATATCCAGGAACCATCAAATCCAGGAACCATCAAATACATCAAGGTAGGAACCATCAAATACATCAAGGTAGGAACCATCAAATACATCAAGGTAGCCAGCGTAGAATGACCAAATTAATACATAGCATTAAAAATCTTCCGTACGAAGAACGATTGAAGACTCTTAAAATACATTCACTTGCAAGACGAAGAATGAGGGGAGACATGATCGAAGTGTATAAGTGGAGGATGGGTATTAACAAAGGGGATATAAAAAAGGTTTTGCGGATATCACTTCAAGAAAGAACCTGCAATAATGGATTCAAATTAGATAACTTTAGATTTCGAAAGGATATAGGAAAGAATTGGTTTGGAAATAGGGTAGTTGATGAGTGGAACAGTCTACCTAGGTAGGAACCATCATATACATCACGGTAAGAACCATCAAATACATCAACCTAAGAACCATCATATACATCAAGGTAGGAACCATCATATACATCACGGTAAGAACCATCAAATACATCAACCTAAGAACCATCATATACATCAAGGTAGGAACCATCAAATACATCAACGTAAGAACCATCATATACATCAAGGTAGGAACCATCAAATACATCAAGGTAAGAACCATCAAATACATCAAGGTAGGAACCATCAAATACATCAACGTAAGAACCATCATATACATCAAGGTAGGAACCATCAAATACATCAACGTAAGAACCATCAAATACATCAAGGTAGGAACCATCAAATACATCAACGTAAGAACCATCATATACATCAAGGTAGGAACCATCATATACATCAAGGTAAGAACCATCAAATACATCAAGGTAGGAACCATCAAATACATCAAGGTAGGAACCATCAAATACATCAAGGTAGGAACCATCAAATACATCAAGGTAGGAACCATCACATACATTAAGGTAAGAACCATCAAATATATCAAGGTAGGAACCATCAAATACATCAACGTAAGAACCATCATATACATCAAGGTAGGAACCATCAAATACATCAAGGTAGGAACCATCAAATACATCAAGGTAAGAACCATCAAATACATCAAGGTAGGAACCATCATATACATCAAGTTAGGAACCATCAAATACATCAAGTTAGGAACCATCATATACATCAAGGTAGGAACCATCAAATACATCAAGGTAGGAACCATCATATACATCAAGGTAGGAACCATCAAATACATCAAGGTAGGAACCATCAAATACATCAACGTAAGAACCATCAAATACATCAAGGTAGGAACCATCAAATACATCAACGTAAGAACCATCAAATACATCAAGGTAGGAACCATCATATACATCAAGGTACGAACCATCAAATACATCAAGGTAGGAACCATCATATACATCAAGGTAAGAACCATCAAATACATCAAGGTAGGAACCTTCAAATACATCAACGTAAGAAACATCAAATAATCAAGGTAGGAACCATCAAATACATCAAGGTGGGAACCATCAAATACATCAAGGTAGGAACCATCATATACATCAAGGTAGGAACCATCATATATATCAAGGTAGGAACCATCATATACATCAAGGTAGGAACCATCATATACATCAAGGTAGGAACCATCATATACATCAAGGTAGGAACCATCATATACATCAACGGGGGAACCATCAAATACATCAAGGGGGAACCATCAAATACATCAAGGTAGGAACCTTCAAAGACATCAAGGTAGGAACCTTCAAATACATCAAGGGGGAACCATGAAATACATCAAGGTAAGAACCATCAAATACATCAAGGTAAGAACCATCATATACATCAAGGTAGGAACCATCAAATACATCAAGGTAAGAACCATCAAATACATCAAGGAAGGAACCATCAAATACATCAAGGTAGGAACCATCAAATACATCAATGTAAGAACCATCAAATACATCAAGGTAGGAACCATCAAATACATCAAGGTAGGAACCATCAAATACATCAAGGTAAGAACCATCATATACATCAAGGTAAGAACCATCATATACATCAAGGGGGAACCATCAAATACATCAAGGTAGGAACCATCAAATACATCAAGGTAGGAACCATCATATACATCAAGGGGGGAAACCATCAAATACATCAAGGTAGGAACCATCAAATACATCAAGGCAGGAACCATCATATACATCAAGGGGGGAACCATCAAATACATCAAGGGGGAACCATCAAATACATCAAGGTAGGAACCATCAAATACATCAAGGTAGGAACCATCAAATACATCAAGGAGGGAACCATCAAATACATCACGGTAGGAACCACCAAATACATCAAGGTAGGAACCATCAAATACATCAAGGTAGGAACCATCAAATACATCAAGGTAGGAACCATCAAATACATCAAGGTAGGAACCATCAAATACATCAAGGTAGGAACCATCAAATACAACAAGGGAGGAACCATCATATACATCAAGGTAGGAACCATCAAATACATCAAGGTAGGAACCATCAAATACATCAAGGTAGGAACCATCAAATACATCAAGGTAGGAACCATCAAATACATCAAGGGAGGAACCATCATATACATCAAGGTAGGAACCATCAAATACATCAAGGTAGGAACCATCAATACATCAAGGTAGGAACCATCAAATACATCAAGGGAGGAACCATCATATACATCAAGGTAGGAACCATCAAATACATCAAGGGAGGAACCATCAAATACATCAAGGTAGGAACCATCAAATACATCAAGGTAGGAACCATCAAATACATCAAGGGAGGAACCATCAAATACATCAAGGTAGGAACCATCAAATACATCAAGGGAGGAACCATCAAATACATCAAGGTAGGAACAATCAAATACATCAAGGTAGGAACCATCATATACATCAAGGGAGGAACCATCATATACATCAAGGTAGGAACCATCATATACATCAAGGTAGGAACCATCATATACATCAAGGTAGGAACCATCATATACATCAAGGTAGGAACCATCAAATACATCAAGGTAGGAACCATCATATACATCAAGGTAGGAACCATCATATACATCAAGGTAGGAACCATCAAATACAAAGACACACACGGACCGAATATACCTTACAGTAACGCACCTACTGACAGAGTATTGAGTAAGAATGTCAACACGAAAATATACATTTTCCATTAAAAAAAAACTTACCTATTAATAAATTGTATAATTTGGTGAACTGGCACAATATTAAAATTTTTGCTTCTTTCACAAAAAATAACTAAAGTCACCTACCTTACTGAATCAAAATAATGCAGGTGAATTTTATCCCTCTTAAAACAATATTAAATCAACCTATAAGTCTTATATTACTACTACCACCACCACTACTACTACTACTAACAACAACAACAATAATAATAATAATAATAATAATAATACAATAATAATAATAACAAAATAACAATAATAATAATAATTTAGCTGGAATTAGTTCATCTTCATAAAATCTTGTAATTTCCTGATGATGAGAGTAACTTTTCGCCGGAGTTACTGACACAATAAACTGACACTCGGCTTGTTCACTAGGTTTTGTTTTTAATTAGATTTGAGAATTTCGTCAAAATCTACAAGATAAAGGCACTTTTACTCTAGATTAATGGTTTTTAACCCGTAATATTATGCTAATTTTATTTATGTTTTGTTTGGAAAACGATAGTTGCTTTTTAAGAAAATACTACAAACACAATGTATATATGTATGTACGTGTGTATGCTTTTATGTATGTATGTATGATGTATGGGATGAACATCAATAACACTGCTAAGACAAACGTTATAGTGTGTATGCATGTAAGTTTGTATGTATGAATGTGTGTCTGTCTGTATGTGTTTGTCTGAATGTATATAGGTATACATATATGTATGGGATGAAGGTGAGTTCCAGTGTTAAAACAAACATAACCAAACCATCACACAGTGTCGTTAGGGAACTTACACAGGTCGGCAGTCGTCGCTGGCGGTCACTCAGAGACTTGCTCACACTGTACTGCAGACGATGCTCACACATCTCTACACACGTGGCACCGGAGGAAACTACAAGTTGCACAGTTACTGTGTTCCCAGTTATGTCTCAAGTTTCCAGGCTGTGTTGTCAGTGACATTAAGGTGTGTTTGAAATAATATTAAGAATCATTTGTTTATACAAATAACTCGCTTACGACGACGTTTCGGTCCAACTTAGACCGATAACAGAAAGTCACAGTGTGACTTTGTGGATGATCCGAGTCAGACCGAAACGTCGTCGTAAGTTTCTTCCATTTGCGGGTTATTTGTGTGTTGCTCCAGTCACGGTATTGTGGCTTTTGTTCATCATTTGCTTTTTACAGTGATCTTACGATTGCGTCATTATGCAGCAGTTTTCTCTAACATTTCTTGTAAAACTTTCTAATCAAGTATCCATCAACAGCTGAATAACAAATAACCTTCATACAGAAACAAAATTATGACGACGTTTCAGTGTGACTGGCTGATGCTCCAAGTGTGTCCCACAGCTTGATTGTTAGTACACTCAGCTCACACACAGAAGTTCGTGGTTCGATCCCCGTTACGGGTGGAAACATTAGGATATGTTGCTTTAAGACACCTGCTGTTCCTGTTCACCTATCATTAAATTAGGTACCTGGGTATTAGTATCCGAGTCAACAACTGGACGAGACCCGAGACGGGACAGTACCGGCGAACCTCATCCAATCCTGGGTATTAGTCGACTTGTGTGGGTCGCATCCTGGGACCAAAACTGACCTAATTTACCCGAAATATGCGGGTTATTTGTGTTTTGTGTATTGTTCCAGTCACGGTATTGTGCCTTTCTATTCTTTATACATGAATCTTTAAATTCTATTGGTCAGTTGTTCATGTCGCTTAACATTTAGATGTCTTAGAGTTGCTGTGTTTTAATATTTCAATTTTTATTATACCAATCTTTGATATTGTATTTTATCCCATGCTGCATATTTCATTACTAACTGACAGATTCTGAAGATGTACCGAGTGTACTGCGAGACATCATTCACAATAAACGATGTTTTAACAGTAGTACTGATCTTCGTACTGATCACTTACAAATATATAGATAAAATGTATTGAACACTTGTCAGTGTTCAACAATAACCCACATGGAGACAGAAACTCAAAAGATTAATTTATATATATATATATATATATATATATATATATATATAATATATATATATATATATATATATATTATATATATATATATATATATATATATATATATACATATATATATATATATATATTTGTGTGTGTGTGTGTCCTCACCTAGTTGTACTCACCTAGTTGAGGTTGCAGGGGTCGAGTCCAAGCTCCTGGCCCCGCCTTTTCACTGGTCGCTACTAGGTCGCTCTCCCTGAACCGTGAGCTTTATCATACTTCTGCTTAAAGCTATGTATGGATCCTGCCTCCACTACATCGCTTCCCAAACTATTCCACTTCCTGACTACTCTGTGACTGAAGAAATACTTCCTAATATCCCTGTGATTCATCTGTGTCTTCAACTTCCAACTGTGTCCCCTTGTTACTGTGTCCCATCTCTGGAACATCCTGTCTTTGTCCACCTTGTCAATTCCTCTCAGTATTTTGTATGTCGTTATCATGTCCCCCCTATCTCTCATGTCCTCCAGTGTCGTCAGGTTGATTTCCCTTAACCTCTCCCCGTAGGACATACTTTTTAACTCTGGGAGTAGTCTTGTTGCAAACCTTTGCACTTTCTCTAGTTTTTTACGTGCTTGGCTAGGTGTGGGTTCCAAACTGGTGCTGCATACTCCAATATGGGCCTAACGTACACGGTGTACAGGGACCTGAACGATGTGTGTGTGTGTGTGTGTGTGTGTGTGTGTGTGTGTGTGTGTGTGTGTGTGTGTGTGTGTGTGTGTGTGTGTGTGTGTGTGTGTGTGTGTGTGTAGGCTAACGTTTAACTGTACGTGTAAAAAGGATAAAAGGCCTTATTAAAATGTAATTACGAAGCATCTTTGTTAAAAAAGAGGAAAAAAACAGTGTTTGGTATGGTTGGTTGCGTGGGAGAGCACAGCGATGGTAACTCATCCATCAAACTCACGTTCACCAGAGGGAGCCTCTGTTGTTTCCGCCACTCCTCTGTATGGGAAATTCTGCTGTGACTGGTGTTACAGGTGATGCCAGTTGTGTGTATGTGTGTGTGTGTGTGTGTGTGTGTGTGTGTGTGTGTGTGTGTGTGTGTGTGTGTGTGTGTGTGTGTGCGTGCGTGTGTGTGTGTGTGTGTGTGTGTGTGTGTGTGTGTGTGTGTGTGTGTGTGTGTGTGTGTGTGTGTGTGTGTGTGTGTCTGTTACTAATATTTATTTTAAATATTATTTTGTTGTAGTTGTTGTTTCGTTGTTGGTGTTATTTTGTTGTTGCTGTTGTTGTTGTTGTCGGTAAACTAATATAATGACTAAAACTAATGTTTTATTATAGGTGAGGCTGCCACAAGGTTGTGAGGATATGTACCGTACTAGAGTATGTACCGTACTAGAGTATGTACCGTACTAGAGTATGTACCGTACTAGAGTATGTACCGTACTAACACTACACTACCTTACACAGCTAGCATTACCAAATACACACAGCACAGCCACTCTTTTTCTAACACCATCTTCCCCCTCTCCCTCAGAAATAAGACTTAATTAAATATATTTGTAGAGACTTAAAGGGCGAAACGTCGTCTAGGGGGAAAAAATGCTGGCTCTACTACGTGTGTTTTACACTGAAAGTTTTCCATCCAGAAAATTTTCAGTGCTGTGAGAAACCTAGAGTTGCTCAGGAACTTGGAGTTGCCTGGGGCATGTCAGGTGAAACTGACAAGGAGAGAGGTATGATGAAATGATATCAAGTATCAGGTGACGACTCTTACAGCTGCACAAGGCAAACAGCAGTGACTGTAAACAATCAATGAGACCAGTGATCTGCTGAGTATTACTCCTCTTGCTTGGAGAGTACACCTGGCGAGAGTTCCGGGGGCCAACGCCCCCGTAGCCCGGTTCATGACCAGGATTCTCGGTGGATCAGTGCCTGATCAACCAGACTGTTACTGCTGGCCATACACAAACCAACGTACGAACCACAGCCCGGCTGGTCAGGCACTGACTTTAAGTGCCTGTCCAGCTCCCTCTTGAAGACAGCCGGGGGTCTATTGGTCATCCTCCTTATGTGTGCTGGGACGCAGTTGAACAGTCTTGGACCCATGACACTTACTGTATTACATCTTAGGTGTACTCACGGCACCTCTCCTTTTCACTGGGGGATGTTGCACCGGCTACCGAGTTGAAATTTAAGTACTGTTTGATTATTATTCCTATTACATTTACTGTTATAGTTACTTCAAACAGTACATTAGTCTTGTCTAACTGAATCTTCTGTTGCTGATGGACAAACACAAAACTACCACGTCCTTAACATGAATCGTTGGTAAGTCTACAGGGAAGAACGAAAAAAAAAGAAGTAAACAATAAACGCGAAACAAATTCTGGTCGTGCATCTATTTCTATCTGGTGTTGAGCGCAGACTCCAGCGTAACTAATGCCAACA
>NC_069460.1:17933773-17943773 GCF_026875155.1 Cherax quadricarinatus | reverse complement strand
AAATTCGTTAGAAAACATTCAGCGTAGACTGACTAAATTAATACATAGCATTACAGATCTTCCTTATGAAGAAAGATTGAAGACTCTTAAATTACATTCACTTGTTAGACGAAGAATGAGGGGAGACATGATAGAAATTTATAAGTGGAAGATGGGTATTATTAAAGGGGATATTAATAAGGTCTTGAGGATATCTCTCCAAGAGAGAACCCGCAGTAATGGATTTAAATTAGACAAGTTTAGGTTTAGAAAGGACATAGGAAAGTATTGGTCTGGAAATAGGGTAGTTGATGAGTGGAACAGTCTACCTAGTTGGGTTATTGAGGCTAGGACTTTGGGTAGTTTCAAATTTAGGTTGGATAAATATATGAGTGAGAGGGGTTGGATTTGAGTGGGACTTGCAAATGAGTGGATAGAGTTACCAGACCTTATTTCTTGGGTAGCATTGAAAATTGGGTTGGGCATATAAGAACATAAGAACATAAGAATGTAGGAACACTGCAGAAGGCCTACTGGCCCATACGAGGCAGGTCCTTATCAAAACGACATCTACCTAAAGCTACTCAAGAAACAACTCCCGCACCCCCCAACACCAATCAAACCCAGCCCCTCCCACTCATATATTTGTCCAGTCTCTTCTTAAAGCTACCCAAGGTCCTAGCCTCTATCACCCCACTGGGAAGACTGTTCCACGCATCTACAACTCTGTTAGAAAACCAGTACTTACCTATGTCCTTTCTAAATCTAAATTTATCCAACTTAAATCCATTATTCCTGGTTCTTACCTGGTTCGACACCCTCAGTACTTTATTAATGTCTCCCTTGTTTATGCCCGTCATCCACTTATACACTTCAATGATATCTCCCCTCATTCTACGCCTCTCCAGAGAGTGGAGATTTAAGGCTTTAAGTCTATCTTCATACGGGAGGTGCCTTACACAGTAAATCATTTTAGTCATTCTTCTCTGTATGTTCTCTAATGAGTCTATGTCCATCCTGTAGTAAGGGGACCAAAACTGAGCAGCATAATCTAAATGAGGCCTCACTAGTGATGTATAGAGCTGTAAAATAACTTTTGGACTTCTGTTACTTATACTTCTTGAGATAAATCCAAGTAATCTGTTGGCCTTGTTGCGCACACTGAGGCACTGCTGTCTTGGCTTTAGATTTCTGCTTACCATGACTCCCAAGTCTTTTTCACATTCTGTATGACCAAGCTCTACTTCACCTAGATTATAGCTTCGAGGGTTATTTTCATTACCAAGGGCAAGTACCTTACACTTATCCACATTAAACTTCATCTGCCATTTCTCAGACCAAGACATTAATTTGTTCAAATCGTCCTGGAGTTCATTGATATCCTCCTCAGAGTGAATTATACGGCCTATCTTTGTATCATCAGCAAACTTACTCATGTCACTAGTAATCCCTTCATCAAGGTCATTAATGTAAATTATGAACAAGAGAGGGCCTAAAACTGATCCTTGTGGAACGCCACTAGTGACTAATCCCCATTCAGATTTCACTCCATTAATGGTAACTCTCTGCTTTCTATTGGTAAGCCATGCCTCAATCCATGCTACAACTTTACCTCCTATACCATGAGCTGCCACTTTTCTTAAGAGTCTCTTGTGAGGTACTCTGTCGAAGGCTTTACTAAAATCCAAATAAACAATATCATATTCCTTATCACTGTCAACTGCCTCAAATGTTCTATTGAAGAACGTCAGTAAGTTTGTCAGGCAGGAACGACCTCTCGTGAATCCATGCTGAGATTCATTTATCAAGTTATGCTCTTCAAGGTGACTTCTGATAATGTCAGCTATAATTGATTCTAATAACTTGCCCACTATAGATGTCAGGCTTATTGGACGGTAATTTGAAGGAGTGGACTTATCCCCTGATTTGAATATAGGAACCACATTAGCCATCTTCCACATCTCTGGCACAACATTGGACGCATTGAATACACTCGTTAATGGCTGACTAAGCTCCATCTTGCATTCCTTAAGTACCCTTGAAAACAACTCATCGGGTCCCGGGGACTTATTTTGTTTCAGTTTGTCTATCTGTTTAATAACCATGTCCCTCGTGACAGTAATATTAGTTAACTTAAATTCATCAGGAACTAAATAATTGTTAATTACTGGAATCTCATTTACATCTTCCTGTGTAAAAACTGACAAAAAATAGTCATTAAATAAGGAACACATTTCCAGTTCATTATCCGTCAGCTGTCCATTCCCAGATTTCAGAGGTCCTACTTTTTCCTTCACCTTCGTCCTATACACTTGAAAGAACCCCTTTGGATTAGTCTTTGATTCATTAGCAACTCTAATTTCATAGTCACGTTTAGCCTTTCTAATCGCCTTTTTTACTTCTCTTTTAAGCTGAACATATTGGTCAGTAAGGTTAACCTCTCCTCTCTGATGCGCCTATAAATTCCCCTTTTCTCCCCTAATAGATGCTTTAGCCTCCTGTTAACCCATTTGGGATCGTTATTATTAGACCTAATTTCTCTCTGGGGAATGTATATACTCTGGGCACTGTGTACATTATTAAGAAAACAATCATAAAAGCAGATCCCTTCATATTCATAAGTATGATTATCGTCAATAAAATCATTAGCTAGATAACCCCAATCAAGATTAGACAGATGTTCCCTAAGTCCATTATAATCGGCAGAACGAAAATCGGGGATTTTTACTGTATTATCATTATTCTTGCATTCCCAATTAATGCTAAAGGTGATGGATTTGTGATCACTTGCGCCAAGCTCTTCAGTGATCTCCAGATTATTCACGAGTGTTTCCTTATTTGACAAGACTAGGTCTAGCAAATTATTACCCCTGGTAGGTTCAGTTACACTCTGTTTCAGAAAACAGTCCTGAACTGTTTCCATGAAGTCACTGGACTCTAGATTACCTGTCAAAGAATTCCAGTCAATTTGGCTAAAGTTAAAGTCCCCTACTATGACTACGTTACTGTGTCCAGAAGCCCTAACAATTTCGTCCCAAAGAAGTCTCCCTCTATCGTGATCCAAGCCTGGAGGTCGGTATATTACACCTAGAATTAGTTTTTCTTGACCCTCCACGAACTCTACCCAAACAGACTCTGTTACTGCTCCATCTATTTTTATACCTTTTTTTATGCAACAATTAATATTTTCTCGAACATACAATGCAACTCCTCCCCCCTTCCCATTACATCTATCCACATTGAATAACTTAAATCCCTGAATATTACACTCAGCAGTCATATCCCGACTCTTTAAATCATACCAAGTTTCAGTTAATGCAATGATATCAAAGTTCCCAGCACATGCTACCAAACGTAGTTCATTAATTTTATTTCTTGCACTTCGACTGTTAGCATAAAATACCATCATATGTTTTTTCTTCTGCACATTTTTCCTATTCATCTTTGTTTTTACACAATTTCTGAAATTATCATTACCCAGAGTTACTCCATGACAGTTACTATTAAGATTCTTAATATCAGAGCATAAGTCAATATATCCATATTCATTATTAATCATTTCAAAACCCATACCTCTAACTAATCCTAGTTTAAAGTCCTAACAACCCCCTCAACTGAGTTAGCAAGAAAACCACACCTGCCCTGGATAAGTGAACCCCATCCCTGGCATACATGTCATTTCGGCCATAGAAGTTGTCCCAGTTGTCAATGAATGGTACTGCATTATCCTTACAGTGTTTATCCAGCCAACAATTAATACCAATTGCTCTGGACAACCATTCATTACCAACACCTCTTCTTGGCAAAATGCCACATATAACAGGGCGCCCCCCCTTCTTCCTAATCATGTCTATAGCTATCCTGAACTTTCTAACTAAATCCTCACTTCTACGCTTGCCTACATCATTGCCTCCAGCACTGAGGCAAATAATAGGATTGATCCCATTACCGTTCATGATGTTGTCAAGCCGGCTAACAATGTCCTCCATCCCAGCCCCAGGAAAGCATACCCTTTGTCTCCTACTCCTGTCCTTCAAGCAGAATGCCCTATCCATGTATCTAACCTGGCTATCCCCAACAACAACAATATTCTTACCTTCCTTGTCGTTCGTCGTGACGATCCCAGTAGTAGACTCACATTCGTCGGGTAGCACCGAGAATGCGTTGGAGGTTTCCACGGGAGTTTCCACAGCAGTCTCTTTCTTCTTCATCGTTTCTGGCTTTCCATTCGTCTTCTTGATCGTCAACTTCGTCGTCCCCTGCTGTCCAGCCACTGACCACGATCCCTTCTTGACCTGAGGACTCGAAACAGGAGGACTACTACGAATCCTCTTGTTTTCCTCGGTCAATCGCCGTATCTCCATCTTCGCTGCCTTCAATTCTTCCTTAAGTTGCTGGTAAAGTTGCTCGATGGAGGGCATCTTGGTTCAGTCCACGGGAGCAAACAAGACACTTCTTCACAGAGTTAAGTACAGGTCAGCACTCAAAGTACAGGTCACCACTCAAGAGCACACAAACAGGTCTTCACAGAGCTAAGTACACGTCACCACTGTGCTAAGTACACGTCACCACTGTTTTGTTAGTGGGATGGATTGTAAAGGACCTGCCTAGTATGGACCAACAGGCCTGCTGCAGTGTTTCTCTTTTCTTATATTCTTATTAGCATCAACTAATATTAACAACAGCAACCCTTGTCTGGAACTACAATACTTTTAACCCTAAAAAAAATCTCGCATATCCTGCATGACCACAGCTGTAATTTGATGTTCACTGGATACTATAAGAGATATACCAGAAAAAAATAGTCTGACTGTCATCCTTCTGTATTATTACTATAATTAGTAGCAAATGGTAGTAATAGTAGAAGTAGTAGTAGTAGTGATATAAGTAGAATAAGTAGTAATAGTAGTAGTAGTAACAGCAGTAATTATATAAGACGAATGAGTAGTAGTAGTAATAATAAAAGTAGTAATATAAGTAAAATAAGTCGTAGTAGTAATAGTTGCAGCAGTAAATATAAGTAGTAGTAGTAGTAGTAGTAGTAATAGTAGTAGTAGTAGTAGTAGTAGTAGCACCAGTAGTAGTAGTAGTAGTAATAGTAGTAGTAGTAGTAGTAGTACTAGTAGTAGTAGTAGTAGTAGCAGTAGTAGTAGTAGTAGTAGTAGTAGTAGGAGTAGTAGTAGGAGTAGTAGTAACAGTAGTAGTAGTAGTAGTGGTAGTAGTAGTAGTAGTAGTAGTAATAGTAGTAGTAGTAATAGTAGTAGTAGTAGTAGTAATAGTAGTAGTAGTAGTAGGAGTAGGAGTAGGAGTAGTAGCAGTAGTAGTAGTAGTAACAGTAGTAGTAGTAGTAGTAGTAGTAGTAGTAGTAGTAGTAGTAGTAGTAGTAATAGTAGTAGTAGTAGTAGTAGTAGTAGTAGTAGTACTCACGTCCGTAATACTCCTGACAACACAAGTACTCACGTCGGTAATACTCCTCACAACACAAGTACTCACGTCCGTAATATTCCTCACAACACAAGTACTCACGTCCGTAATACTCCTCACAACACAAGTACTCACGTCCGTAATATTCCTCACAACACAAGTACTCACGTCCGTAATGCTCCTCACAACACAAGTACTCACGTCCGTAATACTCCTCACAACACAAGTACTCACGTCGGTAATACTCCTCACAACACAAGTACTCACGTCCGTAATACTCCTCACAACACAAGTACTCACGTCCGTAATATTCCTCACAACACAAGTACTCACGTCCGTAATGCTCCTCACAACACAAGTACTCACGTCCGTAATACTCCTCACAACACAAGTACTCACGTCGGTAATACTCCTCACAACACAAGTACTCACGTCGGTAATACTCCTCACAACACAAGTACTCACGTCCGTAATACTCCTCACAACACAAGTACTCACGTCCGTAATACTCCTCACAACACAAGTACTCACGTCCGTAATACTCCTCACAACACAAGAAGTACTCACGTCCGTAATATTCCTCACAACACAAGTACTCACGTCCGTAATACTCCTCACAACACAAGTACTCACGTCCGCAATATTCCTCACAACACAAGTACTCACGTCCGTAATACTCCTCACAACACAAGTACTCACGTCCGTAATACTCCTCACAACACAAGTACTCACGTCCGTAATACTCCTCACAACACAAGTACTCACGTCCGTAATACTCCTCACAACACAAGTACAAGCGTCAGCAATATTCCTCACAATGCAACACAATAAGTAAAGGCGTCAGTAATATTACTCGCGACACAAATATCAGTAATATTCCTCATCGTCAGTAATATTCCCTACAATAATAAGTACTAACTTTGGTAATATTCTCACAATAACAAGTAAAATGGTCAGTAATATCGCCCCATTATAGGCAAATATTCCTATATTCCTCAAATCAAAAATTATAATATTGTTAACATTTTAAATATTACACTTCTTTCTCTATTATAATAGTCTATTATTCCTAAAATATATTTATATAATTAAATATTCATATAATTCTAATATTTCTAATATTCATTTAGTTCGGGAATTTCTATATTATAAATATAGCTCTAAATAATATAATTATAACACGCTGGTAAGTATAATATTCTGAATTACTATAATTCACTATAATTAGAATAATATGCGTCAGTGTTTGTATAACTGAGTTAGTTAACTCTCTGCTTCTACAATAACAAAAATATATGATACTTAGATCCTCTATAATTCTCCTGACTGCCTTCTGTAATATAATAATAATGATACTATGACTCTAACACTCTACTGTAATATAATCTAATGTTGTGATGAATGGTTTGAAAAACCGACAAGTTGAAGATTGAGACACTTATGCAACATATTGGAATCTTTATTCTGGAAACGTTTCGCCACACAGTGGCTTCATCAGTCCGATACTGATGAAGCCACTGTGTGGCGAAACGTTTCCTGAATAAAGATTCCCATATGTTGCATAAGTGTCTCAACCATAATCTAATGTTATTGTACTATAATGTTACTGTACTATAATGTTACTGTACTATAATGTTATTGTACTATAATGTTATTGTACTATAATGTTACTGTACTATAATGTTATTGTACTATAATGTTATTGTACTATAATGTTACTGTACTATAATGTTACTGTACTATGTTACTGTACTATAATGTTACTGTACTATAATGTTATTGTACTATAATTTAATTCTTATTTAAATGGTCTTGTTATTCTAATTTCTAAACATTCATCCACTACTAACATTGTGATATTGTTCTTATTCTAAAGTTTATCTAATTCTATTCTTATAATACTGATCGTAGGTTAATATTTTAAATGCCAATTCTTTTTTTTTTCAGAAGAATATTACGTGCAGCCGCAACTAATTAGAAAATAATAATGCTTAACTAATTGTGATATTATCATTCTCGTTGAATACTAATAGCTTAATGCTTATTTAATTATGATACATTAATGAGCTGATGATTCTTATTTTCTGGGTATTTTCTAGCAAACATGTTTGGGATTGGACATGTATGATATACAATACCGACAATATAAAGAATTAGACACATGTGCAACATCTGGGTATCTTTATTGTTGACGTTTCCCCATCTAGTAGCTTTATCATTACAAATTCAAGGACATAATGGGAAGATTGTAGAACTATATATAAAAGATGAGGTAATCAGTCCCTCAGCCTTGGAGTTGGTGTGAAGATCACCGTAGTCTTGAAGAATCTGGAGCACCGGCTTGAAGGCTGGTGCTTATATACTGGCGTCAGGTGAGGGACGAGAAGCAGACGAAGACATTGTCACTGGTAGGCGGGATTCCCCAGTGGAAGTAGGTCAAACCCGAGGGACGGGCCAGGAATAAGCAAGAAGGTTGTCGAGATGTCTTCTGTACCAAGATTCCAGTGTCAATGTCTTCGTCTGCTGCACATCCCTCATCTAACGCCAGTATATAAGCACCAGCCTTCACGCCTGTGCTTCAGATTCTTCAACACCACGGTGCTCGTCACCAACTCCATGACTCAGGGACTGAGTATCTCATCTTTTGTGTACAGTTCTACTGTCTTCCAATTACGTCCCTTAATTTGTAATGATAAAACCACTGGATGGCGAAACGTCTACAATAAAGATACCCACGTATTACACGTGTCTAATTCTTCACGTTTATGATTTTTTCTTTATAACTCTGACAAACTGTTTTTTTTTTTCATTTTGTAACGTTCTAATTTTTAACAATTCTCAAAGAGTAACGATGTTTAAATTCTAACGCTCTAATGCGTTTTTTCTTCAAAATCTAATATTTTAGTGATCGTTAATAGACGCACGGGAAGGAGTGTCGACATACACACACCCCTGGTCCAGCAACTGGCTTCTCGAATTTAACCCCGCCAAATGCAAAGTCATGAAGATCGCAGAAGGGCAAAGAAGACCGCAGACAGAGTATAGGCTAGGTGGCCAAAGACTGCAATCCTCGCTCAAGGAGAAAGATCTTGGGGTGAGTATAACACCGAGCACGTCTCCGGAAGCACACATCAACCAGATAACTGCTGCAGCATACGGGCGCCTGGCAAACCTGAGAACAACGTTCCCATACCTCAGTAAGGAATCGTTCAAGACACTGTACACCGTGTACGTCAGGCCCATACTGGAGTATGCGGCACCAGTTTGTAACCCACACTTGATCAAGCACGTCAAGAAATTAGAGAAAGTGCAAAGGTTTGCGACAAGGTTAGTTCCAGAGCTAAGGGGAATGCCCTACGAAGAAAGGTTAAGGGAAATCGGCCTGACGACACTGGAAGACAGAAGGGTTAGGGGAGACATGATAACAACATACAAAATACTGCGTGAAATGGACAAGGTGAACAGAGACAGGATGTTCCAGAGAGGGGACACAGAAACAAGGGGTCACAATTGGAAGTTGAAGACTCAGATGAGTCAGAGGGATCTTAGGAACTATTTCTTAAATCATAGAGTAGTCAGGAAGTGGAATAGCCTAGCAAGTGAGGTAGTGGAGGCAGGAACCATACATAGCTTTAAGATGAGGTATGATAAACCTCATGGAGCAGGGAGAGAGAGGACCTAGTAGCACTCGGTGAAGAGGCGGGGGCCAGGAGCTGAGTCTCGACCCCTGCAACCACAATTAGGTGAGTACACAGACACAGACACAGACACACACACACACACACACACACACACACACACACACACACACACACACACACACACGCACACGCACACACACACACACACACACACACACACACACACACACACACACACACGTCTTCATGCACGCACACTGAGTTTTGTAGATAACATTTTTTAGACTACGGTTTTTAGCAGTGTTTTGAACACATTTCGCACACTTTTGAAAGCAACAGCTGGTGTACAACGTTTTGAAGCGAACATTTCACTCGGTACGACTTTATTAAGGTTAAAAACTGTAATATTTATTACATAAGTTATACCTGTGCATGCGTGTCTGTGTAGTCACCTATTTGTGGCACCAGGGGTCGAGTCTTAGCTTCCAGCACCACCTCAAAACTGGCCGTGATTGGCTTCTCTCTAGTCATGCACGTGTATAATTGCTCTCTCGTACTCACCTAGTTGTGGTTGCAGGGGTTGAGTCATAGCTCCTGGCCCCGCCTCTTCACTGGCCGGTACTGGATCACTCTCCCTGCACCATGAGTTTTATCATACCTCTGTATGATGTATGTGTGTGTGATTATTAGTGTTGTTATCTATAATACTTGTAGCTACAGAAATATAGCTATACTGGTAGTGTCTCTTATTCACTTTAATTTGCAAAAGTTATCAGTAAATGTGGCACTTATCCTAGCATTTCCAATCCAGTGCTCTACCACTTGCATTTCCAATCCAGTGCTCTACAACTTGCATTTCCAATCCAGTGCTCTACAACTTGCATTTCCAATCCAGTGCTCTACCACTTGCATTTCCAATCCAGTGCTCTACCACTTGCATTTCCAATCCAGTGCTC
>NC_069460.1:17923773-17926273 GCF_026875155.1 Cherax quadricarinatus | reverse complement strand
TAAACTTTACAAAGGGGAGAGGATTTAAACTTTACAAAGGGGAGAGGATTTAAACTTTACAAAGGGGAGAGGATTTAAACTTTACAAAGGGGAGAGGATTTAAACTTTACAAAGGGGAGAGGATTTAAACTTTACAAAGGGGAGAGGATTTAAACTTTACAAAGGGGAGAGGATTTAAACTTTACAAAGGGGAGAGGATTTAAACTTTACAAAGGGGAGAGGATTTAAACTTTACAAAGGGGAGAGGATTTAAACTTTACAAAGGGGAGAGAATTTAAACTTTACGAAGGGGAGAGAATTTAAACTTTACAAAGGGGAGAGAATTTAAACTTTACGAAGGGGAGAGAATTTAAACTTTACAAAGGGGAGAGGATTTAAACTTTACAAAGGGGAGAGAATTTAAACTTTACAAAGGGGAGAGAATTTAAACTTTACAAAGGGCCCGTCATGAGTAGTGATGTTGACCTTCCTTATATCTGTTAACTAAGCCTTGGCCTTAAGAAACGACCGACTTCAATTAGAACTAAATGGTTATAAATATGACCATACTTTTTAATGGGGGTGGACCGGTAAACCAGCGGAAGGCCTCGGTCAGATGACCAAAAGCTCCAGCGGTGGGTCATCATATGACTTGTCCTGTTTCCTAACCGACTTCAAACTCCATAATGTTTTTATGGCATGAAATAAAGGGAAATAAAATATGTAAGAAATTATGTGAACCAGCTTTTAGGAACTCACCGGTGATTTACTGAAATATTACTAACTTGAACTTGGCAGTGATTGGAGCCTCAGCATCACTGTGAGTTCAATCCCACAACGAGTGAAGCCTTGATCGAGACAGATTAAACTGGAGTGTGTGTTTGTGTTTCACTAAATTATAAAATTGCCATATATTTCTAGTCTCATAAAAAAATCACATGAGGACCAGGCAGGAATTATAAGGAATACTCTACAGTGGATCAAAGAGAGCCATGTAAGAGGGAGATAAATTGTGATTATCCAAAACGAGATATCAGAAAGGGAAAGTGTGACAACCTGGGTTCCACAAGGATAGGTATTGGGACCAGTATTGTTTCTGGTACCCATGAATTACATACCAGAAGTGATAGTTGTGCCCATGTGTGCAGATGTAAAATTAATAAGAATAAAAACAGCTGAGAACAAGGAAAGGCAGTTTGTCCAGGTCCAATGCCCTGGGCAAACTGTAAGACTCGTCTGAGAAATGGCTGCTACTCGAACTCACTCCCAACAGATGCAAGATTTTGAAAACTGGAGAAAGAAGTTATAAGACCAGAAACTGAGTACTGACTCGCAGGTCATAAGCTGCAAACCTCACTCAAGAAGAAAGACCTACGGATGAACAGAGTGCTGAGTATATCGCCAGAGACTCACATCAACTGAATAACCTCTGCAGCCAATGCTCGTCTGGCAAATCTAAGATTAGCTTTCAGCAATATCCACAAAAGAGTTAATCACTGTTATATATATGGCATATCATATATTAGGCCCATCTTTGAGTTTGCAGCACCAGAATGGAACCCTCACCTGATAAAACATTAAGAAAATGGAGAATGCGCAGAGGTATGCAAAGAGCTAAGCGATATGACCTACGAGGGACTCAAAGAACTGAAAAGAACCTGATGACATTAGAAGACAGAAGAACCAGGGAATATATAGTAAGAACATACAAAATTCTTAATCTGAGTGCATGATAGGGTGGATAGATATACACTGTTGGAGAGTTGGGGAACGGGTAGACGAGGGTTCAGTTGGAAGCTTAAGACACAGATGAGTAACAAGAATGCCAGATGGTGATCAGGATGTGGAATGATCTGGACGAAGACATAGTGGAGGCAGGCTCCATACATAGTTTTAAGAATAGGTACGACATGCCCCACAGAGCTAAAAGGGAGTAGACTCAGCAAGTGGCAAGAGGATGAGCCAGGAGCCGAGATTCGACCCCTGCAACCAAAGACACACATACAAACACAGACACACACACAGACTCACACACACACACACACACACACACACATCGTTCATGACCCTGTACACCGTGTACGTTAGGCCCATATTGGAGTATGCGGCACCAGTTTGGAACCCACACCTAGCCAAGCACGTAAAGAAACTAGAGAAAGTGCAAAGGTTTGCAACAAGACTAGTCCCAGAGCTAAGAGGTATGTCCTACGAGGAGAGGTTAAGGGAAATCAACCTGACGACAGTGGAGGACAGGAGAGATAGGGGGGACATGATAACGACATACAAAATACTGAGAGGAATTGACAAGGTGGACAAAGACAGGATGTTCCAGAGATGGGACACAGCAACAAGGGGACACAGTTGGAAGTTGAAGACACAGATGAATCACAGGGATGTTAGGAAGTATTTCTTCAGCCACAGAGTAGTCAGGAAGTGGAATAGTTTGGGAAGCGATGTAGTGGAGGCAGGATCCATACATAGCTTTAAGCAGAGGTATGATAAAGGTCACGGTTCAGGGAGA
>NC_069460.1:17913773-17921273 GCF_026875155.1 Cherax quadricarinatus | reverse complement strand
TTATATTTTATATATATATATTTTTTTTTTTTTCAACAAGTCGGCCGTCTCCCACCGAGGCAGGGTGACCCAAAAAAGAAAGAAAATCCCCAAAAAGAAAATACTTTCATCATCATTCAACACTTTCACCACACTCGCACATTATCACTGTTTTTGCAGAGGTGCTCAGAATACAACAGTCTAGAAGCATACACATATAAAGATACACAACATATCCCTCCAAACTGCCAATATCCCAAACCACTCCTTTAAAGTGCAGGCATTGTACTTCCCATTTCCAGGACTCAAGTCCGACTATATGAAAATAACCGGTTTCCCTGAATCCCTTCACTAAATATTACCCTGCTCACACTCCAACAGATCGTCAGGTCCCAAGTATCATTCGTCTCCATTCACTCCTATCTAACACGCTCATGTACGCTTGCTGGAAGTCCAAGCCCCTCGCCCACAAAACCTCCTTTACCCCCTCTTTCCAACCCTTTCGAGGACGACCCCTACCCCGCCTTCCTTCCCCTATAGATTTATATGCTTTCCATGTCATTCTACTGTGATCCATTCTCTCTAAATGACCAAACCACCTCAACAACCCCTCTTCTGCCCTCTGACTAATACTTTTATTAACTCCACACCTTCTCCTAATTTCCACACTCCGAATTTTCTGCATAATATTTACACCACACATTGCCCTTAAACAGGACATCTCCGCTGCCTCCAACCGTCTCCTCGCTGCTGCATTTACCACCCAAGCTTCACACCCATATAAGAGTGTTGGTACTACTATACTTTCATACATTCCCTTCTTTGCCTCCATAGATAACGTTTTTTGACTCCACATATACCTCAACGCACCACTCACCTTTTTTCCCTCATCAATTCTATGATTAACCTCATCCTTCATAAATCCATCCGCCGACACGTCAACTCCCAAGTATCTGAAAACATTCACTTCTTCCATACTCCTCCTCCCCAATTTGATATCCAATTTTTCTTTATCTAAATCATTTGACACCCTCATCACCTTACTCTTTTCTATGTTCACTTTCAACTTTCTACCTTTACACACATTCCCAAACTCATCCACTAACCTTTGCAATTTTTCTTTAGAATCTCCCATAAGCACAGTATCATCAGCAAAAAGTAACTGTGTCAATTCCCATTTTGAATTTGATTCCCCATAATTTAATCCCACCCCTCTCCCAAACACCCTAGCATTTACTTCCTTTACAACCCCATCTATAAATATATTAAACAACCATGGTGACATTACACATCCCTGTCTAAGACCTACTTTTACCGGGAAGTAGTCTCCCTCTCTTCTACACACCCTAACCTGAGCCTCACTATCCTCATAAAAACTCTTTACAGCATTTAATAACTTACCACCTATTCCATATACTTGCAACATCTGCCACATTGCTCCTCTATCCACTCTATCATATGCCTTTTCTAAATCCATAAATGCAATAAAAACTTCCCTATCTTTATCTAAATACTGTTCACATATATGCTTCAATGTAAACACCTGATCTACACATCCCCTACCCACTCTAAAACCTCCTTGCTCATCCGCAATCCTACATTCTGTCTTACCTCTAATTCTTTCAATTATAACCCTACCGTACACTTTTCCTGGTATACTCAGTAAGCTTATTCCTCTATAATTTTTACAGTCTCTTTTGTCCCCTTTCCCTTTATATAAAGGGACTATACATGCTCTCTGCCAATCCCTAGGTACCTTCCCCTCTTTCATACATTTATTAAACAAAAGTACCAACCACTCCAACACTATATCCCCCCCTGCTTTTAACATTTCTGTCATGATCCCATCAGTTCCAGCTGCTTTACCCCCTTTCATTTTACGTAATGCCTCACGTACTCCCCCACACTTACATTCTGCTCTTCTTCACTCCTAAAAGATGGTATACCTCCCTGACCAGTGCATGAAATTACTGCCTCTGTTTCTTCCTTAACATTTAAAAGTTCCTCAAAATATTCTCGCCATCTACCCAATACCTCCATCTCCCCATCTACTAACTCCCCTACTCTGTTTTTTAACTGACAAATCCATATTTTCCCTAGGCTTTCTTAACTTGTTTAACTCACTCCAAAATTTTTTCTTATTTTCATTAAAATTTCTTGACAGTGCCTCTCCCACTCTATCATCTGCTCTCCTTTGCACTCTCTCACCACTCTCTTTACCTTTCTTTTACTCTCCATATACTCTGCTCTTCTTATAACACTTCTGCTTTGTAAAAACCTCTCATAAGCTACCTTTTTCTCTTTTATCACACCCTTTACTTCATCATTCCACCAATCACTCCTCTTTCCTCCTGCCCCCACCCTCCTATAACCACAAACTTCTGCCCCACATTCTATATACTGCATTTTTAAAACTATTCCAACCCTCTTCAACCCCCCACTACTCATCTTTGCACTAGCCCACCTTTCTGCCAATAGTCGCTTATATCTCACCCGAACTTCCTCCTCCCTTAGTTTATACACTTTCACCTCCCTCTTACTTGTTGTTGCCACCTTCCTCTTTTCCCATCTACCTCTTACTCTAACTGTAGCTACAACTAAATAATGATCCGATATATCAGTTGCCCCTCTATAAACATGTACATCCTGGAGCCTACCCATCAACCTTTTATCCACCAATACATAATCTAATAAACTACTTTCATTACGTGCTACATCATACCTTGTATATTTATTTATCCTCTTTTTTTATAAAATATGTATTACTTATTACCAAATTTCTTTCTACACATAGCTCAATTAAAGGCTCCCCATTTACATTTACCCCTGGCACCCCAAATTATACCTACTACTCCCTCCATAACATTTTTACCCACTTTAGCATTAAAATCCCCAACCACCATTACTCTCACACTTGATTCAAAACTCCCCACGCATTCACTCAACATTTCCCAAAATCTCTCTCTCTCCTCTACACTTCTCTCTTCTCCAGGTGCATACACGCTTATTATAACCCACTTTTCACATCCAATCTTTATTTTACTCCACATAATCCTTGAATTAATACATTTATAGTCCCTCTTTTCCTGCCATAGCTTATCCTTCAACATTATTGCTACTCCTTCTTTAGCTCTAACTCTATTTGAAACCCCTGACCTAATCCCATTTATTCCTCTCCACTGAAACTCTCCCACCCCCTTCAGCTTTGTTTCACTTAAAGCCAGGACATCCAGCTTCTTCTCATTCATAACATCCACAATCATCTCTTTCTTATCATCTGCACAACATCCACGCACATTCAGACTTCCCACTTTGACAATTTTCTTCTTCTTATTCTTTTTAGTAATCTTTACAGGAAAAGGGGTTACTAGCCCATTGTTCCCGGCATTTTAGTTGACTTTTACAACACGCATGGCTTACGGAGGAAAGATTCTTATTCCACTTCCCCATGGATATAAAAGGAAAATTAATAAGACCAAGAACTATTAAGATAAAATAAAAGAAAACTCAGATGAGTGTGTATAAATAAATGTGTACATGTATGTGTAGTGTGACCTAAGTGTAAGTAGAAGTAGCAAGACATGCCTGTAATCTTGCATATTTATGAGACAGACAAAAGACATCAGCAATCCTACCATCATGTAAAACAATCACAGGCTTCGTTTTACACTCACTTGGCAGGACGGTAGTACCTCCCTGGGTGGTTGCTGTCTACCAACCTACTACCTATATATATATATATATAATATATATATATATATATATTATATTATATATAATATATATATATATATATATATATATTATATATATATATATATATATAAATATATATATATATATATATATAAATATTATATATATATATATATAATATATATATATATATATATATAATATATATATATATAATATATATATATATTATATATATATATATATAAAATGTCAAGAGAGTGTGTGCGAGTAGGAAGGCTGAGTGTGCGTACGTCAGATGGGGTTGACAACTTATAAACAACAGCTGAGGAATCATAAAAATTACAAACGGATCTAAAGTCAACAAGAGTAGAGATCAGCACCTCACCTTGGCTACCAAGAGAGAAAGCTGCCGCACTCGCTACGCAAGTCTACAATAAACCAACAGTGACCCGCGTCAGGAAACACTAAGCCTGTTCCCTGACCAACCTCACATAACACAGTAGCAGGTAAATTACCAACCACACAGAAGATATCTTACTGAATCACAAACCAAATTCTTTCAACAAGCCTCTCATGACAAGTTATGGAGTAAATCATAATAAATGGACTGGCAAAGCAGCTAGAAAGAACAGTTTTATTTCTGAGCATGCTTTGGGTGATGGCAACTCTGCCTGGCAATTTGATAAACAGATGACAGACTCGCAGAGATCAGACAAGAATCTGACACGCTGACCTTATATTCCAAAATATTACAAAAAAAAAAAAAGTTTTCGATACTTGGCAGCATAAAACAATGATTCGTTAACGCTAAAAGCAAGCCAATAATACAGAAGAGGAAAAAATAGCTGATAAAGGGATATGTAAGCAACACAAAAGAGAAAGCAATGATGAGAGACGACGAGTGGGAATGGATGAATGTTACCGAGGGAGTTAATCTCTTCGTGGAGCGCTGCGTGTTGTTGATGGCCAGACTTGACTACGAGCTTGGCTACATCACTTGTAAATAACAAAACAGTAGACACCACCGTCTGCTGCGACCTGCCGAGCCCCAGCCATAATTCCAGAATCACCCAGCGTCAGCCATAATTCCAGAATCACCCAGCGTCAGCCATAATTCCAGAATCACCCAGCGTCAGCCATAGTTCCAGAATCACCCAGCCTCAGCCATAATTCCAGAATCACCCAGCGTCAGCCATAGTTCCAGAATCACCCAGCCTCAGCCATAATTCCAGAATCACCCAGCGTCAGCCATAGTTCCAGAATCACCAAGCCTCAGCCATAGTTCCAGAATCACTCAGCCTCAGCCATAGTTCCAGAATTACCCAGCCTCAGCCATAGTTCCAGAATCACTCAGCCTCAGCCATAGTTCCAGAATTACCCAGTCTCAGCCATAGTTCCAGAATTACCCAGCCTCAGCCATAGTTCCAGAATCACCCAGCCTCAGTCATAGTTCCAGAACCACCCAACCTCAGCCATAGTTCCAGAACCACCAAGCCTCAGCCATAGTTCCAGAATCACTCAGCCTCAGCCATAGTTCCAGAATCACTCGGCCTCAGCCATAGTTCCAGTATTACCCAGACCCAGCCATAGACTCAATGGTATCCCACTTTTGCACATATAACCGTTGCTTCAATGAGCCAATGAGTGCGTCATCACATGACTAAAACCCTTGTGAGGATGTGGTTTCTTGAAGAAAAGCTGGACACCGAAGTTCCACAAACGTACAACATCAAGCCCATATTATATTAGAGTTCATCTCTTATTTTAGTAATTAAAGTATGTTTGATCAGTATTCTTGACTACTGGTGTAAAACTGACATGCAGCTGTAATGACCCCCGTCAAAGACATCTTGCAATTTTTGCAGTTCTCGTCTGTTTGTATTCTCCTTATTATCTAAGCTCATTATTCTCTTGAGAGGTTGTTAAATATATATATATATATATATATATATATATATATATATATATATATATATATATATATATATATATATATATATAATATATATATATTTAACAACCTCTCAAGAGAATAATGAGCTTAGATAATAAGGAGAATACAAACAGACGAGAACTGCAAAAATTGCAAGATGTCTTTGACGGGGGTCATTACAGCTGCATGTCAGTTTTACACCAGTAGTCAAGAATACTGATCAAACATACTTTAATTACTAAAATAAGAGATAAACTCTAGGAGTTTATACACCGAGAGGTGTTTGAATGTAGATGAATGGTAGATGAATGGTTCAGAGGACCTACAAGTTGATAAATTAGACACATGTGCAACATTTGGGTATCTTTAATAAGGAAACGTTTCGCCACACAGTGGCTTCATCAGTCCATATAAAGGAGAATGGTGAAGAACAGGAGAAGTTTGAGGCAATCAGTCCCTCAGCCTTGAGTCGATGTGATCAGTCCATCAATCTTGATGGACTGATGAAGCCACTGTGTGGCGAAACTTTTCCTCATTAAAGATACCCAAATGTTGCACATGTGTCTAATTTATCATACACTAAGATACAACTCTCAGCATATATACACTGATATATACACCTCTCAGTGTACATACACCGTTATTCACAACTTATGTTAGAACTAAACTAAAATTGGTGACTCCGACGGGAAACCAACACCGAAGTAAAAACTAAAGCGTATTAAGAAGGTTCAAAGTTAAGTAATACGACTGGACGAACTGACATGACACTAGAAAATATACAATGAATAAAATATGACAACAACATGAACGATACTCAGAGGAATAAGAAGAGGAAGACAAATACACATTGTTCATCACGAGCAATACCTGAACAAGAGAACACACACACACACACTAAACATGCAGATGATCTACCAGGCCTGGTCACAGACCGGGCTGCGGGAACGCTGACACCCGGAACACTCTCCAGGTATACCAAGATGTTAGAAAATAGTTCAGTAGCGTCAGAGTAGCAGATAAGAAGAGCAGATTAGACAAAAATACAGTAGAAGAGGCAATACAAGGAGTGAAAAAAAAAAGATAACTACAGAGTTAATGGAGATTAAGCAGTGAACTACCTTAGAAATGAAGACTAAAACCTATAAACTGAGCTAGGTAATCTCACACACACACACACACACACACACACACACACACACACACACACACACACACACATACACACACACACACACACACACACACACACAAAGTTGAAGGGGATAAGAGAAAATGCTAATTTGCAAGAGTAATTAGGAGGTTCCTCTCAAGTTGCGCTTTTTTAAAAGGACGAGCTTTAAACACGGTGTCGGGACGAAGTGAATGTGTTAACCCCGTGACGTACCCCAAGTCCAGCCTGCAAGACTAACACCAAGGAGGAGGAGGAAGGGGAAGGGGAAGGGGAAGGGGAAGGGGAAGGGGAAGAGGAAGAGGAAGAGGAAGAGGATGAGGATGAGGATGAGGAAGAGGAAGATGAAAAGGAGGAGGAGGTGGAGGTGGAGGAGGAGGAGGAAAAGGAGGTGCAGAAGATGAATCACATATTACATTCTCCGGCATAAGTTCATACGTGATATAATCACCCGAAATACTGTTATATTTTTGCTATTATTATTAATATGATATTACCCCCAAAATCTGTGAACCCGGCATGGGCCATTGAGCTATGTTGGTACAGCTTATATCTTCGTCTAGGAGCATGTTTAAAATAGCGTAAAAGTGGGCCAAATGTTGTGACAGGGAGCCCAGAATGGCAGAGGCCTTAATAAAGCACTGGCAACATTGAGCAGCCCAGCACACATACACACACACACTCCGCATTAAATGGATATACGTTTTCTAAGCTCAAC
>NC_069460.1:17903773-17908773 GCF_026875155.1 Cherax quadricarinatus | reverse complement strand
GTAGCGGTAGTACCTGTACTGATAGTAGCACTGGTAATAGAATTAATTTTAATAGTAGTGGTGATAGTAGTACTAGTAATAACAGTAGTAGTGATAGTAGTACTAGTAATAACAGTAGTGGTGATAGTAGTACTAGTAATTTTAGTATTGGTGACAGTAGTACTAGTAATAACAGTAGTGGTGATAGTAGTACTAGTAATAACAGTAGTGGTGATAGTAATACTAGTAATAACAGTAGTGGTGATAGTAGTACTAGTAATAACAGTAGTGGTGATAGTAGTACTAGTAATTTTAGTATTGGTGACAGTAGTACTAGTAATAACAGTAGTGGTGATAGTAGTACTAGTAATAACAGTAGTGGTGATAGTAGTACTAGTAATAACAGTAGTGGTGATAGTAGTACTAGTAATAACAGTAGTGGTGATAGTAGTACTAGTAATAACAGTAGTGGTGATAGTAGTACTAGTAATAACAGTAGTGGTAATAGTAGTACTAGTAATAACAGTAGTGGTGATAGTAGTACTAGTATTAACAGTTGTGGTGATAGTAGTACTAGTAATAGTAGTCTTGATAGTAACAGTGGTGATAATGGTAGTTTTGTTGGTAATATTACTAGTAATAATATTAATGGTGATAGTAGTGGTACTAACAGTAATGTTAGTAGCCGTGGTGATAATACTTGCAGTGTTACCAGCAGTGGTAGAAATGATGATAATATTGGTAGTAATAATAAGATGTGGTAGTCGCAACACAACTTACAACGCAGTAATAACACTACAACAGTCGCAACACAACTACAGCAGTCACAACATAACTACAAGAGTCGCCACACAACACAATAGTCGTAACACAACTACAACATTCGCAACACAACTACAACAGTCGCAACACAACTACAGCAGTCGCAACACAAATACAACAGTTGCAACACGACTACAATAGCCGTAACACAACTACAACAGTCGCAACACAACTACAACAGTCACAACACAGCTACTACAGTCGCAACACAAATACAACAAATATCCTTAGACATAATAAATCCTGGGTAAATACTCGGAGAGATAATAATTTAGAGTTAAATATTCTGACAGATCAATTTTTTAGTTAAATATCCTGTAAGTTAATAGCTCCAGGTTCAATATCCAGTAAGTTAATAGTTCCAGGTTAAATATCCTGTAAGTTAATAGTTCCAGGTTAAATATCCTGGAAGTTCGTAGTTCCTGGTTAAATATCCTGGAAGTTAATAGTTCCAGGTTAAATATCTTGGAAGGCAATAGTTCCAGGTTAAATATCTTGGAAGGCAATAGTTCCAGGTTAAATATCTTGGAAAGCAATAGTTCCAGGTTAAATATCTTGGAAGGCAATAGTTCCAGGTTAAATATCCTGGAAGTTAATAGTTCCAGGTTAAATATCTTGGAAGGCAATAGTTCCAGGTTAAATATCCTGGAAAATAATGGTCCCAGGTTAATAGTTCCATGTTAAATATCTTGAAAGGCAATAGTTCCAGGCTAAATATCCTGGAAGATAATCAGTATTACCAGATGCCTTCACAAACCAGCAGTTACTTCCACCTCGCCTCTCTACAGTGTTATTACAATAAAGTGTTACCACTTACCCACTTGTATAAAGAATAAAGTGTTACCACTTACCCACTTGTATAAAGAATAAAGTGTTACCACTTACCCACTTGTGTAAAGAATAAAGTGTTACCACTTACCCACTTGTATAAAGAATAAAGTGTTACCACTTACCCACTTGTATAAAGAATAAAGTGTTACCACTTACCCACTTGTATAAAGAATAAAGTGTTACCACTTACCCACTTGTATAAACAATAAAGTGTTACCACTTACCCACTTGTATAAAGAATAAAGTGTTACCACTTACCCACTTGTATAAAGAATAAAGTGTTACCACTTACCCACTTGTATGGACAATAAAGTGTTACCACTTACCCACTTGTATAAAGAATAAAGTGTTACCACTTACCCTCTTGTATGGACAATAAAGTGTTACCACTTACCCACTTGTATAAAGAAAAAAGTGTTACCACTTACCCACTTGTATAAACAATAAAGTGTTACCACTTACCCACTTGTATAAGGAATAAAGTGTTACCACTTACCCACTTGTTTAAAGAATAAAGTGCTACCACTTACCCACTTTAATAATCAATAGTGGTACCACTTATTAACTTGTATAAACAAACAATAAAGTGTTACCACTTATTAACTTGTATAAACAAACAATAAAGTGTTACCACTTACCGTCACTCTGGTTAGTGTTACCAACCTACCTCTGGTGGTAAACAGTGTTGCCAGCTGGCCGCTTCGCCCCAGAAATCAATGTTGCCAGCTGGCAACCTCGCCCCAGCAAACAGTGTTACCAGCTGGCAACCTCTCCCCAGCAAGAAGTGTTGCCAGCTGGCAACCTCGCCCCAGCAATCAGTGTTGCCAGTTGGCAACCTTGCCCCAGCAATCAGTGTTGCCAGCTGGCAACTTCGCCCCAGCAAGCAGTGTTGCCAGCTGGCAACCTCTTCCGTCTTATCTTCCCCTTCTCCTATAATCGTTTCCTGATGACATTCCATTCACCTTTATAATTTCTCTCTCTCCCCTCCTCTTCTTCTTCCTCCTCCTTCAAAAGTTCCTTACTTCACTCCTTACCTCTATCACTTTCCTCCTCTCCTTTCTCGCCCTCTTCTCTCTTTTCACACCTCTTTATCTACCTTTTCACCTCTTTCTTCTCCTTCTCACCTATTGCTATACCTCCTCATCTCTTTATCTCTCCCTTCACACCTTTTTATGTCCTTTCTCACCTCATTCTCTCACTTCTCATCTCTTTTCCTCCCTTCTCGCCTCTTTCTCTCCCTTATATCTTTCTCTTCCTTCTTACCCCTTCCTCTCCTCTGTCACCTCTTCCTTTCCCTTTTCATCTCTTGTACTCCCTTCTCACCGCTTTTTTTCTTTCCTTCCAGACCTTTCCTTCGATGTTTTTACTTTTTCCTATTCTTTTCCCTCTTCCCACATTTACTGTGTTGTCTGCAGAAACGTGAGTCACAGCGCTGTGTCACCTTTGTAGACGATACTAGAATTAGTGAAAGTAGCATGCACTGACGACACAACAAACCTTTGGACACAGCAGAAGGATACAGTAAATATAAGGACACAGTAAACACAGAGACACAACAAACATGAGGACACAGCAACCCTGATATAAAACAGCTGTGCAGCAAGTCTTCCAGTGGGACACAGAAAACAATTATGTTTAATGAGGACAAATATTTTTTAGTCAATCCGCCCCAAAAAAAAGAGGAAATAAAAATTGTAAACTGGAAAGGAATATAAATTAAATCAAAGCACTGGACAGAACGGAAGATAAATGTGAGGGACCTGTGAGTAATAATGTCAGAGCTTACGTTCATGGATCACAATAGTACTTGCAAATGATAATGTCAGAAGATCTCACATTCATGCATCACAATATTACTATTTCACAATCACCAGGAGAATGACAGGCTGACTAATTCGAACCTTCAAAACAAGAGATGGCAAGTCTCTTCAAACCACCTCTCTCTCTAGACTGAGGTATTGCTGCACACTAACAGCCCCTTTTAAGGCAGGTAAAAATATCGATCTGGAGAATGTACAGAGAACCTTCACTGTACACATAAATTCAGTCAAGCATACAAATTACTGTGAACGCCTAAGTTCCTCAAACTGTACTCCCTGGAAAGAAGGAGATAAACATATATCCTATTTTACAACTGAAAATTCTGGAGGGACTACTCCCAAATCTACACACCGAAATCACTCCCTACGATAAAGAGGCTTGGCAGACGGTTCAAAATGCCCACAATGAAAAGCAGAGATGCCATGAATACATGAAGAGATAACACAATAAATGTAAAGGGGCCAAGACTTTTCAACACCCACCTTTCATAAGTAAGGTGAGTTACCAACAGATCCCTAGTTTTCTTCAAAAGAGAATTTGATAAGTTCCTGAAGATAGTCGGTGATCAGCCAGGGTGTGATGCCTACGTTAAGGAATAAAAAATGCACAATACCGTGGCTGGACTACTTAATGGTCAAAGTCGGACCGAAACGTGGTCATTAGTTTCATTCCCCTATGTGAGGGTTATTTGTGTATTGCGTAGGTGACTGCGTGGGGCTAGCAGCAATCAGAAGGCCTGGTCAGGGACCGCGTCCCAGGGACAGTCACCCTAGAAAACATCTCAGGTAAGACTTTGTCCTTAACATGGTTCTTCTCCGTATTTCTTCACGCCTCTATTACTCTTCCTTATTTTCTTATTCCTTAAGATTTGTCTTCACTTCAGTTTTTTCACTAATCTTTACCCATTTACCCTTCACTCCTCTCTCTCAGTTTCTCTCTTACCTTTCATCTCACCCTCTTCAATTTCCTCTTTTTTAATTCTTCTCACTCATCTTCCTTATTTCTCCCTTTATCTCTTCTCTCTCTAACTCTTCCTTCAACTCTCCTCACTTCTCGACCGCACTCTTCCCTTAAGGTACTTTAACACAACCCATCTCCCCAATGTACTCCCCTACTTCCTCAACACTCTCCCTGCTCCCCAACACGCTCCCCACCTCACAATCTCCCTTCCTCTCTCACTCCCTAGTGCCTCAAGTTATCTCTCCCTCAAGCATCCCAAGACACAAATCCTTCAGATGAACGAGTTGTCTCAACGGTGGTTGTGGTGATGATGGTTGTTGTGGTGGTGATGATGGTGATGGTGGTTGTGGTGGTGATGATGGTTGTTGTGGTGGTGATGATGGTGATGGTGGTTGTGGTGGTGATGGAGGTTGTAGTGGAGATGGTGGTTGTAGTGGTGATGGTGGTTGTGGTGGTGATGGTGGTTGTGGTGGTGATGGTGGTTGTGGTGATGGTGGTTGTGGTGGTGGTTGTGGTGGTGGTTGTAAGGGTGATGGTGGTTGTAGTGGTGATGGTGGTTGTAGTGGTGGTGGTGGTGATGGTGGTTG
>NC_069460.1:17886273-17898773 GCF_026875155.1 Cherax quadricarinatus | reverse complement strand
ATCAGTGTGAAGCCTGGAGAGATCAGTATGAGGCCTGGATAGACCAGTGTGAGGCCTGGATAGATCAGTGTGAGGCCTGAATAGGTCAGTGTGAGGCCTAGATAGATCAGTGTGAGGCCTGGAGTGATTAGTGTGAGGCCTGGATAGATCAGTGTGAGGCCTGGATAGATCAGTGTGAAACCTGGATAGATCAGTGTGAGGCCTGGATAGATCAGTGTGAGGCCTGAATAGATCAGTGTGAGGCCTAGATAGATTAGTGTGAGGCCTGGATAGATCAGTGTGAGGCCTGGATAGATCAGTGTGAAGCCTGGAGAGATTAGTGTGAGGCCTGGATAGATCAGTGTGAGGCCTGGATAGATCAGTGTGAGGCCTGGATAGATCAGTGTGAGGCCTGGAGAGATCAGTGTGAGGCCTGGATAGATCAGTGTGAGGCCTGGATAGATCAGTGTGAAGCCTGGAGAGATTAGTGTGAGGCCTGGATAGATCAGTGTGAGGCCTAGATAGATTAGTGTGAGGCCTGGATAGATCAGTGTGAGGCCTGGATAGATCAGTGTGAAGCCTGGAGAGATTAGTGTGAGGCCTGGATAGATCAGTGTGAGGCCTGGATAGATCAGTGTGAGGCCTGGATAGATCAGTGTGAGGCCTGGAGAGATTAGTGTGAGGCCTGGATAGATCAGTGTGAGGCCTGGATAGATCAGTGTGAAGCCTGGAGAGATTAGTGTGAGGCCTGGATAGATCAGTGTGAGGCCTGGATAGATCAGTGTGAGGCCTGGATAGATCAGTGTGAGGCCTGGATAGATCAGTGTGAGGCCTGGATAGATCAGTGTGAGGCCTGGATAGATCAGTGTGAAGCCTGGAGAGATTAGTGTGAGGCCTGGATAGATCAGTGTGAGGCCTGGATAGATCAGTGTGAGGCGTGGATAGATCAGTGTGAGGCGTGGATAGATCAGTGTGAGGCGTGGATAGATCAGTGTGAGGCGTGGATAGATCAGTGTGAGGCGTGGATAGATCAGTGTGAAGCCTGGATAGATCAGTGAGGCGTGGATAGATCAGTGTGAGGCCTGGATAGATCAGTGTGAGGCCTGGATAGATCAGTGTGAAGCCTCGATAGATCAGTGTGAGGCCTGGATAGATCAGTGTGAGGCCTGGATAGATCAGTGTGAGGCCTGAATAGATCAGTGTGAGGCCTTAATAGATCAGTGTGAGGCCTGAATAGATCAGTGTGAGGCCTGAATAGATCAGTGTGAGGCCTGGATAGATCAGTGTGAGGCCTGGATAGATCAGTGTGAAGCGCGGGTGGACATCGAAAAGTACTCTGAAGAAAGTAATTTCATATAAGTTTGAGCTGTGTCAGGTTAGGTTAGGTAAGGTTCGTCAGGAAACAGGACAAGTCGTTCCTGACGCGGGTCTTAGTCAGATGATGACCCGCCGTTGGAGCTTTTGGTCATCTGACCGAGGCCTTCCGCTGGCTAACCGGTCCACCCCTTGAAAAATTATGGTCAATTAGAACCATTTTTGCAATCACTCTTTGATCTGTGTCAATTACACACACATACACACACACACACACACACACACACACACACACACACACACACACACACACACACACACACACACACATATATATATACATATATATATATATTTTTTTTTATTATAAACACCGGCCGATTCCCACCAAGGCAGGGTGGCCCGAAAAAGAAAAACTTTCACCATCATTCACTCCATCACTGTCTTGCCAGAAGGGTGCTTTACACTACAGTTTTTAAACTGCAACATTAACACCCCTCCTTCAGAGTGCAGGCACTGTACTTCCCATCTCCAGGACTCAAGTCCGGCCTGCCGGTTTCCCTGAATCCCTTCATAAATGTTACTTTGCTCACACTCCACAGCACGTCAAGTATTAAAAACCATATGTCTCCATTCACTCCTATCAAACACGCTCACGCATGCCTGCTGGAAGTCCAAGCCCCTCGCACACAAAACCTCCTTTACCCCCTCCCTCCAACCCTTCCTAGGCCGACCCCTACCCCGCCTTCCTTCCACTACAGACTGATACACTCTTGAAGTCATTCTGTTTCGCTCCATTCTCTCTACATGTCCGAACCACCTCAACAACCCTTCCTCAGCCCTCTGGACAACAGTTTTGGTAATCCCGCACCTCCTCCTAACTTCCAAACTACGAATTCTCTGCATTATATTCACACCACACATTGCCCTCAGACATGACATCTCCACTGCCTCCAGCCTTCTCCTCGCTGCAACATTCATCACCCACGCTCACACCCATATAAGAGCGTTGGTAAAACTATACTCTCATACATTCCCCTCTTTGCCTCCAAGGACAAAGTTCTTTGTCTCCACAGACTCCTAAGTGCACCACTCACTCTTTTTCCTCATCAATTCTATGATTCACCTCATCTTTCATAGACCCATCCGCTGACACGTCCACTCCCAAATATCTGAATACGTTCACCTCCTCCATACTCTCTCCCTCCAATCTGATATTCAATCTTTCATCACCTAATCTTTTTGTTATCCTCATAACCTTACTCTTTCCTGTATTCACCTTTAATTTTTCTTCTTTTGCACACCCTACCAAATTCATCCACCAATCTCTGCAACTTCTCTTCAGAATCTCCCAAGAGCACAGTGTCATCAGCAAAGAGCAGCTGTGACAACTCCCACTTTGTGTGTGATTCTTTATCTTTTAACTCCACGCCTCTTGCCAAGACCCTCGCATTTACTTCTCTTACAACCCCATCTATAAATATATTAAACAACCACGGTGACATCACACATCCTTGTCTAAGGCCTACTTTTACTGGGAAAAATTTCCTTCTTTCCTACATACTCTAACTTGAGCCTCACTATCCTCGTAAAAACTCTTCACTGCTTTCAGTAACCTACCTCCTACACCATACACTTGCAACATCTGCCACATTGCCCCCCTATCCACCCTGTCATACGCCTTTTCCAAATCCATAAATGCCACAAAGACCTCTTTAGCCTTATCTAAATACTGTTCACTTATATGTTTCACTGTAAACACCTGGTCCACACACCCCCTACCTTTCCTAAAGCCTCCTTGTTCATCTGCTATCCTATTCTCCGTCTTACTCTTAATTCTTTCAATTATAACTCTACCATACACTTTACCAGGTACACTCAACAGACTTATCCCCCTATAATTTTTGCACTCTCTTTTATCCCCTTTGCCTTTATACAAAGGAACTATGCATGCTCTCTGCCAATCCCTAGGTACCTTACCCTCTTCCATACATTTATTAAATAATTGCACCAACCACTCCAAAACTATATCCCCACCTGCTTTTTAACATTTCTATCTTTATCCCATCAATCCCGGCTGCCTTACCCCCTTTCATTTTACCTACTGCCTCACGAACTTCCCCCACACTCACAACTGGCTCTTCCTCACTCCTACAAGATGTTATTCCTCCTTGCCCTATACACGAAATCACAGCTTCCCTATCTTCATCAACATTTAACAATTCCTCAAAATATTCCTTCCATCTTCCCAATACCTCTAACTCTCCATTTAATAACTCTCCTCTCCTATTTTTAACTGACAAATCCATTTGTTCTCTAGGCTTTCTTAACTTGTTAATCTCACTCCAAAACTTTTTCTTATTTTCAACGAAATTTGTTGATAACATCTCACCCACTCTCTCATTTGCTCTCTTTTTACATTGCTTCACCACTCTCTTAACTTCTCTCTTTTTCTCCATATACTCTTCCCTCCTTGCATCACTTCTACTTTGTAAAAACTTCTCATATGCTAACTTTTTCTCCCTTACTACTCTCTTTACATCATCATTCCACCAATCGCTCCTCTTCCCTCCCGCACCCACTTTCCTGTAACCACAAACTTCTGCTGAACACTCTAACACTACATTTTTAAACCTACCCCATACCTCTTCGACCCCATTGCCTATATATATATATATATATATATATATATATATATATATATATATATATATATATATATATATAATATATATATATATATATATATAATATATATATATATATATATATATATCCATACACACACATATACATACGTACATGTCTCACTTTACTGCTTCAGTAAACATTAGTTGCATTATACTGCAGGGAGACTCGGTAAGATCCTAGTACCTCATGGAATAGTAGTCGAGTTACTGGTGGGATGTGTGGTGGTCAAGGGGCCATCGCGGAAGTCATCATAGGATCACTCATGGGGGGGGGGGGTTCATCTCCGACACACGTCACACGAGGGGTCGTTTTCGACACACGAGGGGTTGTTTCCGACAAACGAGGGGTCGTCTCCTACACACGTCATACGAGGGGTCGTTTCCAACACGCGTGGGGTCGTCTCAGACTCACGTCACACAAGGAGAGATCGTCTCAGACATACGTCACACAAGAAGAAGTCGCCTCAGACATACGTCACACGAGGAGAGGTCGTCTCAGACACGTCACACGAGGAGAGGTCGTCTCAGATACGTCACACGAGGAGAGGTCGTTTCAGAAACGTCACACGAGGAGAGGTCGTCTAAGAAATGTCACACGAGGAGAGGTCGTCTGAGACACGTCACACGAGGAGAGTTCGTCTCAGACACGTCACACGAGGAGAGGTCGTCTCAGAAACGTCACACGAGGAGAGGTCGTCTGAGACACGTCACACGAGGAGAGGTCGTCTGAGACACGTTACACGAGGAGAGGTCGTCTGAGACACGTCACACAAGGAGAGGTCGTCTCAGACACGTCACACGAGGAGAGGTCGTCTCAGACACACGTCACACTAGAGGTCATCTCAGATATGCGTCACACGAGAAGATGGGTGGGTGCTGAATGATGATGGGTGGGTGTTGAATGATGATGGGTGGGTGTTGAATGATGATGGGTGGGTGTTGAATGATGATGGGTGGGTGCTGAATGATGATGGGTGGGTGTTGAATGATGATGGGTGGGTGCTGAATGATGATGGGTGGGTGTTGAATGATGATGGGTGGGTGCTGAATGATGATGGTGGGTGTTGAATGATGATGGTGGGTGTTGAATGATGATGGGTGGGTGCTGAATGATGATGGGTGGGTGCGAATGATGATGGGTGGGTGTTGAATGATGATGGGTGGGTGTTGAATGATGATGGGTGGGTGCTGAATGATGATGGGTGGGTGCTGAATGATGATGGATGGGTGTTGAATGATGATGGGTGGGTGCTGAATGATGATGGGTGGGTGCTGAATGATGATGGGTGGGTGTTGAATGATGATGGGTGGGTGCTGAATGATGATGGGTGGGTGTTGAATGATGATGGGTGGGTGCTGAATGATGATGGGTGGGTGCTGAATGATGATGGATGGGTGTTGAATGATGATGGGTGGGTGTTGAATGATGATGGGTGGGTGTTGAATGATGATGGGTGGGTGTTGAATGATGATGGGTGGGTGTTGAATGATGATGGGTAGGTTCTGAATGATGATGGGTGGGTGTTGAATGATGATGGGTGGGTGTTGAATGATGATGGGTGGGTGCTGAATGATGATGGGTGGTGTTGAATGATGATGGGTGGGTGCTGAATGATGATGGGTGGGTGCTGAATGATGATGGATGGGTGTTGAATGATGATGGGTGGGTGCTGAATGATGATGGGTGGGTGCTGAATGATGATGGGTGGGTGTTGAATGATGATGGGTGGGTGCTGAATGATGATGGGTGGGTGTTGAATGATGATGGGTAGGTTCTGAATGATGATGGGGGGGTGTTGAATGATGATGGGTGGGTGTTGAATGATGATGGGTGGGTGTTGAATGATGATGGGTGGGTGTTGAATGATGATGGGTAGGTTCTGAATGATGATGGGTGGGTGTTGAATGATGATGGGTGGGTGTTGAATGATGATGGGTAGGTGTTGAATGATGATGGGTGGGTGTTGAATGATGATGGGTAGGTTCTGAATGATGATGGGTGGGTGTTGAATGATGATGGGTGGGTGTTGAATGATGATGGGTAAGGTTCTGAATGATGATGGGTGGGTGTTGAATGATGATGGGTGGGTGTTAAATGATGATGGGTGGGTGTTGAATGATGATGGGTGGGTGTTGAATGATGATGGGTGGGTGTTGAATGATTATGGGTAGGTGTTGAATGATGATGGGTAGGTTCTGAATGATGATGGGTGGGTGTTGAATGATGATGGGTGGGTGTTGAATGATGATGGGTGGGTGTTGAATGATGATGGGTAGGTGTTGAATGATGATGGGTAGGTTCTGAATGATGATGGGTGGGTGTTGAATGATGATGGGTAGGTTTGAATGATGATGGGTGGGTGTTGAATGATGATGGGTAGGTTCTGAATGATGATGGGTGGGTGTTGAATGATGATGGGTGGGTGCTGAATGATGATGGGTGGGTGTTGAATGATGATGGGTAGGTTCTGAATGATGATGGGTGGGTGTTGAATGATGATGGGTGGGTGTTGAATGATGATGGGTGGGTGTTGAATGATGATGGGTAGGTGTTGAATGATGATGGGTGGGTGCTGAATGATGATAGGTGGGTGTTGAATGATGATGGGTGGGTGTTGAATGATGATGGGTGGGTGTTGAATGATGATGGGTGGGTGCTGAATGATGATGGGTGGGTGTTGAATGATGATGGGTGGGTGTTGAATGATGATGGGTGGGTGTTGAATGATGATGGGTGGGTGTTGAATGATGATGGGTGGGTGTTGAATGATGATGGGTGGGTGTTGAATGATGATGGGTGGGTGCTGAATGATGATAGGTGGGTGTTGAATGATGATGGGTGGGTGTTGAATGATGATGGGTGGGTGTTGAATGATGATGGGTGGGTGTTGAATGATGATGGGTAGGTGTTGAATGATGATGGGTGGGTGCTGAATGATGATAGGTGGGTGTTGAATGATGATAGGTGGGTGTTGACTGTTGATAGGTGGATGCTGAATGATGATAGGTGGGTGTTGAATGATGATGGGTAGGTGTTGAGTGATGATTGGTAGGTGTTGACTACTGATGGGTAGGTGATGAGTGGTGATGAACCCCCCCTCTCACCTCACTGAACCCCCCTCTCACCTCACTGAACCCCCTCTCGCTTCGCTGAACCCCTCTCTCACCTCACTGAACCCCCTCTCACCTCACTGAACCCCTCTCTCACCTCACTGAACCCCTCTCTCGCCTCACTGAACCCTCTCTCGCCTCACTGAACCCCCTCTCACCTCACTGAACCCCCTCTCACCTCGCTGAACCCCTCTCTCACCTCACTGAACCCCCTCTCACCTCACTGAACCCCTCTCTCGCCTCACTGAACCCCCTCTCACCTCACTGAACCCCCTCTCACCTCACTGAACCCCTCTCACCTCACTGAACCCCCTCTCACCTCACTGAACCCCTCTCTCACCTCACTGAACCCCTCTCTCGCCTCACTGAACCCTCTCTCGCCTCACTGAACCCCCTCTCACCTCACTGAACCCCCTCTCACCTCGCTGAACCCCTCTCTCACCTCACTGAACCCCCTCTCACCTCACTGAACCCCTCTCTCGCCTCACTGAACCCCCTCTCACCTCACTGAACCCCCTCTCACCTCACTGAACCCCTCTCACCTCACTGAACCCCCTCTCACCTCACTGAACCCCCTCTCACTTCGCTGTGAACAAGGAGGTTTATCAAGTTCTTCCCTGGCGACATTTGTGTTAACTTGGCGTCAAATCCGGCCGCTGGTGGCGCCGACCTCCCCGGGAAGTTGATACATTACCCGAGGGGCTGATGGCTCCCCCCGCACGCGGCTGCCACGTGCGGGGGGAGCACATGCACGTGCAACTACGCTTGCGCCCTCGTCAGTGCCACCTCCTCTCTTGTCGCGAGGTTGTTGTGACCAATGTGTTTAGTGGGTGGGAGTTAGGGAGGTCGGGGCGGGAGGCAGGGAGGCAGAGAGGTCGCAGTGGGAGGCAGGGAGGTCGGGGAGGGACGCAGGGAAATCGTGGCGAGAGGCATGGAGGTCGAAGCGTAAGGCAGGGAGGTCGTGGTGGAAGGCAGAGATGTCGCAGTCAGGGCGGGAGGCAGGGAGGTCGGAGCGGGAGACAGGGAGGTCGGAGCGGAGACAGGGAGGGAGGTCAGAGTGGGAAGCTGGTGGTTATCGCTGGTAAAATGATGTCTGCGGGTAAGAGGCACTTGGAGGTGGGTGTCTGGAGGTCTGCGAGAAGATGGACACATCTGCCTCCCTTCACCAGGCAATGGAGAACTTCCAGGCAAGGACAAGGAACATCCATGACCTCAGAGAATAAGCTGGTGAATCTTTAAGAAATAAGAGTATGTGGCCACACAGGAACCTGTGAGACTTAAGAGATAAGATTTGTTAGGATTTTTAACCCCGGAGGGTCAGCCACTCAGGATAACCCAAGAAAGTCAGTGTGTCATCAAGGACTATCTGTCTTATTTCCAATGAAGTCCTTAAACCTTGTCCTCCAGGATGCCACCCACACCAGTCGACTAACTTACTTGTTAGGTGAACGGGGACAACAGGTGTAAGGAAACACGCCCAATATTTCCATCCTTGCCGGTATACCCTTGCTAAAAGGTATGTTTAACTCACGAAATGGTAATGACACAACTGAAAACAAACCACGGAACAGGTGGGAGGTTGAACCCATGGCGAATGAGTCCTAAAATTCCAAGGAATGTTTGACTCACGAAGAGTTCTGGGAAAGAGTGGTAGGTGATAGCGGCTGAGGGAGGGGGAAGAGACATAAGGTTTATCCACATTTAGATGTACATATACTCAGAGCACATATACTCAGAGCACATATACTCAGAGCACATATACTCAGAGCACATATACTTAGAGTAAATATACTTAGAAGTACATGAATAACTAAAGTGTAATGAACACTTGTCACTACTTAATAATAACCCACATGGAGACAAACTCAGATTGATTGATCTGTGTATTTCGACCCCCTTCTGGGATCCTGTTCAGCAAAGGTACATATATTTAGAGTTTACTCTGATTCAATATAAATCAAGGAACAGGTGGGGAATTGAACATATGGCAAATGAATCCTAAACTTCACAGACCAATAAAATTGAAGTGTTCTTGACTGATAGTAAACAGGTGATATGCAGCCATAATGACCCCTCGGATACAGATAATAATAATAATAATAATAATAATAATAATACGTAATATCTTTTATTTCTACAAGTACATATGCAAGGTATACAGGCCTAGCTGACATCAGTGACATACTACTATATAGAAAGCCCCTTGTTATGCAGAGCATTTCGGGCAAATTAGGTCAATTTTGTTCCAGGAAGCGACACATAGCAGTCGACTGACACCTAGCTATCCATCAAGCCTCATTAACAAGGTTGTTCCTCCATCAGGTCTGCCGGGCATGACCATGGACAAAGATGGCAAGAAGAAGCACACTCGACCCACCTTCAGCGGGCAGCAGATCTTCGCCTTGGAGAAGACTTTCGAGCAGACTAAATACCTGGCGGGTCCCGAGCGGGCCAAGCTGGCCTACGCTCTGGGCATGACAGAGTCTCAAGTCAAGGTGAGCCTACACAACACATTTCACTCTCCAGGAATACACTACTCAGCACAGTGCTTGACGCTACATAAAACACAACACTAACCCAGCATAGTATTGGACAATACATTCAGTCACTTTTATCAAGGTTCAACCAATAAATCTTATATAATTATATAAAAATACATAAAATATTAAATATAATATACACAGTATTTTCACAAGTTCTTATTATTATTAGTAGCATTTGTATTATTATTATTATTATTAATATTATTATTAGTTATTATTATTATTATTATTATTATTGTGTGACTAGTTAGTGGTCCAAGTCGGACCGAAACGTCTTCATAAGTTTCTTTCTCCTATGTGCGAGTTGTTTGTGTGTTGTTCCAATCACGGTATTGTACCGTTTTATTCTTTATTATTATCTTCATGGGTAAATGGTAAACCAGTAAGGGTCACAGCGGCGCCTGGTGACACATATTCAGAGTAACTTGTTCCACTAGAGATGTGAACAAACACAATAGCGTTGTTTTGTTATATACTGATATTAGCTCAAATGTGTTATCACGCGTTTTATACTGATTTCTTCCCACCACAAAAATAATACCAACACAATACATATATAAATTATTAAAAATCCTGTTGCACTGAGAGAAGGCCAGCTCTCCAGTGTGACCAAGGTGCTGTGTGTTCATGATATATTAACACAGTATCTGATTTAGACCTTACCTTTGATATGCCTCTGATGGGTTCCAGAGTTTCTCTACTTTTGCAGCCCGGCCCAGGACCAGGATAATCTGCTGCTTGCCTGGTCAACCAGGCTGTCAGACTTGTCTGTGAGCTACACTTGCATTTAAGACAAGCTTGGTAAAGATATAGAGACAAGCATACAATCATGTAGAGATGTATCGGATGTGAAAATTTAGATATCCGCGGATGCGGTTGTGAATGAGGATGTCTTACTTATTTTGCGGATGCGGATGCGGATGCGGATGCGGACGTAAAAAATTGTGCGGATGTTCCGCGGATTCGGATATTCGATACATCACTAATACAGTGCAGTAAATTGCACTGATACAGTCAACTGTAGCAGTAAAGAGTTACAGTTTTCTACGATATAAGTGTACTACACATCTCAAGATGTCACACAACTCGCACTCGATTGGTATAATATTCTGGAAATCCTAAGTTATATGATGCAGTTTGGATCACTAAAATGAATCAAAAATATTAAACACAATATATAAACACAGATCATTCACACGAAACATTATTCAAGTTTATTAACATTACTGATTCAGGTGGTGTTGACATGTGTCTTGTTGGTGTTGACATGTGTTGTGGTGGTGTTGGCATGTGGTGGTGTTGACATGTGCTGTGGTGGTGCTGACATGTGCTGTGGTCGTGCTGACATGTGTTGTGGTGATGTTAACTTGTGCTGTGGTGGTGTTGATATGCGTTGTGTTGGTGTTGACATGTGTTGTGATGGTGTTGACATGTGTTGTGTTGGTGTTGACTTGTATTGTGTTGTATATATGTTGTAGTAGTGTTGCTATGTGTTGTGGCAGTCGTGACAGGTGTTGTAGTAGTGTTGCTATGTGTTGTGGCAGTGGTGACAGGTGTTGTAGTAGTGTTGCTATGTGTTGTGGCAGTGGTGACATGTTGTAGTGTGATGGTATCTCAGTGAAAGTTGGCAGAGGATGTGCTTTGGCCAAGGCCAGCGCCTACACTGAGACTTATACGTGGCCACTATGGCCAACGGGTGTCCAGTGTGGACCGGGCGTGTTGAGTAGAGCCAGACATGTCCACTATGGCCAGACTGAGCTGGCCAATTTAGCAGATATGTGTGTGGAGTGTGGGGGAGGAGCGGGAGTAAGGCGTCATCACTCCCTCACCACCACTCTCCACCAATACAAATGTTCACTATTCCCTCCCTCCCTTCCCTCTCTCTCTCTCCATCTATCTATCTCTGTCTCTAACTCTAAACTGAGACTATCATTCCTTTATTTACTTACACCTCATTTACTCTCACTCATCTACTGCCTCATTCGTTCACTCTCTGGTTTATTCACTCCCTCACTCACCCACTCCAGTACACACCAGGAAAATTTTATATGAGGAAATTTAATCGATTTTAAATGCTAACAACGCAGAAACCAGCGAACTGGTACAGGCAGAAACCATTACATAGTGTTAAGAATGGGTATAATAGGGCTCACGCAGCCATGAAAGTGTAAAACCAGTTGCAGCCATCAGACTGGCGGGGCCAGGATCTGAGACTCGACCTCTGCAACCACAAATAGGTAAGTACACACACACACACACACACACACACACACACACACACACACACACACACACACACCACCTATCTCTTCTCAAGAACAATTCCTGCACTAGTAGGACGGCCTATTCAACTAACTAAAGATCTCACATGCTCACTCGAGCAAAGACAAGGAAAAATGTAAAAAAAAATAAGAAATCGTGAGATTTTTTTTTCTTCTCACATCGAAGGCAGGAAATCGTGAAGACGTCTGCTGGTGTCTGATAAGTGCAGTGAGAAAGGCAGGGAGAGTTCCTAGGGCGACAGGGAGGGAGGTAGAGGGTGGGAGTGTAGGAGAGAGAGAGAGAGAGAGAGAGAGAGAGAGAGAGAGAGAGAGAGAGAGAGAGAGAGAGAGAGAGAGAGAGAGAGAGAGAGAGAGAGGCTGGGAGAGGAAAAGATGAGGGTCTTAAGTTGCGGAGAAAGCAGTGTAAACATACTGCAATATTTTTGTCTTTGTACATAATGCAGACGACGAGTAGCGTGCGATGCAAGAGATCAGTGTGAGTAACAAATATTGCAAAATATAACAACTCTTATGATAAAGAATAAAAATGGCAGTGTGATAATTTACGTATTTCAGCTGAAAAAAAAAGTGGTATGTCAAAA
>NC_069460.1:17856273-17881273 GCF_026875155.1 Cherax quadricarinatus | reverse complement strand
GCAGGGAGGGAAGGAGGGACATAGTAGTGAATTAGGAAGGAAATATACAGTGGAGAAGAAGAATGTATGACAGTGTAGGGAGGGAGGGAGGGAGGGAGGGTGCATGGAGGGAGGGTGCATGGAGGGAGAGTGCAGGGAGGGAAATAGTGTAGGGAGAGAAGAAGAGTGTAATGAGGGAGGAAATATATGCAACTGGGGATGGAGAGACGGAGGGAAAGATGGAAGGTGAGAGGGATGGAAGGATGGAGGGACATATGGAAAGAGCGAGAGAGGGAAGGATGGAGAGACAGATGGAAGGCGAGAGGGAGGGAAGGATGGAGAGACAGATGGAAGGTGAGAGGGAGGGAAGGATGGAGGGACAGACAGAATATAAGATTAAAAAGTTATTTTTCAGTAAGGGTTGGAGGGAAGCTTGAGTTATATTCTTCATTTACACACTGCCATGATGGTGGTGATGATGGTGGTGATGGTGGTGGTTGTGGTGGTGGTGCTAGCGGTGGTGATGATGGTGCTGGTAGTGGTGATGGTTGTGGTGGTGTTGGTGGCATTGTTGTTGGTGGTGGTGTTGGTGGTATCTTTAATAACGAGACGACTGGCCTGCGCAGCAGAATTCTTCAGTCGAATAAAGGTCAGTAACTTAAAGATCGTTGAAAAAATGGAGATTTTGAGGTGTTCACTCAGTCTTGTCTAAAGTGGAGAAGTCATCTCGAGGTGTTCACTACCTGAACCTAAGTGGAAGGTATTCAGTTCCGTAGTTTGGTCAAAAATGAAGTAGAGGTAGTTGGATGGAGCTTATACTCGAGCTGGAAGTGAGATGTGGCAGCTGCATATGGCGTCAGAAGAGGAAGGACCTACTAGCAGGCTTGCTGGTCCAAAGCTTGGTAGGTCCCTCTCAAATCCAAACCGTCTCACAAACAAGAACATCCCAACATGTCAGTAAGTTATGACCAAAGAAGATGCAAGTGTTCTTTGCATCATTGTATTAGACAAGTATTATTATATCAGGTGTTCTTTGTATCATAATATCGTAGTACTGCTGTGTTATGTAAGTATCACTATATTCAACATCACTGTGCAAGACTGAAGTCTGCCGCTGTGCAGGCGAAACGTCTCCTCAATTAAGAGACCTAAATGTTGAAATCTATACATCAGTATCGTATACCATTAATATAATGGGAAGAGTGTTGATGGTGTAAGGTTGTAGTTAGTTGATTAAGACTAAGTTGGTACAGTGAACAAGTCTTGGGAACAATATATATACACTAGTTCAAATTTGTAGGGAGAGAGAGAAGGGGGAGAGGGGAGCGTGGCATGGAGGGGAGCGGGATGAAGGAGTGAGTGTGGATAAGGGAGGTAGGAGAGAGAATCTCCCTCGTAGGTCAACAACCCACACACGTCTACAAGAGTGAGGCCACCAATGAAAATCTCTCATATATTAAATCCTGTTTCCGAGTCATTTATCCCAGTGGTGAGAGGCGTTACTCTCCCTTCCCTCACTACTATTCTCCCTTCCCTCACTACTATTCTCCCTTCCCTCACTACTATTCTCCCCTCCCTCACTACTATTCTCCCTTCCCTCACTACTATTCTCCCTTCCCTCACTACTATTCTCCCTTCCCTCACTACTATTCTCCCTTCCATCACTACTATTCTCCCCTCCCTCACTACTATTCTCCCTTCCCTCACTACTATTCTCCCTTCCCTCACTACTATTCTCCCTTCCCTCACTACTATTCTCCCTTCCCTCACTACTATTCTCCCCTCCCTCACTACTATTCTCCCCTCCCTCACTACTATTCTCCCCTCCCTCACTACTATTCTCCCCTCCCTCACTACTATTCTCCCTTCCCTCACTACTATTCTCCCTTCCCTCACTACTATTCTCCCCTCCCTCACTACTATTCTCCCCTCCCTCACTACTATTCTCCCCTCCCTCACTACTATTCTCCCCTCCCTCACTACTATTCTCCCTTCCCTCACTACTATTCTCCCTTCCCTCACTACTATTCTCCCCTCCCTCACTACTATTCTCCCTTCCCTCACTACTATTCTCCCTTCCCTCACTACTATTCTCCCCTCCCTCACTACTATTCTCCCCTCCCTCACTACTATTCTCCCTTCCCTCACTACTATTCTCCCCTCCTTCACCACTATTCTCTCACTACTATTCTCCCTTCCCTCACTACTATTCTCCCCTCTTATCTTATCCCTCACTACTATTCTCCCCTCTTATCTTATCCCTCACTATTCTCCCCTCCCTCACAACTATTCTCCCCTCTCTCACGACTATTCTCCCCTCTCTCACGACTATTTTCCCCTCTCTCACGACTATTTTCCCCTCTCTCACGACTATTTTCCCCTCTCTCACGACTATTCTCCCCTCTCTCACTACTATTCTCCCCTCCCTCACCACTACTCCCCTCCCTCGCCATTATTCTCCCCTCCCTCACTATTCTCCCCTCTCACTTCTATTCTCCCCTCCCTCACCACTATTCTCTCCTCCCTCACTACTACTCCCCTCCCTCACCACTACTCTTCCTCCCTCACTACTATTCTCCCCTCCTTCACCACTACTCCCTCACTACTATTCTCCCCTCCTTCACCACTACTCCCTCACTACTATTCTCCCCTCTCTCACCACTATTCTCCTCTCCCTCACCACTACTCCCCTCCCTCGCCACTATTCTCCTCTTCTTCATCACTGCTAGCCTCCCTCACCATTATTCTCCCCTCCCTCACTACTACTCTCCCCTTGTCATCTCTTCCCTTTCCATCTCCCCGCCTTCCCCACTAACTTTCTGCCCTGGCCTCCATCTCTCTCCCCTCCTCATTATCTCCCCTGACCTCCCCACCATCTCTCCACCCTACGCACCATCTCCTTGCCATGGATGCCATGTCTCTCCCCTCGCCACCATCTCCCTACCCTGGCCGCCATCTCCCCGCCTTGGCCACCATCTCCCTGCCATCTCTCTCCCCTCGCCACCATCTCCCTACCCTGGCCGCCATCTCCCCGCCCTGGCCACCATCTCCCCGCCCTGGCAACCATCTCCCTGCCATCTCTCTCCCCTCGCCACCACCTACCTCCCCCCCTCGCAACCCCCCCCCGGCGTGTGTTGGAGCGTGAAGATGTGGTTAAGATAAGACTTATCTCTTCATTACCCGCGCTGGTTTATCTCATCTCAGCATCTCAGCATCATTGCTCGCTCTGTTTAGAGGCTCCTCCTCGTCCTACCACCCGCTCCCCTTACCCCTAGATGTTCCTCCTCCCTCCCCTTTCTCCTAGCTTTCCCTCTCCCTTTTCCTTTCTCTCCCTCTTCTCTCTCTCTCTCTCTCCCTTCTCTTATCTCTAGATGCTTCCACATCCCCCTTTCTCTCTCTCTCTCTTTCTCTCCCTCCCTCCCCTTATCCCTGGCTCTTTCACCTAGTTCTCTCACCTTTCCCCTTTACTCCAAGCTCTCCGCTCCTTCCCTTTACTCTGATATTTCTCACGGTGGTGATAGTATGATGGTGGTGGTGATAGTATGGTGGTGGTGGTGATTGTATGATGGTGGTTATAGTATGATGGTGGTGGTGGTGGTGATAGTATGATGGTGGTGATAGTGATAACTGCAGTCTTATCAGCGGTGATGATGATGTAGTGGCAGTAATAGTAGAGGTGGAGATAGCGATATCTTTATTGATAGTGGTGGTGGTGGTGGTGGTGGTAACAGCAGTGGTAATACTGGTGATATTAGCACTTCCAAGGATAATAGTGTTAGTCTTAATGGTAGTGATGGTAGAGATACTGGTAACAGTGGAAGGAATAATGGTAGTAAGGATGGCAATGGTGGTATTAGGGATATGGTGATACTGATGGTTGTAGGGATATTGATTATGGTGCAGGGATGATAGTGGTGAAGATGGTAGTAGGGACACGTAGCGATGGTGAGGATGGTGGTATTACTGGTAGCGGTGGTAAGACTGATTATAGTAAGGTGGAGATGAAGCTGCAGTTCCTCGTCACCGGGAGAGTTGCAACTATTGCCAAGGTTACTTGTGGTAGGAATGGTGGTAGTATAGTTTGTGGTAGCAGGAATGGTGGTAGTATAGTTTGTGGTAGCAGGAATGGTGGTAGTATAGTTTGTGGTAGCAGGAATAGTGGTAGTATAGTTTGTGGTAGCAGGAATGGTGGTAGTATAGTTTGTGGTAGCAGGAATGGTGGTAGTATAGTTTGTGGTAGCAGGAATGGTGGTAGTATAGTTTGTGGTAGCAAGAATGGTGGTAGTATAGTTTGTGGTAGCAGGAATGGTGGTAGTATAGTTTGTGGTAGCAGGAATGGTGGTAGTATAGTTTGTGGTAGCAAGAATGGTGGTAGTATAGTTTGTGGTAGCAGGAATGGTGGTAGTATAGTTTGTGGTAGCAGGAATGGTGGTAGTATAGTTTGTGGTAGCAAGAATGGTGTTAGTATAGTTTGTGGTAGCAGGAATGGTGGTAGTATAGTTTGTGGTAGCAGGAATAGTGGTAGTATAGTTTGTGGTAGCAGGAATGGTGGTAGTATAGTTTGTGGTAGCAGGAATGGTGGTAGTATAGTTTGTGGTAGCAAGAATGGTGTTAGTATAGTTTGTGGTAGCAGGAATGGTGGTAGTATAGTTTGTGGTAGCAGGAATAGTGGTAGTATAGTTTGTGGTAGCAGGAATGGTGGTAGTATAGTTTGTGGTAGCAGGAATGGTGGTAGTATAGTTTGTGGTAGCAGGAATGGTGGTAGTATATGTTTGTGGTAGCAAGAATGGTGGTAGTATAGTTTGTGGTAGCAGGAATGGTGGTAGTATAGTTTGTGGTAGCAGGAATGGTGGTAGTATAGTTTGTGGTAGCAAGAATGGTGTTAGTATAGTTTGTGGTAGCAGGAATGGTGGTAGTATAGTTTGTGGTAGCAAGAATGGTGGTAGTATAGTTTGTGGTAGCAAGAATGGTGGTAGTATAGTTTGTGGTAGCAAGAATGGTGGTAGTATAGTTTGTGGTAACAAGAATGGTGGTAGTATAGTTTGTGGTAGCAAGAATGGTGGTAGTATAGTTTGTGGTAGCAGGAATGGTGGTAGTATAGTTTGTGGTAGCAGGAATGGTGGTAGTATAGTTTATGGTAGCAGGAATGGTGGTAGTATAGTTTGTGGTAGCAGGAATGGTGGTAGCATAGCTTGTGGTAGCAGAAATTGTGGTAGTATAGCTTGTGGTAGCAGAAATGGTGGTAGTATAGTTTGTGGTAGCAGGCATGGTGGTAGTATAGTTTGTGGTAGCAGGAATGGTGGTAGTATAGTTTGTGGTAGCAAGAATGGTGGTAGTATAGTTTGTGGTAACAGGAATGGTGGTAGTATAGTTTGTGGTAGCAGGAATGGTGGTAGTATAGTTTGTGGTAGCAGGCATGGTGGTAGTAACGATTGTGGTAGCAGGAATAGTGGTAGTATAGTTTGTGGTAGCAGAAATGGTGGTAGTAAAGATTGTGCTAGCAGGAATGGTGGTAGTAAAGATTGTGCTAGCAGGAATGGTGGTAGTAAAGATTGTGCTAGCAGGAATGGTGGTAGTAAACATTGTGCTAGCAGGAATGGTGGTAGTAAACATTGTGCTAGCAGGAATGGTGGTAGTAAACATTGTGCTAGCAGGAATGGTGGTAGTAAACATTGTGCTAGCAGGAATGGTGGTAGTAAACATTGTGCTAGCAGGAATGGTGGTAGTAAACATTGTGCTAGCAGGAATGGTGGTAGTAGATTGTGCTAGCAGGAATGGTGATAGTATAGTTTGTGGTAGCAGGAAAGGTAACGGTAGAAGGAAGGGCGAAGGTGGAAGGGATGATGATAGTAAGAATTGTGGTGTAAGGGATGGTGGTAGTACGGATGATTATAGCAATAATAATAATAATAATAATAATAATAATAATAATAATAATAATAATAATAATATTAATAATAATATTAATTTATTTTTATTATTATTATTATTAGTCATGACATTAACTCCATGCTGCAGGGGGAGGGGGAAGAGGAGGAGAAAGGAGGGGATGGGTTATATGAGGTTCCCCTCCTCCCTCCCCCCCCCATCACAGTTACCAGTCACATTTTTCTTTGCTTCTCAAATCAAAATTCCTCGGAAGTGGAACTGTGATCCCGAGATTTATAGCCGCTACTTGTTGTGTCCGGCCGTGCCTACCTCACCAGGTAACTCCGGTGGGTGTGGGGTAACTCCAGTGGGCGTGGCTTAACTCCAGTGGGCATGGCGTAACTCCGGTGAGTGTGGAGTAACTCCAGTGGGCGTGGCGTAACTCCAGTGGGCATGGCGTAACTCCGGTGAGTGTGGGGTAACTCCAGTGGGCAGATGACGCGAGCTCCGTATTCTCGTGGATTCAATTTCTATTTGGACTCCTCAGATGAGCCTTGAAGCTGGAAAAATCTGTCCCGTCTCTAAACTCGTTTCAAGAATGAGCTCAGTTTGCAGGAGTAACCCAGTATTTGAGCTCATAGCGCAGATGAGGCCAGTTTCTCTGAGCTCAGTCTGAGCCTGGTCTGGTGAGCTAAGCGCTGTCTGGTCTCAGGTGGTGATGAATGTTTAGGGAGAGAGGAAGAGAGGGGCGTTATGAAAGAGAGAGAGAGAGAGAGAGGGAGAGGAAAGGGGTGCAAAGGAGGACAGATCGGCGAGAGGACTAGTAAGATGGAGGAAGGACTGGAGAGGGAGGGAGGGGAAGGGAGGAGAGGGGATAGCAGAATTATTGAAAAAGAAGGAAGGAGAAAGAGAGAAATAAAGGAAGAAGAAACTAAGAAAAGAGAAGGGATGACAGAATTAGAGGAAAGGAAGGAGGGAGGGAGGGAGGGAGGGAGGGAGAGAGAGGAGAGAGAGAGAGAGAGAGAGAGAGAGAGAGAGAGAGAGAGAGAGAGAGAGAGAGAGAGAGAGAGAGAGAGAGAGAGAGAGAGAGAGAGAGGGGAGGTAGGAAGAAAGAACTTAAGAAAAAATAAGGGAGTTGGTAAGGGAGCGTTAGTTAGGGCGTAACTGGAGAGGAATGATGGACAGGGAAGGCGAGAGGAAAGGAAGAGAGAGAGAGATAGAGAGGGAACTGAAAAAATGGTAACAGGAAGGGAAGGGATAGAAAAGGAAGAGAAAAGAAGTGAAAGGGATTAGAAATGAAAGGAAGGGAAACGAAAAGGAACAGGAAGGGAAGTGAAAGGGAAGGGAAGGGAAGACATAGGAAGTGAAAGGGAAGAGAAGACATAGGAAGTGAAAGGGAAGGGAAGGGATAGGAAGGGAAGGGAGAGGTATAGGAAGTTAAGGGAGAGGTTAAGTATGAGGGAGGGGCGGGGGTCTGGGGGGAACACTGCTCGTCATAAATATGCAGATCTCTTTGGCAGAGGTGACATAATTGAGGGCTAAACCCCAGGGGTGAGGATGTGGTGGGGATGAGGGATGGAAGGGGTAGAGGAGGAGTATGGGGGAGATAACGAGGTGGGATGGAGGTGATTGGAGTGGGGATGGAGGGTGTAGAGTGGGTGGAAATTAGGGAGTTTTGAACAGGCAGAGAAGCATCACTATGAATAAGTTTATATACTTTTATTGTCAACTAGAATTATTATAAATAAAAAATATAAATCTGAATGTTGTGTCTTCGTAACAAGAATTATATAAATTGTTGCTGTCATTTTTCTGCTCTTAATTAACATTTCTGATAGACTTAGAAACAGTGGCTTGACCTACTGTATACACCACACCTCGCTTGTGTGTTCTACTGTGTCCCTTTGTTCTTACTACCACATTTTCCGCCGTATAAGGCGCGTTTTTTTTCCACAAAGTCTTGGAAAAATCAGTGCCTGCGCCTTATATGCTCAAGGTCAGGGTCATGGGTAGGCTTTGGGTTACACTTTAAGCGTAAAGTAAGAGGGTAATTAACCCTTCAATATGATTACAGATTTATTCTTACGTTACTTCTGTCGTGCGCCTTATATGCTGGAAAACACGGTATTATTCCCTCAAGATGTATATTAAACTAAACTTCCCGGGAAATTTCGTTTGTAAATCTGCCAACATCGTGAACATAATAAATCATGTACGGGAGGAATCACCTGGGCTGACATTGTTGAGTAGTAAACACCATGACCACTGAAGGTCCATGTGAAGTGAAACAAAATCTTGCTCTTGTGTTTCATGACGGTCCCGACTGCTGTCCTAAACAGTGTTGCGGGGGTAAAGTGTTGCCTACTAGTACGCGATATCTTGTTTACAAAACTTGTTAGAGCCAAGTTACTGTAAATCTCAGTTCCAAGTGAGAGTTTTGAAAGATATAATAGTTACTCTGAAATTCCAGTGTTGTCACAAGTGTATAAAATATCCTGTTAGCATTCACTGACATACTTATTGTTCAACGCATACTTTTAAACTCTCCAGTAACTTTAATCTAATCACTGATACACCTCATCCTCTATAAACTAAATATATCCACTTCTCCATACACACCTTCATTTCAATATGATATATTTCAATCCCTGTAAGTATATTTAACCATATCTTGCTCTATTCTGACATACATATGAAATTCCTCTCTTTACACCCCATTTAAACGCTACCAACTTCCGCAGTTTATCTTTAGAATCTCCAAGCGGCACTTTGTGATCCGTAAATTTCAACTGGGACAACACTCACTTTATACCAGAGTCATAATCTGGTATAAAGTTATATCTTTCACTAACAGTACAACACTTCACTTACAACCCCCTCTATCCACACATTAAACAACTATGGTAACATTGTACATCTTCGTCTAAAACACTTTCTTTTTTTTTTTTTACCGGAAAACATTTTCCTTCTTTCATATACATGTTAACCCAAGTCTTTGTCTCTTCACACTAATTCTTGACAGTGTCCAACAGTGTGTCATCATGTCCATACATCTGCAACACCTGCCACATCATTCACAAGTCCACTCTGGCATGCACCATTTCCAAAGCTTTCCTTTCTTTTTCCATTTCTCTCTGTACAGACGAAACACACACACACACGCACACACACACACACACACACACACACACACACACACACACACACACACACACACACACACACACGCGTGCACACGAACACACACACACACACACACGCACACGAACACACACACACACACACACGCACACACACACACACACACACGCGTGCACACGAACACACACACACACACACGCACAAGAACACACACATATATACACACGTATGTGAATTCAGATAGTTGTAATGAACAAGTGTAAACGATTAAAAAGAAAAAATGGAGAGGGAATGGAACTGAGGTGGCGTGAGTGAGAGGCCCTACACTATACCAACTCCACCAGGAGGAGAGTTTAACACAAACCAGTGTTGTAAAAATGTAGTATCAGCCAGCACCAACTGTGATGTTAGTTATTCTCCTCTAACACAACCATAAAACCTTCTTGCTGCATCTTCTTCTTTAACCTTCAAAGTCACGTAAAGAAATCCATACAAAGTCGTAATGAGCAACTGCTGAAGAATAAAAAAAATGGATATTTTCATTCCTCTCCCTCTTTTTATCGCCGTTTTTATTCCGCCCTCTTTCTCTTTTACCCATTTAAACCCCTTCTTACTCCTCCTTTCTTATCTATTCTCCTTTTATCCATCCTCCCTTTTTACCTCCTTTTTTCTTCTGGTTAATCTTTCTGTTTGCAGCCACTCCTCCGCCCCTTTCATCATGTCTCTCTCAACCTTCAGGCAGACACAGACACCACCATCTCTCTGCCAACCTTCAGGCAGACACAGACACCACCATCTCTCTGCCAACCTTCAGGCAGACACAGACACCACCATCTCTCTGCCAACCTTCAGGCAGACACAGACACCACCATCTCTCTGCCAACCTTCAGGCAGATACAGGCACCACCATCTCTCTGCCAACCTTCAGGCAGACACAGGCACCACCATCTCTCTGCCAACCTTCAGGCAGACACAGGCACCACCATCTCTCTGCCAACCTTCAGGCAGACACAGGCACCACCATCTCTCTGCCAACCTTCAGGCAGATACAGGCACCACCATCTCTCTGCCAACCTTCAGGCAGACACAGGCACCACCATCTCTCTGCCAACCTTCAGGCAGACACAGGCAGCACCATTCATCTGCCAACCTTCAGGCAGACACAGGCAGCACCATGTATCTGCCAACCTTCAGGCAGACACAGGCAGCACCATGCATCTGCCAACCTTCAGGCAGACACAGGCAGCACCATTCATCTGCCAACCTTCAGGCAGACACAGGCAGCACCATGCATCTGCCAACCTTCAGGCAGACACAGGCAGCACCATTCATCTGCCAACCTTCAGGCAGACACAGGCAGCACCATTCATCTGCCAACCTTCAGGCAGACACAGGCAGCACCATGCATCTGCCAACCTTCAGGCAGACACAGGCAGCACCATTCATCTGCCAACCTTCAGGCAGACACAGGCAGCACCATGCATCTGCCAACCTTCAGGCAGACACAGGCAGCACCATTCATCTGCCAACCTTCAGGCAGACACAGGCAGCACCATGCATCTGCCAACCTTCAGGCAGACACAGGCAGCACCATTCATCTGCCAACCTTCAGGCAGACACAGGCAGCACCATTCATCTGCCAACCTTCAGGCAGACACAGGCAGCACCATGCATCTGCCAACCTTCAGGCAGACACAGGCAGCACCATGCATCTGCCAACCTTCAGGCAGACACAGGCAGCACCATTCATCTGCCAACCTTCAGGCAGACACAGGCAGCACCATGCATCTGCCAACCTTCAGGCAGACACAGGCAGCACCATTCATCTGCCAACCTTCAGGCAGACACAGGCAGCACCATTCATCTGCCAACCTTCAGGCAGACACAGGCAGCACCATGCATCTGCCAACCTTCAGGCAGACACAGGCAGCACCATTCATCTGCCAACCTTCAGGCAGACACAGGCAGCACCATGCCTCTGTTATCAGTCAGGCAGACACAGGCAGCACCATGCCTCTGCCAACCTTCAGTCAGACACTGAAAGATTGTCACCTGTATCTCCATCCTTGTTAATGAGTAAATAATTGAGGGGGGGGGAGAGCACATGTACAGGGGTGGGGGAGGAGATTAGGGGATACATGTCTATTGATGAGGGGTGGGAAGTAGGGGAAACATGTGTGGGGGAAGTGGGGAGAGGATTCATGTGTGGGTGAGGGGTAAAGAAAGGGAGGGGGATATGAGGTACATGTGTGGGGGAGAGATGGGAGAGAGAATACGTGTGTGAGGGGAAGGGGTGGCGACTGGATCATGTGGGGGGGGGGTTGCTAGTAAGGGATTAATTGTCTGTTTGGCAATGAGGAGCAGAAGGGACGGGCAGAGTGAAAGAGGGAGAGGGGGGATGGATGGAGGGAAGTAAGAAGGAAGGGAAGGCAGGAGGGAGGAAAGAACGAAGGGAGGAAAGAACGAAGGGAGGAAAGAACGAAGGAAGGAAACGAAGGAGGGAGGAAAGAACGAAGGGAGGAAACGAAGGAGGAAAGAACGAAGGGAGGAAACGAAGGAGGGAGGAAAGAGCTATATCAGCTTGGGGAAATAGATGGCAAGTAACATTTGCACCTGAGAAAACGCAAATGATGATCGTCTCTAGGTACCATGATGGTAATGCTGGTGCAGTAGTAAGGATGAATGGGAGGATGTTGGCACCTGGAGAAGAAATTGATATCCTTGGGGTGAAATTTGACTCCAAACTAACCATGAAGAACCATGTTGTAAATCTTGCAAACAAGGCAGCCAGGAAGCTTACAGCACTTCGCCGTATCTCCCATCTGCTTGACAGTAGGGGTTGCAAGATCCTGTACGAGGCACAAGTACGCTCGCACCTTGAGTATGCTCCACTTTCTTGGTTTGCCTGCCCCCCCTCATCTGCGACTGCTTGACAGAGTAGAGAACAGAGCAAGACGTCTCATCTCTCGCCTGGACCCATCCTGGATAGATCTGTCATTTCAGTAGAGCCTTCAACATAGGAGGGATGTGGGTGGCCTTACTGTTATGTACAAGGCCAATATTATCAAAATACCACACTTGGATCCACTTCGAGGACAGCGTGAAACAAGCTTTTATGCCACAAGACGGGCAGAAAGCAGCAACTTCACTCTGGCTGTACCCTTCTCCAGAACATCACTCCATCTGAGATCATACATACCCAGGATGACTAGAGTATGGAACACATTCGTACAGCATAATGATGTCAACGAGATAAAGTCAGTTGATCAAATGAAAATGCTGGCCCACAGATGGCTCCAACTTCATCCTGTTTCCTACTTGTATGTCTCATAACAATAAAAATGCTTTCAAATGAGCTGATGTAGGTAACAGCTCTTAGCTTGCCAATAAAGTTAGGAATCCTTAACCTGTAAATAGCTGTCAATAAAGCTAGGGATCCTTAACCTTGTCAAACCCTGTGTAAAAAAAAAAAAAAAAGGGAGAGAAGGAAGGAGTTAAGGAGAGGGAGGGAGACAAGAGAGAGAGAGAAAAAAAATAAAAGAAGGGTGCAAAGGAGAGAGGACTGAAGATAATGAGAGGTCTTCTTATCACCATATTCTCACCTTCTTTATCACCCCTCCCCTCCTCCCCCTCCCCTGACAGTTAACAGAGCAACAGAGGGAGTGTAAACAGAGCAATGCTGTGTTGGTGGTGTGGACAGCAGTTTGTCTGAGCAGTTACTGTCACTCCCTCCATCCTCCCCAACAATCTTTCTCCCTCCACCCTCCCAAATAACGTCCTCACACCGTCTTTAACAACCACCTCCCCACACCCCCTTCCCCTACTTTCCATAACCTCACTCAGTGATTATTTGCTGCTCTTCTCGTCTTCCTTGAGCATATAACAAAAAGTAATACAATAGGGTGTAACAAGGGTGTATAACAAATAACAAGGGTGTATAACAAAACCTAACAAGGGTGTATAACAAAACCTAACAAGGGTGTATAACAAAACATAAAAAGGGTGTATAACAAAACATAACAAGGGTGTATAACAAAACATAACAAGGGTGTATAACAAAACCTAACAAGGGTGTATAACAAAACATAACAAGGGTGTATAACAAAACATAACAAGGGTGTATAACAAAACATAACAAGGGTGTATAACAAAACATAACAAGGGTGTATAACAAAACATAACAAGGGTGTATAACAAAACATAACAAGGGTGTATAACAAGAGAGGTTCAAACCTTCCGTTCAGTGAGTTAACAATTGTGTCAGTTCAATTATCAAGAAGACATTAACCAAAAAAAAAAAAAAAAAAAACTGCTGACATCTATTAAATATCCCCAACTTAGTCACTACCTGAAGTTTAAATGAAGGGTCTTCCGGGGGTCGACGCCCCCGGAGCTCGGTCCGTGACCAGGCCTGGCGGTGAATCAGAGCCTGATCAACCAGGTTGTTACTGCTGGCCGCACGCAAGCGAACGTACGAACCACAGCCCGGCTGGTCAGGTACTGACTTTAGGTGTCTGTCCAGCTCCTTCTTGAAGACAGTCAGGGATCTATTGGTAATCCTACGTTATGTATATCGGGAGGCAGTTGAACAGTCTTGGGCCCCTGACATTTACTGTGTTATCCCTTAGTGACCTCACGGCGCTCCTGCTTTTCACTGGTAAAATGTTGCACCGCCTGCCAAATCTTTTCCTTTCAATAGAGAGTGCTTTCCGTATGCACATTTGGCACTAGTCATTCTAGGATTTTTTCAGGTATAAATTACGATGCATCTTTCTCGCCTGTGTTGCAAGGAGAACAGGTTAAGGGACTTCAAAGGGTCCCAGTAACTGAGGTACTTGACTGTACATATATTTGAAATAAAAGTTCTCTGTATATTCTTCAGATGTACAATTTCGCCTGCCTTGATATGGGCCGTTAGTGTACAGTAATACACTAATAAAATATCCCTAACTTAACTCTTCTTAACTGGGGATGGGACGACACCAATATTTTTGCCACTACCGACATCGATACTTTTTTCAATATATATATATATATATATATATATATATATATATATATATATATATATATATATATATATATAATGGTAGTAGGTTGGTAGACAGCAACCACCCAGGGAAGTACTACCGTCCTGCCAGATGACTGTGAAACAGAAACCTGTAACTGTTTTGCATGATGGTAGGATTGCTGGTTTCTTTTTCTGTCTCATAAACAAGCTAGATAACAGGGATATCTTGCTACTCCTACTTACACTTTGGTCACACTTCACAGACACGCACATGCATATATATATACATACATCTAGGTTTTTCCCCTTTTTCTAAATAGCTCTTGTTCTTCTTTATTTCTTCTATTGTCCATAGGGAAGTGGAAAAGAATCTTTCCTCCGTAAGCCATGCGTGTCGTATGAGGCGACTAAAATGCCGGGAGCAATGGGCTAGTAACCCCTTCTCCTGTAGACATTTACTAAAAAAGAGAAGAAAAACTTTATAAAACTGGGATGCTTGAATGTGCGTGGATGTAGTGCGGATGACAAGAAACAGATGATTGCTGATGTTATGATGGTATTCTCTGATGCATTGCAGTGCCCTTCCTGTTATACGTGCCTGATCCTCTAGCTTCTGTACTAATCTCTTGTGAGGAACTGTGTCGAATACCTTCTTGCAGTTCAAGAAAATGCAATCAACCCACTCCTCCCTCTCATGTCTTACTTCAGTTACCTTGTCATAAAACTCTAGTAGGTTTGTGACACAGGATTTGCCTCCCATGAATCCGTGCTGGTTGTCGTTTATAACCTTGTTCCACTCCAGGTGCTCCACCACTCTTCTCCTGATAATCTTCTCCATGACTTTGCATACTATACACGTCAGTAACACTGGTCTATAATTTAGTGTTTCGTTTCTGTCTCCTTCCTTAAAGATGGGGACTGCAAGTGCCAACTTCCAAACCTCAGGTAGTTGCCCAGTTTCAAGGGATGTGTTGAAGATTGTGGTTAGTGGCACACACAGTGTCTCTGCTCCCTTTCTAAGGACCCATGGAGCGATGTTGTGTGTGTGTGTGTGTGTGTGTGTGTGTGTGTGTGTGTGTGTGTGTGTGTGTGTGTGTGTGTGTGTGAGTGAGTGTATGTACTATGTTAGTGTGTGAGTGTATGTACAGTGTTATTGTGTGTGAGTGTATGTACTGTGTTAGTGTGTGAGTGTATGTACTGTGTTAGTGTGTGAGTGTATGTACTGTGTTAGTATGTGAGTGTATGTACTGTGTTAGTATGTGAGTGTATGTACTGTGTTAGTGTGTGAGTGTATGTACTGTGTTAATGTGTGTGTGTTTGCACTGTGTTAGTGTGTCTGTGTGAGTGTTTGTGACTGAAAGTCACATTCGTAAGGTAGAGTGTTAACTTTACCATTTTTAAGCATCTGTGTAATATTAATATCTTAAAAGTATACTTGGCAGGTGTTTCGGGGATCAACGCCCCACTGGTCAGGTCCATGACTATCGGCCACTTTTCTTTTACCGATACCGATACAAGTTTATTTCAACACGCTACAATTGTATATGCAGGAATGAGTGACACTTAAGGGCATGTCGCAAGTCCATTATTGAAGAGAACACCTCGCTAGCGATACTATGGCACACCCCTGGTCTTAACACTTATTTATTAAATGTTCCTAACTAAACTGCTGTTTTTTAAATGGTCTTGAAAGGGCTAGAAGGTTAACCAAGTGTTCCTTAAGTGCAACAGTTTTCCATAAGTGTGTGAATAAGTATACTTGTATAGTGAGTTAATAATAACAGCTTATAACACGTGTATTACAAACGCTTATAACAAGTGTATAACAAAAAAATTTAACAAAGTATAACAGATTACTTTAAAGGCCAACATGAAATTTAAAGTAACATATGGAATATTATATTCTGCCAGACACCATCTTTAAATACTTCAGTAAGTAATACTCCTATTATCAACTGAATAATATAGTTCGGCTGAGGGACTAATTACGAGAGTTAATAGTAAGTTACAACTATCAACTGACCAATCACGAGAAGGAACAATCAGTAAGTTACAACTATCAACTGACCAATCACGAGAAGGAACAATCAGTAAGTTACAACTATCAACTGACCAATCACGAGAAGGAACAATCAGTAAGTTACAACTATCAACTGACCAATCACGAGAAGTAACAATCAGTAAGTTACAACTATAAACTAATCAATCACAAGAAGTAACAATCAGTAATGTACAACTATCAACTGACCAATCACGAGAGGTAACAGTAAGCTACAGTTATCAACTGATCAATCACGAGAGGAAACAATCAGTAAGCCACAATTCAACCATCAACATTCACAGTCCATTACAACTGGATCAACATTCTTCCATCATCAGCAGACAATCAAGACTTAACATAAGTAAGGAGTTAACATATCACAAGGGAGTTAACATCCACTTGGCAACAATCAATAACAAGGACGGTAACACTTCCCGTTGATCCAAACAATACCACTTAACAAACTACCCAATTATACGACGTAACTAAATACGTTTCCCTCCACAGCATCGTTACTATGCAGGCAGTGTTACGTGGTCGTTCATGTTCTTCCCAGAGTCAATGGGGCGACTGCTGCATGCGTGTGGGGAGGAGTGGGGGAGGAGGGACTGTGGGGAAGGGATGAGGGGGGTGAGGAGGACATAATAGCTGTGTATTACCTAATGTCAGATTAGGGAGCACTAGCCTATTAGAATGTGGCTCCACGCTCTCCCAGGGGGTGACATGAATACCAGGGGTAGAGTGTAGGAGGGAGGGGGTAGGGGGAGGATGATACTCGAGATGGAACGACCAGTTAGGGGCAAGAGGAGAGTACAAGGGCGGGAGGGGGGATTAGACCCAAGATGGAGGGGAAAATAGGGAAAAAGAGGGACTTGGGGAGCATGGGCAATAGGGGGGATAGGAAGACTTTTAGTCCGAGAAGGCAAGCATTTAGGGGCGCGAGCGAGGTGGCATTGTGCGCGAGATTATGTAAATGCGCTCCGCGAGAGAAAATACAATAATGTTGGATCAGGATCAAGATTAGTATAATATGTTGTAGTGTAATTTGGCAAGATTTGCATAATACGCTTTCATGGAGTGACAGAAGCCGGGGGAAGTGTTTGTTGATATTACAGGTCCAGCCTGACTTACCATTCCAGCCTGACCCACCATCCAGCCTGATTTACCATCCATCCTGACCCATCATCCAGCCTGACTTACCATTCCAGCCTGACCCACCGTCTAACCTCACCCACCATCCAGCCTGACTTACCATTCCAGCCTGACCCACCGTCTAACCTCACCCATCATCCAGCCTGACTTACCATTCCAGCTTGACCCACCGTCTAACCTGACCCACCATCCAGCCTGACTTACCATTCCAGCCTGACCCACCGTCTAACCTCACCCACCATCCAGCCTGACTTACCATTCCAGCCTGACCACCGTCTAACCTCACCCACCATCCAGCCTGATTTACCATTCCAGCCTGACCCACCGTCTAACCTCACCCACCATCCAGCCTGACTTACCATTCCAGCCTGACCCACCGTCTAACCTCACCCACCATCCAGCCTGACTTACCATTCCAGCCTGACCCACCGTCTAACCTCACCCACCATCCAGCCTGATTTACCATCCATCCTGACCCACCATCCAGCCTGATTTACCATCCATCCTGACCCACCATCCAGCCTGATTTACCATCCAGTCTGACCCACTATCCATCCTGACCCACCATCCAGCCTGACTTACCATCCAGCCTGACTTACCATCCAGCCTGACTTACCATCCAGCCTGACCCACCATCCAGCCTGACTTACCATCCAGCCTGACTTACCATCCAGCCTGGCCCACCATCCAGTCTGACCTACCATCCAGCCTGACCCACCATCCAGCCTGACTTACCACCCAGCCTGACCCACCATCCAGCCTGACTTACCATCCATCCTGACCCACCATCCATCCTGACCCACCATCCAGCCTGACCTACCATCCATCCTGACCCACCGTCCAGCCTGACCCACCATCCAGCCTGACCCACCATCCAGCCTGACCTACCCTCCAGCCTGACCCACCGTCCAGCCTGACCCACCATCCAGCCTGACCTACCATCCAGCCTGACCCACCCTCCAGCTTGACCCACCGTCCAGCCTGACCCGCCATCCAGCCTGACCCACCGTCCAGTTTGACCCACCGTCCAGCCTGACCCACCATCCAGCCTGATCTACCATTTAGCCTGACCCACCCTCCAGCCTGACCCACCATTCAGCCTGACTCACCATCCAGCCTGACCTACCATCCAGCCTGACCCACCCTCCAGCCTGACCCACCATCCAGCCTGACCCACCGTCCAGTCTGACCCACCGTCCAGACTGACCCACCATCCAGCCTGACCCACCATCCAGCCTGACCCACCATCCAGTCTGACCCACCATCCAGCCTGACCCACCATCCAGCCTGACCCACCATCCAGCCTGACCCACTATCCAGTCTGACCCACCATCCAGCCTGACCCACCATCCAGCCTGACCCACCATCCAGCCTGACCCACCATCCAGTCTGACCCACCATCCAGCCTGACCCACTATCCAGTCTGACCCACCATCCAGCCTGACCCACCATCCAGCCTGACCCACCATCCAGCCTGACCCACCATCCAGCCTGACCCACCATCCAGTCTGACCCACCATCCAGCCTGACCCACCATCCAGTCTGACCCACCATCCAGCCTGACCCACTATCCAGTCTGACCCACCATCCAGTCTGACCCACCATCCAGTCTGACCCACCATCCAGCCTGACCCACCATCCAGCCTGACCCACCATCCAGTCTGACCCACCATCCAGCCTGACCCACCATCCAGTCTGACCCACCATCCAGCCTGACCCACTATCCAGTCTGACCCACCATCCAGTCTGACCCACCATCCAGCCTGACCCACCATCCAGTCTGACCCACCATCCAGCCTGACCCACTATCCAGTCTGACCCACCATCCAGTCTGACCCACCATCCAGTCTGACCCACCATCCAGCCTGACCCACCATCCAGCCTGACCCACCATCCAGCCTGACCCACCATCCAGTCTGACCCACCATCCAGCCTGACCCACCATCCAGTCTGACCCACCATCCAGCCTGACCCACTATCCAGTCTGACCCACCATCCAGTCTGACCCACCATCCAGTCTGACCCACCATCCAGCCTGACCCACCATCCAGCCTGACCCACCATCCAGCCTGACCCACCATCCAGCCTGACCCACCATCCAGTCTGACCCACCATCCAGCCTGACCCACTATCCAGTCTGACCCACCATCCAGCTGACCCACCATCCAGCCTGACCCACCATCCAGCCTGACCCACCATCCAGTCTGACCCACCATCCAGCCTGACCACCATCCAGTCTGACCCACCATCCAGCCTGACCCACTATCCAGTCTGACCCACCATCCAGTCTGACCCACCATCCAGTCTGACCCACCATCCAGCCTGACCCACCATCCAGCCTGACCCACCATCCAGCCTGACCCACCATCCAGTCTGACCCACCATCCAGCCTGACCCACCATCCAGTCTGACCCACCATCCAGCCTGACCCACTATCCAGTCTGACCCACCATCCAGTCTGACCCACCATCCAGTCTGACCCACCATCCAGCCTGACCCACCATCCAGCCTGACCCACCATCCAGCCTGACCCACTATCCAGTCTGACTCACCATCCAGTCTGACCCACCATCCAGCCTGACCCACCATCCAGCCTGACCCACCATCCAGCCTGACCCACCATCCAGCCTGACCCACCATCCAGTCTGACCCACCATCCAGCGCTGACCCACTATCCAGTCTGACCCACCATCCAGCCTGACCCACCATCCAGTCTGACCCACCATCCAGCCTGACCCACCATCCAGTCTGACCCACCATCCAGCCTGACCCACTATCCAGTCTGACCCACCATCCAGTCTGACCCACCATCCAGTCTGACCCACCATCCAGCCTGACCCACCATCCAGCCTGACCCACCATCCAGTCTGACCCACCATCCAGCCTGACCCACCATCCAGTCTGACCCACCATCCAGCCTGACCCACTATCCAGTCTGACCCACCATCCAGTCTGACCCACCATCCAGTCTGACCCACCATCCAGCCTGACCCACCATCCAGCCTGACCCACCATCCAGCCTGACCCACCATCCAGCCTGACCCACCATCCAGTCTGACCCACCATCCAGCCTGACCCACTATCCAGTCTGACCCACCATCCAGCCTGACCCACCATCCAGCCTGACCCACCATCCAGCCTGACCCACCATCCAGCCTGACCCACCATCCAGCCTGACCCACCATCCAGCCTGACCCACCATCCAGTCTGACCCACCATCCAGCCTGACCCACTATCCAGTCTGACCCACCATCCAGCCTGACCCACCATCCAGTCTGACCCACCATCCAGCCTGACCCACCATCCAGTCTGACCCACCATCCAGCCTGACCCACTATCCAGTCTGACCCACCATCCAGTCTGACCCACCATCCAGTCTGACCCACATCCAGCCTGACCCACCATCCAGCCTGACCCACCATCCAGTCTGACCCACCATCCAGCCTGACCCACCATCCAGTCTGACCCACCATCCAGCCTGACCCACTATCCAGTCTGACCCACCATCCAGTCTGACCCACCATCCAGTCTGACCCACCATCCAGCCTGACCCACCATCCAGCCTGACCCACCATCCAGCCTGACCCACCATCCAGCCTGACCCACCATCCAGTCTGACCCACCATCCAGCCTGACCCACTATCCAGTCTGACCCACCATCCAGCCTGACCCACCATCCAGCCTGACCCACCATCCAGCCTGACCCACCATCCAGCCTGACCCACCATCCAGTCTGACCCACCATCCAGCCTGACCCACCATCCAGTCTGACCCACCATCCAGCCTGACCCACTATCCAGTCTGACCCACCATCCAGCCTGACCCACCATCCAGCCTGACCCACCATCCAGCCTGACCCACCATCCAGTCTGACCCACCATCCAGCCTGACCCACCATCCAGTCTGACCCACCATCCAGCCTGACCCACTATCCAGTCTGACCCACCATCCAGTCTGACCCACCATCCAGTCTGACCCACCATCCAGCCTGACCCACCATCCAGCCTGACCCACCATCCAGCCTGACCCACTATCCAGTCTGACTCACCATCCAGTCTGACCCACCATCCAGCCTGACCCACCATCCAGCCTGACCCACCATCCAGTCTGACGCACCATCCAGTCTGACCCACCATCCAGCCTGACCCACCATCCAGCCTGACCCACCATCCAGCCTGACCCACCACGGTGGCTTATCCTCGTGCACGTTTTTGCTAAGCTTCAAAGTAAACACCGAGAATAATAGAGAGAAAGACACCAGGGTAAAAACATGAGTTAGACGCTCGCTCCCACCTCTATGAACTAGTCCAATGTTGCAACTCAGGAGTGAGTTTTTGTTGCTGCAAAAATTTCCTATCATGACAACGAATTATTAGTAATCGCCGATGGCACTTAATTATCTCAATGAAGAAATTAACAAAATTTTTAAACGGTAATTTGATGGTACCGAGTTTCGGCAGCAACTTCCTGCTTCCGGGATTTATGCCAACTTTGTGTTCGACTGAAGAAGACTGATGATGAGCAGGAGAAACATTTCGAAAAAAATTATCCAACTGTTCTGCTGAAAATTATATATAATACCGACAATATAATGATTAAGACACATGAACAACACCTGGGTATCTTCAATGTGGAAACGTTTCGCCTACACAGTAGACATCTTCAGTCAAATACAGAGGCAGCAGATGTAGTAGTGAAATGATGAAGAAAATCAGTCCATCAACCTTGGAGAAATAGTATTTGAGGTGATCAGTGGACTGACTAGTTACTGCTGACCAGCTACTACTGACCAGCTACTGCTGACCAGCTACTGCTGACCAGCTGCTAGCCCTCATCGCCTAGCAGTAAACAGGTACTCAGGTATTAGTTGACTGTTGTGTGTAATAACCTACGGGTAGTAGTAATGTAGCTTTAATAAGGTTGAACTTTGAAATGAGCCGAGACAGAACAGCAACTCTTAGCTTATGAATAAGCTGAGGTAGGGTAACAGCTCTTAGCTTGTAAACTGAACGGTATAAACAAAGGCCATACGCCCAGCGTGAGGACTGGAAGACGCTCCTTTAAGACAAAAACACAAACGAGAACAAATGACGTGTCTGGCAATGTTGACATCCACCAGCTGAAGCAGGAGAACCTACGAAAAAATAGAGTCGATGACAGGCTATCCTGAATATCCTGCATGGCACCGTCCTACGTCACTCAACAGCCCGTCCACACACACATGGGCTGCCCATGACAACTGACCACTGGCAGACCTGTCACCGCAGTTATTTCAATTTGCTTATACGTTTTTAATATGCTCAAGTAAACTACCTATCCTAAAAAAAATTAATTGCAGGGAATGTTCAGAAATTGACGCCGGGAATTGCGTAAAAATACGAACGGCGCTAATGGGGATAAGTTGGGTTGTAATGAATGGTCGCTTTTGTGTTATTTATGTAGGTTCTCTGTAGTGTGACGCTGAAGTAATGAGGAGGAGGAGGAGGAGGAGGAGGAGGAGGAGGAGGAGGAGGAGGGTGGAGGTGGGGGAGGTGGGGAGGAGGGAGAGGAGGAAGAGGAGAAAGAGAAGAAAGAGGAGGAGGAGGAGGAGGAGGAGAAGAAAAATATGAGGAAGAGAATGAATAGGAGATGGAGGAAGAGGGTAAGAGGATAATGAGAATGACGATAAGGGTTAGAGAAAGAGTAGAAGGAAGAAGAGTTAGACGAGAAAGAAGACAAGAAGAGGGAAGAGGAGGAGGAAGGAAAGGAAGAAGAGGAGGAGGAAGAGAAGAATAGCCATTACATTAGAAGAATTAAGTAGAAATGCCTTGGGAAGGGAGAAGGTGAGACATTTAAGGCGGTAACAAAGAGGGTGGGGAGGGAAGGAAGAAGGGATGGAGGGAAGGAGGGAGGGACGGAGGGAAGGAAGGAGGCTCGATCATCGTCAAGCAACAATAACAACCTACCTTACTATTGTATTCCTTTCATCAATACCTATTGTACTAGACATAATATAAAGGCGCAGCTTACCTACACTAGTAGGGAAAGTTGGACATGTTGGGAGACGGTTATGTCAGCACAACGAGAGAGAGAGAGAGAGAGAGAGAGAGAGAGAGAGAGAGAAGAGAGAGAGAGAGAGAGAGAGAAGAGAGAGAGAGAGAGAGAGAGAGAGCAGAGAGAGACGAGGTAAGGTGTAGTCTTGAGGGTAATGGTGTACAAGCGGTGTTTGGTGGTGGTGTTAGCGTGGGTTTTACCGGTGATGGTATTAGTAAGAATCAGCCAGAGTCTGCCTCTTGCTCGCCCCGCACCCCGAATACGAATCTCTTTTACATGACAATGACTAATGAAGAGTTGCGCCCTCGCCGACATTTTCACATCATTTCACTGCTTATCAATGGCGTTCGTACGATGGCATGACTAATGATTAAATGGCACAGGGGAGCAGGCTGTTGCGCCATAGAACCCACCGTGGTGAATATTGTATGGTTGTGCATTTGGTGGTTTTGGGAAGAGGGGAGGAGGGGGTTATTGCGAAAATCAGGGGTGGGGAGAGAAGGGAAGAGAGAGTTTGGGTTATTACAAATATCGGGGGTGGGAAGGAAAAAAAGGGAGGAAACAAGGGTATACTGGTACAAAACAGGTGGGAGTGTGTTGCCTGAGGATTGAGATTGTCTTCTATTTTACAGTGCACTCGCAGGCCACACCACCAATAGCCTCTCCTAAATGACGATACTCAGAGCAATGTTTACCCTGGAGATAATTATGCAAGTAGAGGCGATCGTCTCCTGCTCTCTCTCTCTCTCTCCCTCCTTCGAAGTGTTGGTAGAGACGATTGTTTCCTGCTGCCCTCCCTCTCTTGCTCTCCTTCATTCACCCCCCCTCTCTCTCTTTCATTCACTACCCCTCTCCTTCATTCACTACCCCTCTCCTTCATTCACTACCCCTCTCTCCTTCATTCACTACCCCTCTCTTTCTATCGTTTTCCTCAACCCTCCTTCCCTCCTGGTCCGCCATATTGCACTGACAGCGTCACTCTGGAACAATTCCTGGCCACATCTTACGCTTTTAGGCACATTCTCACTATATTATTTATCTACTCTCTCTCTCTCCCACCACGTTTACTTCACCGGTTAATAGCGACAAAACACATACAAAAGATACAGAAGAAGGAAGGGTTTGAGGTTGCTGAAAAAAAGAGAAAAAATCCACATGTGTGCTTCTAACCTACCTTCAATTTTCTCCCCGCCTGGAACGAATCTGTGGAGGCAGGGGCGGGGCTGGTTACCACGAGCCGCAGATGTATATTCATGCAATCCGCCAAATTAAGTCTTTTCACGCCGACAATTGTGGGGGAGAAATTGTTTCGACGTATTACGGTAAGTTGATGCAGAGCGAGGCTGTGTGTGTGTGTGTGTGTGTGTGTGTGTGTGTGTGTGTGTGTGTGTGTGTGTGTGTGTGTGTGTGTGTGTGTGTATGTGTGTGTGTGTGTGTGTGTGTTTTGTGTGTGTGTGTTTGTGTGTGTGTGTTTGTGTGTGTTTTGTGTGTGTGTGTTTGTGTGTTTGTGTGTGTGTGTGTGTTTGTGTGTGTTTGTGTGTGTGTTTGTGTGTGTGTTTGTGTGTTTGTGTGTGTGTGTGTTTGTGTGTGTGTGTGTGTGTGTGTGTGTGTGTGTGTGTGTGTGTGTGTGTGTATAGTTTGTGTGTGCGTGTGTGTGTGTAGTTAGTGTGTGTGTGTGTGTGTGTGTGTGTGTGTGTGTGTGTGTGTGTGTGTTTGTGTGTGTGTGTTTGTGTGTGTGTGCTTGTGTGTGTGCTTGTGTGTGTTTGTGTGTGTGT
>NC_069460.1:17828773-17851273 GCF_026875155.1 Cherax quadricarinatus | reverse complement strand
CAGCGCGCCTTCTGCTCCGCCGGATGTAGCTCCAGTGTGGGTGAAAATAACTCTGAACCAGAGCACAACACGGCCATTCCTCGCCCAGTTGCTATGAAGCAAGTGATAGTGTGGGAGGGAGAGTGGGAGGAGACGGAGTGGGAGGAGAGACGGGGAGTGGGAGAAGACGGAGTGGGAGGAGAGACGGGGAGTGGGAGGGAAGAAACGTGTGTCTACTCAGCTAATTATGGTTGCAGTGGTCGATTCACAGCTCCTGGCTCCGCCTCTTCACTGGTCGCTATGTCCATTCTCTCCTTGCTCCGTGAGCGTTATCATACCTGAGTGTGTGTACTCACCTAATTGTGGTTGCACGGGTCGAGACTTAGCTCCTGGCCCCGCCTCTTCACTGATCGCTACTAGGTCCTCTCCCTCTTCCTGAGCTTCGTCATACCTCTTCTTAAAACTATGTATGGTTCCTGCCTCCACTACTTCATCTGCTAGGCTATTCCACTTCCTGACGACTCTATGACTGAAGAAATACTTCCTAACGTCCCTGTGACTCGTCTGAGCCTTCAGCTTCCAGTTGTGACCCCTTGTTTCTGTGTCCCCTCTCTGGAACATCCTATCTCTGTCCACCTTGTCTATTCCCCGCAGTATCTTGTATGTCGTTATCATGTCTCCCCTGACCCTTCTGTCCTCCAGTGTCGTCAGTCCGATTTCCCTCAACCTTTCCTCATGCGATATTCCCCTGAGCTCTGGGACTAGCCTTGTTGCAAACCTTTGTACTTTCTCTAACTTCCTGACGTGCTTGACCAGGTGTGGGTTCCAGACTGGTGCTGCATACTCCAGTATGGGCCTAACATACACAGTGTACAGTGTCTTGAACGATTCCTTATTAAGGTATCGGAACGCTATTCTCAGGTTTGCCAGGTGCCCGTATGCTGCAGCAGTTATTTGGTTGATGTGTGCTTCCGGTGACGTGCTCGGTGTTATGGTCACCCCAAGGTCTTTCTCCCTGAGTGAGGTCTGTAGTCTTTGTCCACCTAGCCTATACTCTGTCTGCGGCCTTCTTTGCCCCTCCCCAATCTTCATGACTTTGCATTTGGCAGGGTTGAATTCGAGAAGCCAGTTTCTGGACCACATGTCCAGCCTGTCCAGGTCTCTTTGCAGTCCTGCCTCATCCTCATCCGATTTAATTCTTCTCATCAGCTTCACATCGTCTGCGAATAGGGACACTTCAGAGTCTATTCCTTCCATCATGTCTTTCGCATATATCAAAAATAGCACTGGTCCTAGAACTGACTCCTGTGGGACCCCGCTCGTCACAAGCGCCCACTGTGATACCTCTTCACGTACCATGACTCGTTGTTGCCTCCCTGTCAGGTATTCCCTGATCCATCGCAGTGCCCTCCCTGTTATATGCGTCTGATCCTCCAGCTTCTGCACTAATCTCTTGTGGGGAACTGTGTCAAAGGCCTTCCTGCAGTCTAGGAAAATGCAATCAACCCACCCTTCTCTCTCGTGTCTTACTTCTGTTACCTTGTCATAAAACTCCAGAAGGTTTGTGACACAGGATTTGCCTTCCATGAACCCATGCTGGTTTTCAATTATAATCTTGTTCCGTTCCAGGTGTTCCACCACTCTCCTCCTGATAGTCTTCTCCATGACTTTGCACACAATACATGTCAGAGACACAGGTCTGTAGTTTAGTGCCTCATTTCTGTTTCCTTTCTTAAATATGGGGACTACATTTGCTGCTGCTGCTGTGTGTGTGTGTGTGTGTGTGTGTGTGTGCTCACGTATTTGTGGTTGCAGGAGTCGAGTCATAGCTGCTGGCCCCGCCTCATCACTGATCGCTACCAGATCCTCTCTCTCCCTTCTCCATGAGATTTATCAAACCTCGTCTTAAAACTATATATGATTCCTGTCTCCACTACGTCACTTCCTGACAACTCTGACTGAAGAAATACTTCCCAACATCCCTCTGATTCATCTGAGTCTTTCAACTTCAAACTGTGACCCCTTGTTTCTGTGTCCAAACTCTGGAATATCCTCTGTCTGTCCACTTTGTCAATTCCTCGCAGTATTTTATATGTCCTTATCATGTCTCCCCTAACCCTCCTGTCCTCCAATGTCGTCAGGCCGATTTCCCTTAACCTTTCTTCGTAGGACATTTCCCTGTGTGTATGTGTGTGCGTGTTATATTGTATGTGTTGTACTCAATCTGGCAGAGAGGTAAGCACTTAATCTCTCCCTCTCTTTTTCTCAATATATATATATATATATATATATATATATATATATATATATATATATATATATATATATATATATATATATATATATATATATATATATATATATATATATATATATGTCGTGCCGAATAGGCAGAACTTGCCATCTTGGCTTAAATAGCAACGTTCATCTTGCCATATAGGACAAGCGAAAATTTGTGTATGCAATAATTCCGCCAAAATCAATCTGAATCTAAAGAAAAAAATATATTTCACTGTGTTTGTTTAGTGTAAACAAATCTATAATATATTTAGTTAGGTTAGGCTAAAATAAATTGTTCTTGTTATAATAAGGTTAGGTAAGTTTTCTAAGATTCTTTTGGAGCAAAATTAAAATTTTTTACATTAACATTAATGAAAAAATATATCTTTAAATATATATATATATATATATATATATATATATATATATATATATATATATAATATTTTATATATATATATATATATATATATATATATATATATTATAAAAACAAAAGTTTCTAATTTTAACTTTAGTAATGTATGCATTTTAGTCGCCTCTTACGACACGCATGGCTTACGGAGGAAGAATTCTGTTCCACTTCCCCATGAGGATATATATATGTCGTGCCGAATATGTAAAACTGGTCAATTAGCATGAATTCATTTAAAATTAAGTCCTTTCTAAAATTTTCTCTTCTACGTTTAAAGATACATTTTTTTCATTAACGTTGATGTAAAAATTTTTAATTTTGCACCAAAAGAATCTTAGAAAACTTACCTAACCTTATTATAACAATCATAATTTATTTTAGCCTAATCCAACTAAATATATTTTAAATACGTTTGCAATAATTTAATACTAAACAAACACAACGAAATATAGTTTTTTCGTTAGGTTCAGAATGATTTTGGCGAAATTATTGCATACACAAATTTTCACTTGTCCTATATGGCAAGATGAGCGTTGCTATTTAAGCCAAGATCGCAAGTTCTGCCTATCGGCACGACATATATATATATATATATATATATTATATATATATATATATATATATATATGTATATATATATATATATATATATATATATATATGTATATAGGAGGCACCATCACTAGAACTTTACTGGGGACCCTCATCTTCAGAGAAGACAATAAACGTACCTGTGTGTGGGGTGTGTGTGTGTGTGTGTGTGTGTGTGTGTGTGTGTGTGTGGGTGTGTGTGTGTGTGTGTGTGTGTGTGGTGTGTGTGTGTGTGTGTGTGTATGTGTGTGTGTATGTGTGTATGGGGTGTGTGTGTGTGTGTGTGTGTGTGTGTGTGTGTGTGTGTGTGTGTGTGTGTGTTACTCACCTAGTTGTACTCACCTAGTTGAGGTTGCAGGGGTCGAGTCCAAGCTCCTGGCCCCGCCTCTTCACTGGTCGCTACTAGGTCACTCTCCCTGAACCATGAGCTTTATCGTACCTCTGCTTAAAGCTATGTATGGATCCTGCCTCCACTACATTGCTTCCCAAACTATTCCACTTCCTGACTACTCTGTGATTGAAGAAATACTTCCTAACATCCCTGTGATTCATTTGTGTCTTCAATTTCCAACTGTGTCCCCTTGTTGCTGTGTCCCATCTCTGGAACATTCTGTCTCTGTCCACCTTGTCAATTCCTCTCAGCATTTTATATGTCGTTATCATGTCCAGTGTCGTCAGGTCGATTTCCCTTAACCTTTCCTCGTAGGACATACCCCTTAGCACTGGGACTAGTCTTGTTGCAAACCTTTGTACTTTCTCTAGTTTCTTTACGTGCTTGGCTAGGTGTGGGTTCCAAACTGGTGCCGCATACTCCAATATGGGCCTAACGTACACGGTGTACAGGGTCCTGAACGATTCCTTATTAAGATGTCGGAAACAAACCATACCACGGGCGGGGAGAGAACCCGCGATCAGAGTCTCAAAACTCCAGACCGTCGCGTTAGCCACTGGACCAGCTAGCCACAAAAAGATTCGACCAACTAGGTATATTTCTACCTAGCGGGTCCAGTGGCTAACGCGACGGTCTGGAGTTTTGAGACTCTCTGATCGCGGGTTCTATCCCCGCCCGTGGTATAGTTTGTTTGCAATCGTGTCATTACGATTTCGTGAGTCATGTTAACGGCTTTGAGGGGAGAGCAAGAGTTCGTCACGGCCACACTAGCTGGAGATTCGTCTGTAAAAATTTGCATTTGTGGTCACAGTGGTGCCTATGCTAACCTTCCTATGGTGCAGAAATATACTTAGTTGGACGAATCTTATTGTAGCTAGCTGGTCCACTGGCTAACGCGACGGTCTGGAGTTTTGAGACTCTCTGATCGCGGGTTCTATCCCCGCCCGTGGTATGGTTTGTTTGCAATCGTGTCATTACGATTTCGTGAATCAAGATGTCGGAATGCTGTTCTGAGGTTTGCTAGGCGCCCATATGCTGCAGCAGTTATTTGGTTGATGTGCGCTTCAGGAGATGTGCCTGGTGTTATACTCACCCCAAGATATTTTTCCTTGAGTGAGGTTTGTAGTCTCTGGCCCCCTAGACTGTACTCCGTCTGCGGTCTTCTTTGTCTTTCCCCAATCTTCATGACTTTGCACTTGGTGGGGTTGAACTCCAGGAGCCAATTGCTGGACCAGGTCTGCAGCCTGTCCAGATCCCTTTGTAATTCTGCCTAGTCTTCGATCGAATGAATTCTTCTAATCAACTTCACGTCATCTGCAAACAGGGACACTTCGGAGTCTATTCCTTCCGTCATGTCGTTCACAAATACCAGAAACAGCACTGGTCCTAGGACTGACCCCTGTGGGACCTCGCTGGTCACAGGCGCCCACTCTGACACCTCGCCACGTACCATGACTCGCTGCTGTCTTCCTGACAAGTATTCCCTGATCCACTGTGGTGCCTTCCCTGTTATCCCTGCTTGGTCCTCCAGTTTTTGCACTAATCTCTTGTGTGGAACTGTGTCAAACGCCTTCTTGCAGTCCAAGAAAATAAAATGCAATCCACCCACCCTTCTCTCTCTCTTGTCTTACTGCTATCACCATATCACAGAACTCCAGTAGGTTTGTGACACAGGATTTTCCGTCCCTGAAACCATGTTGGCTGCTGTTGATGAGATCATTCCTTTCTAGGTGTTCCACCACTCTTCTCCTGATAATCTTCTCCACGACTTTGCATACTATACATGTCAGTGACACTGGTCTGTAGTTTAGTGCTTCATGTCTGTCTTCTTTTTTAAAGATTGGGACTACATTTGCTGTCTTCCATGCCTCAGGCAATCTCCCTGTTTCGATAGATGTATTGAATATTGTTGTTAGGGGTACACATAGCGTCTCTGCTCCCTCTCTCAGGATCCATGGAGAGATGTTATCCGGCCCCATTGCCTTTGAGGTATCTAGCTCACTCAGAAGCCTCTTTACTTCTTCCTCGGTTGTGTGTACTGTGTCCAGCACTTGGTGGTGTTCCCCACCTCTCCGTCTTTCTGGAGGCCCTTCTGTCTCCTCTGTGTTAGTTACCATTTTGTCCTAGGCACATGTCGATTAGACACTAGGCCTGTTGTATATGAGTACGTGTGTGTGTGTGTGTGTGTGTGTGTGTGTGTGTGTGTGTGTGTACTCACCTATTTGTGGTTGCAGGGGTCGAGTCCTAGCTCCTGGCCCCGCCTCTTCACCGGTTGCTACTAGGCCCTCTCTCTCCCCGCTCCATGAGCTTTATCAAACCTCGTCTTAAAACTGTGTATGGTTCCTGCCTCCACTACGTCATTTTCTAGGCTATTCCACTGCCTTACAACTCTATGACTGAAGAAATACTTCCTACTATCTCTCTGACTCATTTGTGTCTTCAACTTCCAATTGTGGCCTCTTGTTTCTGTGTCCCCTCCCTGGAACATCCTGTCCTTGTGTGTGTGTGTGTGTGTGTGTGTGTGTGTGTGTGTGTGTGTGTGTGTGTGTGTGTGTGTGTGTGTGTGTGTGTGTGTGTGTGTGTGTACTCACCTAATTGAGGTTGAAGGGGTAGAGTTCTAGCTCCTGGCCCCTGGGTGTGTATGTGTGTGTGTGTGTATGAAAAAATAGTGAAATTCCAAGCGTTTTCGTGATTTTTCACATTATCAAGGATCTGTAAACATAACAGAACAGCAGAAGGCTATATAAGACTGAAATATCACCTCACTGTCACGTTCGACATTACACCCGTCCCATTATGATGCGGGTGGGATGGTCAAGGATTTGTCAAACATAGCTTAAATTCTTTCCAAAATTTATTAATTATAAATTAATATAATTTGTATATTTCTAAACCAATATTCATATTAAAATTAAAAGTATTTTTTATGAAGCTTGATTTAATTATATTTCTCTCAAACAAAGACCTGTTTGATACAACTTTCTCGACCTTTAGAAAATCAGTTGGATAGTTAAAATCTCTCACATGAATAAACAGAGCATTAGAGTCCTGTCCAGTTCTAATGCTATATTTAAGTTGTTGTAATTAGGTCAAGGCTTTTCCTAGTTTGATTGTAATAAACTGTATTACATCTTTTTTAACAGAGAATCTTGTAGACACAACCATCAACATTTTGGGGGGAATTTCTAATCAGATTTTTTTTTTTACTGTATCAAGATTTTTAAATACAACTGATCTGGGATCTGGGGTCAGGCTGTGGACTGAGAGATAATCTATATATATATATATATATATATATATATATATATATATATATATATATATATATATATATATATATATATATATATATATATATATATATATTCTTCTTTCAACAAACCGGCCGTATCCCACCAAGGCAGGGTGGCCCAAAAAGAAAAACAAAAGTTTCTCTTTTTTAAATTTAGTAATTTATACAGGAGAAGGGGTTACTAGCCCCTTGCTCCCGGCATTTTAGTCGCCTCTTACAACACACATGGCTTGCGGAGGAAGAATTCTGTTCCACTTCCCCATGGAGATAAGAGGAAGTAAACAAGAACAAGAACTAGAAAGAAAATAGCAGAAAACCCAGAGGGGTGTGTATATATATGCTTGTACATGTATGTGTAGTGTGACCTAAGTGTAAGTAGAAGTAGCAAGACGTACCTGAAATCTTGCATGTTTATGAGACAGAAAAAAGGACACCAGCAATGCTACCATCATGTAAGACAATTACAGGCTTTCGTTTTACACTCACTTGGCATGACGGTAGTACCTCCCTGGGCGGTTGCTGCCTACCAACCTACTACCTAAGTATATATATATATATATATATATATATATATATATATATATATATATATGACAAAAAATCAGCAAAATAAAAACTGAATCACCTTTTCCTTCCCTCCCTGTCCTCCTGGGCCGCTGGTAGAGAACACCGGAGTTGGGTAGAGTTTATGGGAAAACTTATGTGACTTTTAGAACGTAAGTCGGGGAGCGTTTTACATAGTTGTGACTTAAGGTTGGGCAGCGGGAGTGGTGCTAGGGCGAGCGAGTAGCACTGTTCACACACTGAGTCACACTGCTTGATACACTCTGCCAGGGACAAGCTGTCTCCCTGATGGAGGGTTACTGACCCACTCTGCTCTCACACTAAACCTCTCCTTTCTGCTTCAAAATATTCCTCTTTCTTTCTCTCTCTCACTCTCTCTCTGTCACTGTCTCTCTAAAAGAGAAAGCTTAGAGCTTTTCTTTGATTCCCTCACCTTTTCTCTCTCACGAAAAGAGAAAGCTTGGAGGTTCTCGTTGATTCCCTCACTCTCCTAAGTATAGAATGACAGTACAGGGACCTGGTTGTTTCAAAGATGAAAACATATAATGCACAATATACAAACTGGTGTGCGGGTGGTACTTCCTTCGTGACTGTTGAGTAGGTGACTTAGTGTGTCAGGTGTAAGGTCCAGCAGCTTGCCAATAAGTGGATTATTAAGGTGGCATTTCATCTGCGCACGAACATCAAGAATACTCGAGTCCCTAGAATCAGGATAAAACCCTCGATATATACATAATATAAACCCCTCAAGTGTATATACATTAATAAACATAACAGCCTCAGCGTATACATACTGTAATATGATTTGCTGTAGTAGTAGTGGCCGCCTACAGCGCCATCTTGTGTGTGCTCACACCTTCACATCTTTCATATAGACGCGTGTAAGAACAGGCTAACTGATCCGTATTAAACAGCCCTTTTTACTTACCATGCGCAAGATCTCTTTACTACGCGCTTTATTTTCTATTCACAACAAAACCAAGTATGAGAAATGGACACTGAACGATGTTTCGGCCGGTCGTGGACCATTATAAGGCGGCGAGAGAGCCCAGAGCTCGTGTGGGTTATTTGTCAACTGTTCCAGTCATGGCAGTTTGACTTTTAATCGTTTATTATTCAACAGTCGGTTATAAACTCTCCATTTACCAGTCCTTTAAAGGACAGGTGCTTTTATGCTGGTGAAGGGCTCTTGATCCCAGTAGCTGAAGCTCCCTCACCCCTTCCAAACCATATTACTTCCCATTTCCCAAGGCGCTTTATGACCCCTATGCGCTCAGCGCATTCCCAATGAATATTATAATCCACGGGACCCAAGTGCAAGTTGTTTCTCCTCGCTCTCTTCCACAATCCTACACTCCTAATCCAGTGATTAGATTTGTAATAGCTTCAAAAATTGGTAACACCTTCGAAAGATTCACAAGTTTACAAATGTTAATAACAGCTTACATAAATTCATAACAGTTTACAAAGATTAATAACGGCTTACAAAAGTTCATAATAGTATACAAAGGTTCGTAACAGTTACAAACCAGGCCTCACTTCATTAGATGCCTCTCACCAATAGCACAAACACTGAGAGGTCAATATAATCTCCCCCAGATAGCTTATTACCACCAGTACAAATCCTGACAGGTTACTGTCAGTAGGTCAGCTGGTCCCACTAGTGGAAGTAGGTCATGTTACCAATAAAGTTACTGAAGACAAACATCTCTGATACCAACCATGCTGTCACGCAAGTATCCTATTAAAAATGGAATACAATAGTTATCAACTGGTCGGTGTTGTATACCATTTATAATATTTGTTTAAATTCATTTAACGAAATCCCACAGCACTTAAGATAAGACACAGGTGATATGCAAGCTTTCACCCTGACAACGTTTCTCTCTATGCCTGACTTCACAAAAGCTCTACTTAGGTAAATGGACACTGATGCAACTAATAGGATATTTAACTGAGGCAACGTTTCGCTCTCCAGGAGCTTTGTCAAGCCGAAACGTTGGCACAATAAAACCTCACATTAGCTCAATCTGTGTCCATTTACCTATTTACCAAACATCTTGTCGGTAATTCTACCATAATTACTTGTCACAATAAAAGCTTGATCTGCACCTGTGTGTTTTCTTCAGCACTTGTAAAATATAAAGTGCCATTTATAAGTGTCTCCCATTCACACAACCTCACGCTGTCTTTCCATCCACTGCTGCATCAACCCACTTAATTTTCTGCAGCTTCGCACAAGGTATCACACGATATATATATATATATATATATATATATATATATATATATATATATATATATATATATATATATATATATATATATATATATATATATATATATATATTAATTTTATATAGGAAGCTCCGCAGTACATAAAATAAAGCCAGCGTAATCTAGACACAGGCAATAAAGACTGTGTGCAAACACTAGGCTTGAGCGCCGACCAACAGCACAGCGGTTTAAGGCAGTTCCTGGTCATAAAAAGTCAGAAAGGGGGGAAGTGGGAGACTGTATTGGCAGGTGACCAGCAGCGGACAAGGACTGAAGGTCCCAGCAGTTGCAACTACTACTATACTAGCAGCAGCAGCAGTAACAACAAACAGGCTGAACTAAAGCAGCAGTTATCTGGACAGTAAGAAAAGCTGGAACCGCAGCATAGTAAGAGAAGCAAACAGAGCAGTAAGGACCATCAGTGTACTAGCAAGAACAAAGAACACCAGAGGCACTCGGAGTTAGTAATAGCGGGTGACAGTAACAATAAAATGTGGAATTATCATCAAAAACAGAATACGTAAAAGAAAGATCAACAGAAGAGGCAGTAGTAGCTACTGCCGTACTTCTGTCCCACGACACATCACAGGAGCAGGAGCAGCAGCAGCAGCGGTGGCACCTGTAGCAGCCACAATAAATAGCCTAGGACTACAGGAGGCGTGACAGAGAGAGATACACTTCAACAAAGACAGATGAAGCAGTGGGAGAGGCAGTAGCAGAAGGAATAACAGCACCTGCAATTATATAAACGACCAGGAGCTACAAGGGTAGCAAAAAAATAAACAGCAAAAAATGAAGCAGAATCAAGAAGAGGTGTAAGAGGAACAAGGAGGCAGAAGAGGAACAGGTCTAAGATTAGGAATAAGGGGAGGCGCAAATGGAGGTAGAAGAGGAGCAGGAGCAGCAGAAAATAGAAGAGAAACAGGAAGAGGAGGCAAAAGAAGAACAGAAGACGTAAAAAAGAACATGAGAGTCATAAGCAGCAGGAAGAAGTGGAATATGAACAAGAGGAGGGTGAGGAGGAGCGGCAGAAGGTAGCACAATAAACAGAGAATAAGACAGTGTGGTGAGGAGAGCATCAAGGAGAGACGGCGGGTGGTAGCGTAATCTTGTCCCGGTAACATCTCTGCCTCCCGGGGGACCCAGCACTCACCTAGCTGCGAGGCAGCACAAAATGAAATCTTGGGGACATACTGTATAAACTACAATTACTATTTCTTGCGCTGCTTCTTGCCTGGCGTCATTAATGTTGCAGGGAGGTGAGGGAGGCAGCGCCTTCACATGAATTGCAACAATGTAAACAGGTGTTCCACTTAGATAATTATTGTCTACATTCCCTTGACAATATTCTTCCTCCAGCCACTTGGACTTTACTGCTCCGGATTCTTGCCTCGACTGAGTATTTATGTCTCCTGATCCTCCGCGAGCTCGCATGCAAAAGTAACTATATATATATATATATATATATATATATATATATATATATATATATATATATATATATATATATATATATATATATATATATATATATATATATATATATATATATAACACACACACACACACACACGAGGAACTATCAAAAAGTTTTTGGACTGCCGCGAAAAATGTATATATACATAGGCCTACTTATTCATCTAGTTGAAGTTGCCTCCCTGGAAGTACTTTCCTTGGTCAGCTATACACTGATCCCAGCGCCTCTGCTACTTCTCGAAACATTTCTGGAACTCTTCTTTGTTAGAGTCGTCTAGTGCGGCCTGCGATTCTGCTTGAATCTCCTTCACGTCGTTAAGACGCCGTCCCTTGAGTGCAATTTTAATTTTGGAAAGAGAAAGAAGTCACAGGAGGCTAGATCTGGGAAGTAGGGAGTGTGGAGGACAACCGCCATGTTGTTTTTGGCCAGAAAATGATAGTCTTTCTGGCCTTGAGTCAGCAAGTGGGGCATAAATTTTGCAGCCAATCACTTCATGTTCAAATTTTCAGTCAAGATGTTTTGACACGAAACATAAGAAATTCCCACAGCAGTTGCAATGTCCTGGATGCCCTGACGACCATCTTCGTGAATAACCTTCCTCACTTTTACAATGTTGGCGGCTGTAATTGAAGTTGATGGACGACCAGATCGTTCATCATCCTCAACTGAGATTCGTTCTGCTCTGAATCAAGAAAACCATTCAAAACACAGTATCTGACCCATTGCTTCATCGTCAAATGCTTGCTGTTCTTCTAAAGATACCACTCTGTTACACCAAAAAATCTCAATACAACAAAAAAGTCCCTCTAATTTCAACAGAACGACTGACAGCACTGAAGCTCGCCACACTATTTGACAAAGAAGTGTACTGTGCAGCATTATCTACGGCGCCGCCATATTTTACCCAGAAAGCGCGCGAAAATTCGAATCCGGGGAACATTTTGATAGCAGCTCGTCCACTTTTCTGTTTATTCAGTGACACTTGTTATTACAATTTGAGTTCATATATATATATATATATATATATATATATATATATATAATGGGATATCCTATAACGAATCTAATCGGTTCTAGAAACTTGTTCGTTATAGAGGTAATCCGTTCCAGGCTCCCAAATACAACTACTTAACAATGAAAAATATAATACAAAATTGTAAAAAAAGTGCATAAATGTGAATTTAAAGTCCTGAAATAAAGAATTACATTGATAGTTGTAATTATAATAACAAATTACTACAAAAAATAATAAAAAGTACAACTCTTCAGCCTAGCTTAGTGTTGAGAGAATTACTGGGAAGAGGTGGAAGGAGTGGAGTCATCCTACTTAGTCTTCTCTGGTGGCTGTCCTAGGCAGTTCCTCTGTAGGATCTTTCGCACCCCTCAAGGAAGGTTCCTTGATGTTGGTGAGGGGCTCTTGATTTAGGGAATTGGATCTGTGCTCCAGTTCCCCGAATTAAGCCTGAATGCCTTCCACATCCCCCCCCCCCCAGGCGCTGTATAGTCCTCCGGGTTTAGCGCTTCCCCCTTGATTATAATAATAATGTAGGATCTTTCTGAACTTTTTTTTAAAGAAGGAATCTAGGGTCGATTGCTTCAACCTGGATTTCTCGACCTTCCAAAAGTGGGCCATTACGGTGTCATTAAAATTACTAAGGCCAGTTTCCACCGCGCCAACAACACCATGATAATCCCTCACAAGTTTACAATTGTATAACAGATATTTATGAAAATAATACGATTTTCAAAAGAAAAATACAAAATTTAAATAAGTTCAATGGGGAACCGACTACACAACGAAAAAATATGGCGACTGACTTTCTTGCTTAGATCCGCAGTACAACGATATTCGTCCGCAGTACACAAGTAGTCCCGCTGAACCAAGATTTTAAATTTTTTATGGAAAACCGTTCGTTATGTAAATATTTATTATATAAACCGTTCGATAGAGCATACCCCATTGTATGTATGTATATATATATTTATTTATTATTATCACACCGGCCGATTCCCACCAAGGCAGGGTGGCCCGAAAAAGAAAAACTTTCACCATCATTCACTCCATCACTGTCTTGCCAGAAGGGTGCTTTACACTACAGTTTTTAAACTGCAACATTAACACCCCTCCTTCAGAGTGCAGGCACTGTACTTCCCATCTCCAGGACTCAAGTCCGGCCTGCCGGTTTCCCTGAATCCCTTCATAAATGTTACTTTGCTCACACTCCAACAGCACGTCAAGTATTAAAAACCATTTGTCTCCATTCACTCCTATCAAACACGCTCAAGCATGCCTGCTGGAAGTCCAAGCCCCTCGCACACAAAACCTCCTTACCCCCTCCCTCCAACCCTTCCTAGGCCGACCCCTACCCCGCCTTCCTTCCACTACAGACTGATACACTCTTGAAGTCATTCTGTTTCGCTCCTTTCTCTCTACATGTCCGAACCACCTCAACAACCCTTCCTCAGCCCTCTGGACAACAGTTTTGGTAATCCCGCAACCTCCTCCTAACTTCCAAACTACGAATTCTCTGCATTATATTCACACACCACACATTGCCCTCAGACATGACATCTCCACTGCCTCCACCTTCTCCTCGCTGCAACATTCATCACCCACGCTTCACACCCATATAAGAGCGTTGGTAAAACTATACTCTCATACATTCCCTCTTTGCCTCCAAGGACAAAGTTTTTTTGTCTCCACAGACTCCTAAGTGCAACCACTCACTCTTTTTCCCTCATCAATTCTATGATTCACCTCATCTTTCATAGACCCATCCGCTGACACGTCCACTCCCAAATATCTGAATACGTCACCTCCTCCATACTCTCTCCTCCAATCTGATATTCAATCTTTCATCACCTAATCTTTTGTTATCCTCATAACCTTACTCTTTCCTGTATTCACCTTTAATTTTTCTTCTTTTGCACACCCTACCAAATTCATCCACCAATCTCTGCAACTTCTCTTCAGAATCTCCCAAGAGCACAGTGTCATCAGCAAAGAGCAGCTGTGACAACTCCCACTTTGTGTGTGATTCTTTATCTTTTAACCTCCACGCCTCTTGCCAAGACCCTCGCATTTACTTCTCTTACAACCCCATCTATAAATATATTAAACAACCACGGTGACATCACACATCCTTGTCTAAGTCCTACTTTTACTGGGAAAAAATTTCCCTCTTTCCTACATACTCTAACTTGAGCCTCACTATCCTCGTAAAAACTCTTCACTGCTTTCATAACCTACCTCCTACACCATACACTTGCAACATCTGCCACATTGCCCCCCTATCCACCCTGTCATACGCCTTTTCCAAATCCATAAATGCCACAAAGACCTCTTTAGCCTTATCTAAATACTGTTCACTTATATGTTTCACTGTAAACACCTGGTCCACACACCCCCTACCTTTCCTAAAGCCTCCTTGTTCATCTGCTATCCTATTCTCCGTCTTACTCTTAATTCTTTCAATTATAACTCTACCATACACTTTACCAGGTACACTCAACAGACTTATCCCCCTATAATTTTTGCACTCTCTTTTACCCCTTTGCCTTATAACAAAGGAACTATGCATGCTCTCTGCCAATCCCTAGGTACCTTACCCTCTTCCATACATTTATTAAACAATTGCACCAACCACTCCAAAACTATATCCCCACCTGCTTTTAACATTTCTATCTTTATCCATCAATCCCGGCTGCCTTACCCCTTTCATTTTACCTACTGCCTCACGAACTTCCCCCACACTCACAACTGGCTCTTCCTCACTCCTACAAGATGTATTCCTCCTTGCCCTATACACGAATCCAGCTTCCCTATCTTCATCAACATTTTAAAAATTCCTCAAAATATTTCCCTTTCCCTCTTCCCAATACCCTAAAATCTCCATTTAATACTCTCCTCTCCTATTTTTAACTGACAAATCCATTTTTTCTCTAGGCTTTCTTAACTTGTTAATCTCACTCCAAAACTTTTTCTTATTTTCAACAAAATTTGTTGATAAACATCTCACCCACTCTCTCATTTGCTCTCTTTTTACATTGCTTCACCACTCTCTTAACCTCTCTCTTTTCTCCATATACTCTTCCCTCCTTGCATCACTTCTACTTTGTAAAAACTTCTCATATGCTATATATATATATAATATAAATATGCTATATATATATATAATATATATATATATATATATATATATAATATATATATATAATATATTATATATAGGAGAGTTTCAGTGGGGGGAAATAAATGGGATTAAATCTGGAGTATCTGAGAGAGTTAGAGCAAAGGAAGGGGTAGCAGTAATGTTAAATGATCAGTTATGGAAGGAGAAAAGAGAATATGAATGTGAAAATTTCAAGAATTATGTGGATTAAAGTAAAGGTTTGGATGCGAGAAGTGGGGCATAATAAGCGTGTATGCACCTGGAAAGAGAGGAATGCAGAGGAGAGAGAGAGATTTTGGGAGATGTTAAGTGAATGTATAGGAGCCTTTGAACCCAAATGAGAGAGTAATTGTGGTAGGGGACTTGAATGCTAAAGTAGGAAAACTTTTAGAGAGGGTGTGGTAGGTAAGTTTGGGGGTCCAGGTGTAAATGATAATGGGAGCCCTTTGATTGAACTTTTTATGAAAGGGGTTTATTTTTAGGTAATACATATTTTAAAAAAAAAGAGGATAAATAAGTATAAAACATATGATGTAGGGCGAAATGACAGTAGTTTGTTGGATTATGTATTGGTAGATAAAAAACTGTTGAGTAGACTTCAGGATGTACATGTTTATAGAGGCCACAGATATATACAGATCACTTCTAGTTGTACTATACTGAGAGTAAAAGGGAGATGGGATATAAGGAAATAGAAGCATCAGGGAAGAGAGAGGTGAAGGTTTATAAAATAAAAGAGGAGGCAGTTAGGGTAAGATAAAAAACAGCTATTGGAGGATAGATGGGCTAATGAAGCATAGGCAATGGGGTCGAAAAGGTATGGGTAGGTTAAAAATGTATGGTTAGGGGTGTTCAGCAGAAGTTTGTTTGGTTTCAGGGAAAATGGGTGCAGGAGGGAAGAGGAGCATTGGTGGAATGATGATGTAAAGAGAGTAAATAAGGGAGAAAAAGTTAGCATATTTAGAAGTTTTTAAAGTAGAAGTGAGCAAGGAGGGAAGAGTATATGGAGAAAAAGAGAGAAGTTAAGAGAGTGGTGAAGCAATGTAAAAAGAGAGCAAATGAGAGAGTGGGTGAGATGTTATCAACAAATTTTGTTGAAAATAAGAAAAAGTTTTGGAGTGAGATTAACAAGTTAAGAAAGCCTAGAGAACAAATGGATTTGTCAGTTAAAAATAGGAGAGGAGAGTTATTAAAATGGAGAGTTAGAGGTATTGGGAAGATGGAAGAATATTTTGAGGAATTGTTAAATGTTGATAAAGATAGGGAAGCTGTGATTTCGTGTATAGGGCAAGGAGGAATAACATCTTGTAGGAGTGAGGAAGAGCCAGTTGTGAGTGTGGGGAAGTTCGTGAGGCAGTAGGTAAAATGAAAGGGGTAAGGCAGCCGGGATTGATGGGATAAAGATAGAAATGTTAAAAGCAGGTGGGATATAGTTTTGGAGTGGTTTGGTGCATTATTTAATAAATGTATGGAAGAGGTAAGGTACCTAGGGATTGGCAGAGAGCATGCATAGTTCCTTTGTATAAAGGCAAAGGGGGATAAAAGAGAGTGCAAAAATTATAGGGGGATAAGTCTGTTGAGTGTACCTGGTAAAGTGTATGGTAGAGTTATAATTGAAAGAATTAAGAGTAAGAGGGAGAATAGGATAGCAGATGAACAAGGAGGCTTTAGGAAAGGTAGGGGTGTGTGGACCAGGTGTTTACAGTGAAACATATAAGTGAACAGTATTTAGATAAGGCTAAAGAGGTCTTTGTGGCATTTATGGATTTTGGAAAGGCGTATGACAGGGTGGATAGGGGGGCAATGTGGCAGATGTTGCAAGTGTATGGTGTAGGAGGTAGGTTACTGAAAGCAGTGAAGAGTTTTTACGAGGATAGTGAGGCTCAAGTTAGAGTATGTAGGAAAGAGGGAAATTTTTTCCCAGTAAAAGTAGGCCTTAGACAAGGATGTGTGATGTCACCGTGGTTGTTTAATATATTTATAGATGGGGTTGTAAGAGAAGTAAATGCGAGGGTTTTGGCAAGAGGCGTGGAGTTAAAAGATAAAGAATCACACACAAAGTGGGAGTTGTCACAGCTGCTCTTTGCTGATGACACTGTGCTCTTGGGAGATTCTGAAGAGAAGTTGCAGAGATTGGTGATGAATTTGGTAGGGTGTGCAAAAGAAGAAAATTAAAGGTGAATACAGGAAAGAGTAAGGTTATGAGGATAACAAAAAGATTAGTGATGAAAGATTGAATATCAGATGGAGGGAGAGAGTATGGAGGAGGTGAACGTATTCAGATATTTGGGAGTGGACGTGTCAGCGGATGGGTCTATGAAAGATGAGGTGAATCATAGAATTGATGAGGGAAAAAGAGTGAGTGGTCACTTAGGAGTCTGTGGAAACAAGAACTTTGTCCTTGGAGGCAAAGAGGGGAATGTATGAGAGTATAGTTTTACCAACGCTCTTATATGGGTGTGAAGCGTGGGTGATGAATGTTGCAGCGAGGAGAAGGCTGGAGGCAGTGGAGATGTTATGTCTGAGGGCAATGTGTGGTGTGAATATAATGCAGAGAATTCGTAGTTTGGAAGTTAGGAGGAGGTGCGGGATTACCAAAACTGTTGTCCAGAGGGCTGAGGAAGGGTTGTTGAGGTGGTTCGGACATGTAGAGAGAATGGAGCGAAACAGAATGACTTCAAGAGTGTATCAGTCTGTAGTGGAAGGAAGGCGGGTAGGGGTCGGCCTAGGAAGGGTTGGAGGGAGGGGGTAAAGGAGGTTTTGTGTGCGAGGGGCTTGGACTTCCAGCAGGCATGCGTGAGCGTGTTTGATAGGAGTGAATGGAGACAAATGGTTTTTAATACTTGACGTGCTGTTGGAGTGTGAGCAAAGTAACATTATGAAGGGATTCAGGGAAACCGGCAGGCCGGACTTGAGTCCTGGAGATGGGAAGTACAGTGCCTGCACTCTGAAGGAGGGGTGTTAATGTTGCAGTTTAAAAACTGTAGTGTAAAGCACCCTTCTGGCAAGACAGTGATGGAGTGAATGATGGTGAAAGTTTTTCTTTTTCGGGCCACCCTGCCTTGGTGGGAATCGGCCGGTGTGATAATAATAAAAATAATAAAAATATATATATATATATATGTCGTACAGAATAGGCAGAACTTGCGATCTTGGCTTAAATAGTAACGCTCATCTTGCCATATAGGATAAGTGAAAATTTGTGTATGCAATAATTTCGCCAAAATCATTCTGAACCTAACGAAAAAAATATATTTGACTGTGTTTGTTTAGTACTAAATTATTGTAAACGTATTTAAAATATATTTAGTTGGGTTAGGCTAAAATAAATTGCTCTTGTTATAATAAGGTTAGGTAAGTTTTCTAAGATTCTTTTGGTGCAAAATTAAAAATTTTTACATTAACATTAATAAAAAAAAAATCTTTAAAAGTATAAGAAAAAATTTCAGAAAGGACTTAATTTTAAATGAGTTCTTGCTAATTGACCAGTTTTACATATTCGGCACAACAAATATATATATATATATATATATATATATATATATATTATATATATAATATATATATATATATAAATATATATATATATATATGTATGTGTGTGTGTGTGTGTGTGTGTGTGTGTGTGCCTCATGCCGAATACGTAAAACTTGAGATTTTGGCTTAACTAGCAACGCTCTTCTTGCCGAATAAGGCAACAAAAATTTGTGTATGCAATAATTTCGCAAAAAATAATTCTGAACTTAATAAAACATATATATTTAATTGTGTTTGTTTATTATTAAATTATTGTAAACTTATCTAAAATATATTTAGTTGGATTAGAGTAAATTAAATTGCGCTTGTCATAATAAGGTTAGGTAAGTTTTCTAAGGTTCTTTTGGTCCAAAATTATTAATTTTTACATTAACATAAATGAAAAAATATATCTTTAAACGTATATAAGAAATATTTTAGAAAGGACAATATTTTAAATGAGTTCTTCCTAACTGACCAATTTTACCTATTCATCACGACATTATATACATATATATATATATATATATATATATATATATATATATATATATATATATATATATATATATAACAGCCTGGTTGATCAGGCTCTGATCCACTAGGAGGCCTGGTCACAGACCGGGCCGCGGGGGGCGTTGTCCCCCGGAATTCTCTCCAGGTATATATATATATATATATATATATATATATATATATATATATATATATATATATATATATATATATATATATATATATAATATATATATATATATATACATACATTATTCAGTGAATGCTTATGAGCAAATCGTTAGATAAATTATCTTATAATGTTGGTTAGGAATGATGATTGAACATGTACGTTAACATTCAAAAGCTGGAGATCCAAGGTCTGGGCAATAATCTTGTAGTTTCTAACATCATACCATATCTATATACGTGTTCCTAGCTACGTGAGAAGTGCCTATCCTTAAAGCCACAGGCGCCGCCAGGGAGGTTATAGAATCTGCTCGAATCAGTTCCACAATTTAAAAAGTGTAATCTGTAAAATGGATTCCGAGGTTGCAATTTGAGTTTTTGCACAATTTTCGTCAGTCCATGGGATGAGACCGGAGCTAGATGAAAATATACCCTGATATCCTCCGAAAATAGTTTAACCTGCGCAAGGTCAGGCACTTTGTGAGGAGGTACAAGACATCGTAGGCATCCAAATCACCTATTCTCTGTTCCATCTTCAGGTCATTCAGTTGATCCTCGAGGATTGTGGCAATGACATTGGAACACAAATGTGTTCCGAGTAGGATGCTATCAGTAGGGGCGCTGGGTGAGGCTTCTGCTAGAACTGATCTCACCGCTGAGATGATTTCACATTTGAAAAGGTTGAGGACGAGTTCCAGAGTTGTTTTTTCCTGGGACTTGACACATGACCGTCTTGCCGCATCCCTGCCTTAGTTCTGGCACCCCTGAAGGGGTTATCTTATGACAAAGACCAATGTCAGTTGATTTTTACTTACTGTATAACCAACAACAACAAGATCCGTCCTGTTCATCTGCCGTTGATGTGCCTCACCCGGTCGACGTCCGTTCCCCTGTACGTTGCTGCTGGCTGACGGGAAGCTAGAAAACACTGCACACTTTAACTCAGGAATATGTTTGCGTTCTTGGCAATGTTGTGAGTGGAGTCAATACGTCACACTTGTCGAGTGCTTGCCTGGCGCCCTCTGGGAGCACCCACCAGCGCACGGGAAACACAACAGGCACACATAAAAATATTTATACCCGGCGAAATTTATCCCATTTAAAATATTATTGCAGCAAGGGGCCCTTGACTCAGGCACAGACAAAGCGTCACCATCTTGCCGGTGAAAAATTTACAGCCTTCACAAATCAACAGCGCCAATATTTACAATTTATTTACACCCGGAGGCGATGCTCTGTATTGTCTACATGACAAGAGAATATTTACAGCGTTATTTATAGGGCGCTAATGGCTTTTGATATGCGGCGAAATAAGAGGCCCAGGGGTCGCTGGCGTGTGTTTTATGAGCAGACCCGCATGTTGGGCGCCACATGCCCCTCCACCCCCGCCCACCGTGGGCGGTCTGGGACCAGGTGGGTTGCACAACCCCCCTCCCCACGCTCGCCGCCCACCCCACTTGTAGCAGGTGGGCGGAAGGAGAGTGAATCACAGCCTCAAAATGAAAAAAATGGGCGGACACATAACTTTATCGTATCACTAATGTATTTACAGCTGAATCTTGCCAGTTGTAATACACTTACTGTTGCTTGATGGTAAAAGTGGGTTAGGTGAACACCAGGGTGGGCAAGAGTGGGTTAAAACAAGTTAGGGTGGGTTAGGATGTCAATCAAGAGTTAATGTGGGTCGAGAGTGAATTAGTGTGGGAACCAGGGTAAGTTAGTGTGGGAACCAGGGTGGGTTAGTGTGGTGGCCAGGGTGAGTTAATTTAGGAAGCAGGGTGACTTAATGTGGGAAGCAGGGTGAGTTGGTGTGGGAACTAGGGTGGGTTAGTGTGGAAACCAGGGTGGGTTAGTGTGGGAACCAGGGTGGGATAGTGTGGGAACCAAGGTGGGTTAGTGTGGGAACCAGAGTGGGTTATTGTGAGAAGCTGGGTGGTTTAGTGTGGTGGCCAGCGTGGGTTAGTGTGGGAAGCAGGGTGGGTTAGTGTGGTGGCCAGGGTGGGTTAGTGTGGGAACCAGAGTGGGTTAGTGTGGGAACCAGAGTGAGTTAGTGTGGGAATCAGAGTGGGTTAGTGTGGGAACCAGGGTGGATTAGTGTGGGAACCAGGGTGGATTAGTGTGGGAACCAGGGTGGATTAGTGTGGGAACCAGGATGGGTTAGTGTGGGAAACAGGGTGGGTTAGTATGGGAACCAGGGTGGGTTAGTGTGGGAACCAGGGTGGATTAGTGGGAACCAGGGTGGGTTAGTGTGGGAACCAGGGTGGGTTAGTGTGGGAACCAGGGTGTGTCAGTGTGGGAACCAGAGTGGATTAGTGTGGGAGCCAGGGTGGGTTAGTGTGGGAACCAGGGTGGGTTAGGACGAGCCATGGGTGGGTTAGCATGTGGGTCAATAAAGGCATATGTGTATGTATGTGTGTGAGGGGGGGGTGGATGGTGGGTTAGGGTGAGTTAGAATAATGGTGATTTATTGGTGATGGGGGATGGAGGTGGGATGAGAGAGGAGAGAGATGCTAGAACCAACACACTGGATTGTCGTTATGGAAAGTAAAGTGAGGAGAGAGAGGGAGTGTGATGGGAGGAGAGAGAGAGAGAGAGAGAGAGAGAGAGAGAGAGAGAGAGAGAGAGAGAGAGAGAGAGAGAGAGAGAGAGAGATGGGAGGAGAGGAGAGTAAAGGAGGGGGAGAGAAAGAGTGTGATGGGAGGAGAGGAGAGAGTGTGATGGAAGAAGGGAAGAGAGAGAGAGTGTGGTAGAAGATGAATCCAAAGTCAGCTGTGTGGTAGCACTGGACATTGCTGGTGCTTTCGACCGGGTGTGGCACCAGGGCCTCTTTGCAAAACTTCAAGCACTGTGACTTGCAGGCTC
>NC_069460.1:17818773-17823773 GCF_026875155.1 Cherax quadricarinatus | reverse complement strand
AGTCCTTTCTAAAATTTTCTCTTATGCGTTTAAAGATATATTTTTTTCATTTATGCTAGAGTAAAAATTAATAATTTTGTACCAAAAGAACCTTAGAAAACTTACCTAACCTTAATAAAACAAACGCAATTTAATTTTGCCTAATCCAACTAAATATATTTCAGATAAGTTTACAATAATTTATTAATAAACAAACACAATGACATATTTTTTTCGTTAGGTTCAGAATGATTTTTGCAAAATTATTGCACACAAAATTTTTCGCTTGCCTTATACGGCAAGAAATGCGTTGCTATTTAAGCCAAAATCGCAAGTTTTACCTATTCGGCACGACATATATATATATATATATATATATATATATATATTATATATATATATATATATATATATATATATATATATATATATATATATATATATAATATATATTATATATATGTGTGTGTGTGTGTGTGTGTGTGTGTGTGTGTGTGTGTGTGTGTGATGAATGGTTTGAAAAACCGACAAGTTGAAGATTGAGACACTTATGCAACATATGGGACTGATGAAGCCACTGTGTGGCGAAACGTTTCCTAAATCAGGAGGAGCTTAAAGCTATTAGTGAAATTGAAAGAAATTCAAAATATTTCTTTTCATATGCCAAAAACAAGGCAAATACCACATCTAGTATCGGGCCCTTACTCAGACAGGATGGGACTTACACAGACGACAACAAGGAAATGAGTGAAATATTGAAATCCCAGTACGACTCTGTGTTTAGTGAACCACTAATCGGTCTGAGGATCGACGACCCAAATGATTTCTTCATGAATGAGCCTCAAAACTCCATAAATGTATGCCAGATTTCCGACATTACCCTAACTCCGATAGATTTCGAAAAAGCCATTGACAACATGCCTATGCACTCAGCCCCGGGCCCAGACTCGTGGAACTCTGTTTTCATTAAGAACTGCAAGAAACCCCTCTCGCGTGCCCTAAGTACACTATGGAGGAGGAGCTTGGACATGGGTGAAATTCCACAGTCACTTAAAACAACGGATATAGCCCCACTCCATAAAGGTAGCAGCAAAGCATTAGCTAAGAACTATAGACCAATAGCTCTGACGTCCCACATCATAAAAATCTTTGAAAGAGTGCTAAGAAGCAGGATTGCAAATCACCTGGATTCCCAAAATCTGCACAATCCAGGGCAACATGGGTTCAGGGCAGGTCGCTCCTGCCTCTCACAACTACTGGTTCACTATGACATGGCCTTGGATGCACTGGAAGAAAATCAGAATGCAGATGTAATATACACAGACTTTGCAAAAGCATTTGACAAATGCGATCATGGCGTAATAGCCCATAAAATACGTGCTAAAGGAATAACTGGGAAAGTGGGGAGATGGATCTTCAACTTCCTAACAAATCGAACACAAAGAGTAGTGGTCAACAGAGTTAAATCGGAGGCTGCCATAGTGAAGAGCTCTGTTCCACAAGGCACAGTACTCGCCCCCATCTTATTCCTTATCCTCATATCAGACATAAACAGAGATATACACCACAGCACCGTATCATCCTTTGCGGATGATACTAGGATCTGCATGAGGCTGTCATCTGCTGAGGACGCGGTTAACCTCCAAGAAGATATAAACAAATTTTCCAGTGGGCAACGGTAAACAATATGATGTTCAATGAGGACAAATTCCAACTACTCCGTTATGGAAAACTGGAGGAGATAATAACTAGAACAGAGTATACTACTGACTCCGGCCATACAATAGAGCGGAAAAATAATGTAAGGGAGTAGTAATGTCTGAGGATCTCACTTTCAAGGATCACAACAGTGCCACGATCGCACGTGCAAAGAAAATGATAGGATGGATAATGAGAACTTTCAAAACGAGAGATGCCAAGCCCATGATGATCCTTTTCAAATCACTTGTTCTCTCTAGGCTGGAATACTGCTGTACATTAACATCTTCATTCAAAGCAGGTGAAATCGCAGATCTAGAGAGTGTACAGAGATCCTTTACTGCACGTATAAGTTCTGTCAAGCACCTTAACTACTGGGAACGCTTGGAAGCACTTGACTTGTACTCGTTGGAACGCAGGAGGGAGAGATATATCATAATCTACACTTGGAAAAACTTGGAAGGAATGGTCCCAAATCTGCACACAGAAATCACTCCCTACGAAAGTAAAAGACTGGGCAGGCGATGCAAAATGCCGCCAATAAAAAGTAGGGGCGCCATTGGTACACTAAGAGAAAACACCATAAGAGTCCGGGGCTCAAAACTGTTCAACAGCCTCCCATCAAGCATTAGGGGAATTGCCAATAAACCCCTGGCTGCCTTCAAGAGAGAGCTGGACAGATACCTAAAGTCAGTGCCGGATCAGCCGGGCTGTGGCTCGTACGTTGGACTGCGTGCGGCCAGCAGTAACAGCCTAGTTGATCAGGCCCTGATCCATCGGGAGGCCTGGTCATGGACCGGGCCTCGGGGGCGTTGATCCCCGGAATAACCTCCAGGTAACCTCCAGGTATATGTTGCATAAGTGTCTCAATCTTCAACTTGTCGGTTTTTCAAACCATTCATCACAACTGTCTGACACTGCAGCATCATGGGATCTTGTTACAAAGAATTCTCCAACACTTGTCCAACCTTTGGACGAAGACCTACTTCGACTAGTGGATGGTACCACTATGACCCTACCTCCTCCTGCTTCGCCTCACCTCACTACAGTATATAAGCCTCCTCTACGGCCCTATGCTGTACATTCTACAAGATTGATGGACTAAACACATCGACTCCAGGCTGAGGGACTGATTACCTCAAACTCCTCCTCTCCTTACGCCTTTCTACTTTGTAGCGGACTGATGAAGCCACTGTGTGGCGAAACGTTTCCTGAATAAAGATTCCCATATGTTGCATAAGTGTCTCAATCTTCATATATATACATATATACATATATATATATATATATATATATATATATATATATATATATATATATATATATATATATATATATATATATATATTGACGCGACACCTGACTGCTCAGGAACCGTGGCACACTGCGCGGACAGAGGATCAAGCCTCCTACACTCAACGGACTGCTCGACCCACCACTCAACTAACCACTCGACCCACCGCTGAAACCACCACTCGACCCCCTACTCAACCCACCAATCGACCCACCACTCAACCCACTGTTCGACCCACCACTCGACCTACCATTTGACCCACCATTCGACCCACCACTCGACGCACCACTCAGCCAACCACTCGACCCACCGCTCGACCCACCACTCGACCCACGACTCAGCCCACCACTCGACCAACCATTCGACCCACCCACCATTCGACTCACCACTCAACCCACCACTCGACCCACCACTCGACCCACAATTCGACCGCCACTCGACCCACCACTCAACCCACCACTCAGCCCACCACTCGACCCACCGTTCGGCCACCCGTAATACTGCCAATTTTACTCCTAAATCCCGGCTATTACTGCCTTAATTAGCTAGGATCATTTTAAACTCGTATAATTTATACAAAGTTCCGCATTAATTATGAGAGTTGAATTACTGATAATTTGTTGAAGTTGGTGTGAGAGGCTAAATGTGTGTGTATACCTGTGTATATTGTGTATGCCTGTGTATATTGTGTGTGTATACTTGTGTATATTGTGTGTATGCCTGTGTATACTGTGTGCGTATACCTGTGTGTATGCCTGTGTATGTCTGTGTATATTGTGTGTGTATACCTGTGTATATTGTGCGTATGCCTGTGCATAGTGTGTGTATATTGTGTATACGTGTCTGTATTATGTGTGTATACCTGTGTATATTGTGTATGTGCGTGTATATCTATGCATACTGTGTGTATACCTGTGTATACTGTGTAGTTTGTATTGTGCTAGTGTGCATGTTGTGTGTGTATAATGGTGTATACTGTGGTAGTGTGTATGTTGTTTGTATTTACGTGTGAATATGGTAGCGGTGTCAATACCTGTGTATACTGTGATAGTGTCTGTTGTGTGTATACCTGTCGAGCTGTATAAATTATGTTTATAGTGTGGTAATGTGTATGTTGTGTGTATGGTGTGGTAGTATGCATGCTATAAATTGTGGATGCATTTATGCTGTGTATTGGTGCGTGTATGTCTGTATTATGATATTGCATATGTTTGTGTGCATTGTGGTACTGTGTATGATGCTTTTCCTGCGTATTTGTATATTCTAGTGGTGTGTACCGTTGATTTGTGTATCTTTGTACCGTAGCAGATGTGTGTATGCCGTGTATATGAGTAGCTGTACTGTACAGTCTCCGTGTAGTAAAGGTATACGTTATTTACAATGTGTATCCGAGTGTATCATATATATATATATATATACATATATATATATATATATATATATATATATATATATATAATATATATATATATATATATATATATATATATTTTTATATATATATATATATATATATATATATATATATATATATATATATATATATATATATATATATTATATATATATATATATATATATATATTATATATATATATATATATATTTTATATATATATATATATATATATATAATATAATATATATATATATATATATATATATATATATATATATATATATATATATATAGAGAGAGAGAGAGAGAGAGAGAGAGAGAGAGACAGAGAGAGAGAGTCGTTCCCCTGAACGAATCTACCGGACTTCCTACTCATTTCTGAAACACTGCAAGGTTGTGAAGATATGTTGATTGAAACACGAAAGACCTAGAGCTATCATTCAACTCCCCCAGTGATTGTTTTGCATAATATATATATATATATATATATATATATATATATATATATATATATATATATATATATATATATATATATATATATATAATATATATATATATATATATATAACAGGCATATATATAGCAGAACGGTGTGTCCCCTCTAGCAAAGTCCCCTGAAATAGCTCC
>NC_069460.1:17793773-17813773 GCF_026875155.1 Cherax quadricarinatus | reverse complement strand
CTCCTACTGCTCCTCCTCTTTCTGGTCATGGTAGTGGTAGTGGTGGTAATGGTACACTCACAGGCTGGCTGGGTATAAGCTGACAAATGAGCGGTGATGGTAGTGGTGATGGTGGTAGTGGTAGTGATGCACTCACAGGCTGACTGGGTATAAGCTGACAGCTAGCGGTGGTGGTAGTGGTATACTCACAGGCTGACTGGGTATAAGTTGACAACTGAGCGGTGGTGGTAGTGGTGATGGTGATGGTGGTAGTGGTGCACTCACAGGCTGACTGGGTATAAGCTGACAGCTGAGCGGTGGTGGTAGTGGTGATGGTGGTAGTGGTAGTGGTAGTGATGCACTCACAGGCTGACTGGGTATAAGCTGACAACTGAGCGGTGGTGGTAGTGGTGATGGTGGTAGTGGTGATGGTGGTAGTGGTAGTGGTAGTGATGCACTCACAGGCTGACTGGGTATAAGCTGACAGCTGAGCGGTGGTGGTAGTGGTAGTGATGCACTCACAGGCTGACTGGGTATAAGCTGACAACTGAGCGGTGGTGGTAGTGGTGATGGTGGTAGTGGTGATGGTGGTAGTGGTAGTGATGCACTCACAGGCTGACTGGGTATAAGCTGACAACTGAGCGGTGGTGGTAGTGGTGATGGTGGTAGTGGTGATGGTGGTAGTGGTAGTGATGCACTCACAGGCTGACTGGGTATAAGCTGACAACTGAGCGGTGGTGTTAATGCAACAACTCCATCAACATCCAGTATCTCTACACTCTCTTACCTTCCCTTATCCTACCCTCCCTTCCTTCCTTCCTTACTCTCCCTCCCTCCCTTACTCTCTCACCAATTCTTTACTCCCTCTCAGTTTTTTACCTTCCCTCCCATACCTTCCTTCCTTTCCCTCCATCTTCTTGCCTCTTCCCCTCCTTTTTCTTATTCATCTTTCCCCCTCTCCCTATTCTTCTTTCCTCCCTACCCACTCCTCTTTCCTCCCTCTTTGTCCCATTCCCTTCCATGCTTTTTCTTCCTTCCGTTCGGATCTCTTTCTCTCCCTCTCGTTCCTTTTTTACTCTCCTCAGTTATACCTCATTTCCCCTCTTTATTTTCCCATTCTTCCTCTCTCTCTCTCTCTCTCTCTTCAACAGTCAATCACTCTTCTCTTCCCTTCCCATAACACACCTCTCTCTCTCTCTCTTCCTTCTTCACACTCCCCGTCATCATTCCTCTTTATTCATTCTATCAAACGTCATTAAATGTACCTACCTTACCTCTCTCTCCCTTCCCTGATATCACATTATTGTAATTCCTTCCCTCCATCAATCTCTCTATACCTTTCTTATCTCCCTTTCTCACTATCTCTCTTTTCTCCGTCCTTCACTCTATACCTCTCTTCTCCCCCTATCCCATTCGCTCTATACCTCTATTTTCTCCCTCCCTTACTCTCTCTATACCTCTCTTTTCTCGATCCTTCACTCTATACCTCTCTCGTCTCCCTTCTTTCCTCCATGTTTCCCTCCCTCCCTTTCTCTTGTCAAGTAAGTACTACATCATACAATATCTTCCTCCCTTCCCTCCATAAAGCAAACCAATTTACATCAATCCCTCCCTCCCATCCTCCCAGTCCTCCCTACATCCCTCCCAGTCCTCCCTCCCATCCTCCCAGTCCTCCAGTCCTCCCTCCATCCCTCCCAGTCCTCCCTCCCAAAGTCCTCCCTCCTCACACGTGTCACTTTTCTTCCACACCCTGGAGACCAGCTAGCTAGCACACTAATCAAACAGCTAGCACACTAATCAATCAGCTAGCATACTAATCAATCAGCTAGCACACTAATCAACCAGCTAACACACTAATCAACCAGCTAGCACACTAATCAAACAGCTAGCACACTAATCAATCAGCTAGCACACTAATCAGCCAGCTAACACACTAATCAACCAGCTAACACACTAATCAACCAGCTAGCACACTAATCAATCAGCTAGCACACTAATCAACCAGCTAACACACTAATCAGCCAGCTAACACACTAATCAGCCAGCTAACACACTAATCAACCAGCTAGCACACTAATCAAACAGCTAGCACACTAATCAACCAGCTAGCACACTAATCAATCAGCTAGCATACTAATCAATCAGCTAGCACACTAATCAACCAGCTAACACACTAATCAACCAGCTAGCACACTAATCAAACAGCTAGCACACTAAACAAACAGCTAGCACACTAATCAACCAGCTAGCACACTAATCAATCAGCTAGCACACTAATCAACCAGCTAGCACACTAATCAATCAGCTAGCACACTAATCAACCAGCTAACACACTAATCAGCCAGCTAACACACTAATCAACCAGCTAGCGCACTAATCAACCAGCTAGCACACTAATCAACCAGCTAGCACACTAATCAATCAGCTAGCACACTAATCAATCAGCTAGCACATTAATCTATCAGCTAGCATACTAAACAACCAGCTAGCACACTAATCAATCAGCTAGCACACTAAACAACCAGCTAGCACACTAATCAATCAGCTAGCATGCTAATCAACCAGCTAGCACATTAATCTATCAGCTAGCATACTAAACAACCAGCTAGCACACTAATCAATCAGCTAGCACACTAAACAACCAGCTAGCACACTAATCAATCAGCTAGCATACTAAACAACCAGCTAGCACACTAATTAATCAGCTAGCATACTAAACAACCAGCTAGCACACTAATTAATCAGCTAGCATACTAAACAACCAGCTAGCACACTAATCAATCATCTAGCACACTAAACAACCAGTTAGCACACTAACCAACCAGCTAGCACACTAATCAACCAGCGAGCATACTAAACAACCAGCTAACATATTAAACAACCAGCTAGCACACTAAACAACCAGCTAGCACACTAAACTAGCTAGCACACTAGTCAACCAGCTAGCACACTAAACAACCAGCTAGCACACTAATCAACCAGCTAGCACACTAAACAACCAGCTAGCACACTAATCAACCAGCTAGCACACTAATCAATCAGCTAGCATACTAAACAACCAGCTAGCACAGTAATCAATCAGCTAGCACACTAAACAACCAGCTAGCACACTAATCAATCAGCTAGCATACTAAAGAACCAGCTAGCACACTAAACCAGCTAGCACACTATTCAGCCAGATAGCAAACAACACAGTCAGCTAGGCAAACCAGCTAAAGAGCTGATGCCTACGACAGCTTCATTACCCCTACCTGTACGTTACCCCCCACCCCCCACGCACGTACGTTCCTCTGCCACCACACTAACACGTGCGTCCGTTCCTATACCACCACACTAACACGTGTGTCCGTTCCCCTATCACCATACTAACACCAGGCACTGAACAAAGGCCTGAGTACCATGAACAAACAAGGGACGGGATGAACAAAACAAACTCACACTGCGAGACGAGAATAAGACACACACACACACACACACACACACACACACACACACACACACACACACACACACACACACACACACACACACAGACAAGTGGCTAACGTCATCTGTTGGTGTTTGTCCGCCTAATCCTTTGTTTGGGTATCTGAAGCCTATTGAGCACAAATAGGCGAGGGATTGATCGGATCTAATCCCATCTGTCGATAAAGTGACAATCCTTCCCGTATTTAATTCTTCCTTTTTTTTGGGTGTGCGTGACCGTGGACGGGGCGCTCTGGAGTATTAATACTCTGGTTAATATAGGGCTGTGTGAGAGGACTGGTACTCTGGTCAATACAAGGTTGTGTAGTAGTGCTGGTACTCTGGCCAATACAAGGTTGTGTGGTAGTACTGGTACTCTGGTCAATACAAGGTTGTGTGGTAGTACTGGTACTCTGGTTAATACAAGGTTGTGTGGTAGTACTGGTACTCTGGTCAATACAAGGTTGTGTGGTAGTACTGGTACTCTGGTCAATACAAGGTTGTGTGGTAGTACTGGTACTCTGGTCAATACAAGGTTGTGTGGTAGTAGTACTGGTACTCTGGTCAATACAAGGTTGTGTGGTAGTGCTGGTACTCTGGTCAATACAAGGTTGTGTGGTAGTACTGGTACTCTGGTTAATACAAGGTTGTGTGGTAGTACTGGTACTCTGGTCAATACAAGGTTGTGTGGTAGTACTGGTACTCTAGTCAATACAACACAGTTTAACACTGATTTGGTGAATTACACACACACACAGATATATATAATATATATATATATATATATATATATATATATATATATATATATATATATATATAATATATATATATACATGTATATGTATGCAATAAGATCATATATATATATATATATATATATATATATATATATATATATATATATATATATTATATATATATATATATATATATATATATAAACAATTATCGTAAAATCAGGTATCTCCTCGGCGAAGTTAAGAATATATGGAGAGGTTATTTCTATCAGTTATCAACTATGAGTTATCAGAGGCTCTTGAAGCCAGTCAGGTATTTAGGGAAGTTATCACTCTGAGTATGCTGGACATACGACTCAGCCAGTAATTAAGAACTGCCGAGAGCGGAACAGTGTGTATCATTGTCTGTGTCAAGATGACACCTCAGTAGCGGGAGAGTATGACACCTAGTACGTGTCAGATGGCATATCAGTAGCGGGCATGACACATCACTCATGTCAGGTGACAGTAGCGGACAAGCATGACACATCACTCGTGTCAAGTGACACTTCAGTAACGGAAAAACATGACACATCACTCGTGTCAGGTGACACCTCAGTAGCGGACAAGCATGACACATCATCCATATCAGGTGACACCTCAGAAACGGGAGAGCACGACACATAGCTCGTGTCAGGTGGCACTTCAGTAGCGGGCCAACACGACACATCGTCGTGTTAGCGATAACACCACCACACTAGCGGTGATAAGTTGCTTGTAAGGCCGCTAGGGTCGCCGCTCTGGCCGCCTGACTCACTACACAATACTAAGAAATTATATATAACTGCTTCAGTAATAAAGCCAAGATACCACTAGTATAGCTTTATTTCTGCAATTACAAACAATGACACACACAAACATTTACACATACGCGTTCACAATTACACACAAGACAATTGACACACACATACACGGTGCCAGAAGGTGAGAATCAACCCCTGTAACCACAAATAGGTGAATACACAAGTATGAACCACGATAGTCTAATGCAAGTATCGTTGCTGGTCAAGGAACCGAGGTTCAGTCACCGTAAACTCAGCTGGTAAACAAAACTCTCAGGTTATATGACGGTATTTGTGTTTACATGTGATTTCATTGCTCTGTTTAGTTATAATGTTGGTTTAGAAAGACACGTAAGCAAACACTATGACATATTTATTAGAAAACGTTTCGGTCCTGGGACCTTGATCACTTCTAACATACAGAGGTAGAAAGACATTATATATAGGCGGAGAGTGAGATGTGACGCACGTGACTTGAGGAATGTCATAAGAACATAAGAATGGAGGAACACTGTAGAAGGCCTACTGGCCCATGCGAGGCAGGTCCTTATCAAAACAACCTCTGCCTATGAAGAGGACGGGTAGACGATGAAATCATGTGACTCCTGTGTTGTTGGGTTGGTGCTGCTTAAGTATCATGTATGCCAATGTTTTTGAAATTTTGTAGTTTCCAGTGTTGCGTTCTATAGTGTCGGTGACGGCGATTAGTGAGGCTTCTAGGCACCGTCGGCGTCTGAGGTCTGGTTCGGTGAGAACGAGTTGTGCCTCATTCCAGTTCATCAAATGCCCCATGGAGTCTCTGTGGAGGACACAGGCGTACCTTACATGCCTCTAACAGAGACGATGTAAGGTACGCCTGTGTCCTCCACAGAGACTCCACGGGATATTTGATGAACTGGAACGAGGCACAACTCGTTCTCACCGAACCAGACCTCAGACGCCGACGGTGCCTAGAAGCCTCACTAATCGCCGTCACCGACACTATAGAACGCAACACTGGAAACTACAAAATTTCAAAAACATTGGCATACATGATACTTAAGCAGCACCAACCCAACAACACAGGAGTCACGTGATTTCATCGTCTACCCGTCCTCTTCATAGGCAGAGGTTGTTTTGATAAGGACCTGCCTCGCATGGGCCAGTAGGCCTTCTACAGTGTTCCTCCATTCTTATGTTCTTATGACATTCCTCAAGTCACGTGCGTCACACCTCACTCTCCGCCTATATATATAATGTCTTTCTACCTCTGTATGTTAGAAGTGATCAAGGTCCCAGGACCGAAACGTTTTCTAATAAATATGTCATAGTGTTTGCTTACGTGTCTTTCTAAACCAACTTGTCGGTATTTATTACCAAGGTTTATACCAGTTATAATGTTAATTCGGATCATCACTACATTAGTGTACTGACCTCTTAATGATATGACGATAATATTTATTTTATTATTATCATTTACAATTATCATATTAAATGACAATTGTACAATACATTAATAATACATTAATGTTAGTTGTACAACACAAAATGTAACACCTTATCGTTACTGATATTTGTGCAGCAGATGACTCAACATTGCATACTTGAATAACATTTATTTAGAAGATAGTGGAATTTGTGATGAATTAGACACATATGCAACATCTGAGTATCTTTAATTGTTACACATGTGGTTGATTCATCATCTTGTCGGTATTGCATGCCACTGATATACGATGGAATATATATTTCATATTGTTAATATTATACATATGTTCTGCCATAGCTTAGTGGTGAGAGTCGCGGCTCTCATCCCCGAGGTCCAGGGAACAAACTCACGGCCGGAGACCATATTAATATTACGTTGTTAGGTAAAAAGACATAAGTGCAACTAATTCGACATTTTATTGTGGCAACGTTTCGCTCTCCAGGAGCTTTTTCGCTCCTGGAGAGCGAAACGTTGCCACAATAAAATATATCGCATGCACTTGTGTCCTTTAACCTAACATACTGTGGGTAATTCCACCAACATTATTATAATATTAAGTTCATAAAGAACAAAGAGACACAATACCGTGACTGGAACAATACACAAATAACCCGCACATAGCAGACTGAAGCTTCTGACGACGTTTCGGTCCAACTTTGACCGTTCATGGTAAAGCATTCAAGGTCATACAGGAGGAATGGGAGAACAGCACCCAGTCCCTAGATCAAGAGACCTTCACAGATGCCAAGTAACTCTCGTTGAAGGGACATATACTTCACAGTATCCGCACGTCTCTTGCAAGACGGCGATAGTACGAATGATGGTGAAAGTTTTTTTTTTTTTTTTGGTCGCCCTGCCTCGGTGGGAGACCTCGAGCGTGGTAAAAAAAAAAAAAAAGGAAAGTTGGTCTCAAATACATTTCCCGCCACCTATTAAACTTTTTTCCTTGCTTCCAGCATCATGCTACTCCATAAAATACTATAAACCTCATTTATAATAAGTTATTACAATATATTTGACGTACAGTCACTCCTAAAAGTTCCTTTACCACCAATGTTTTTTTTTTTTTGTACAAATAAAATAAATATTTGTAAGAATATTAAATTTAACATTGACACAAAAAATGGACAACCAATGAAGCATAAATAGCAATAATATGTATTAATGATCACTAGCCAGGGGTAAAGAGAGTGTTGAAACACCTTGTATAAAAGAGTGAGGTTGAGCAAGGCGTCACTCAACGCCCTGTTTTCTTTACTCTCCCCCAGGTGTGGTTCCAAAACCGACGCACAAAATGGCGGAAGCGGCACGCGGCGGAGATGGCCACAGCCAAGCGGAAGCAAGAAGAAGCTGTAGATGGCTACGGCGACGAGGACCAAGACGACGAGGAAGAACAATCAGAGTCGAAGAGGGTGAAGCACAGCCTGGAGGAGCAGCAGCAGGAGGCAGCCGGACCTCAGCAGCAGCAACAACAACCACAACCGGCCCCCACGCACCTTCCCGCCATCCCTGGTCACTCCGTCTTGTCCCTGGACCCGCTGGAGTGTACTCCATCACGGGACCTGCAGCCAGACATGCAGTGAACCCGTGCGTGTCCTGACGCCCAAGGAGCCCTCTTATAGCTTCATCCCTTCTTGTGTAAAACCTCAAGCTCTGCGTTCAGCTCTTCCCGATTTTGTGTCTTCTGTAAGATCCACGAGCTAATGCAGCGTGCGCCGTGCCACAAGCTACGTATCCTCGTAGTCCACACTCCTCACCCTTTTACACTCTTCACCCTTCCACACTTCTCACCCTGCCATACCTTTACCCTTTCATACTCCACACTCCTCACCCTTTCCGCTCTCCACATTCCTTACCCTTCCATTCACCACATTCCTCACCCTTCCACTCTCCACATTCCTCACCCTTCCAATTTTTTGACCCCTTACTCTTCCAACCTTCAGATCTCTTATTTTTCAATTGTTCAAACTCCTCGGTAATCCATTTTCCAGACTCCTCAACCATCCATTCTCCAGACTCCTCAGCCATCCATTCTCCAGACTCCTCAGCCATCCATTCTTCAGATTCCTCAACTATTTATTCTCCAGACTCCTCAGCCATCTATTCTCCAGACTACTCAGCCATCCATTCTCCAGACTCCTCAGCCATCCATTCTCCAGACTACTCAGCCATCCATTCTCCAGACTCCTCAGCCATCCATTCTCCAGACTCCTCAGCCATCCATTCTCCAGACTCCTCAGCCATCCATTCTCCAGACTACTCAACCATCCATTTTCCAGACTCCTCAACAATCCATTCTTCGGAATCCTCAACCATCCACTTTCCAAACCCCTGAGCCATCCATTCTCCAGGCTCCTCAACCTTCCAATTTCCAGTTTCCTGTCCTAATTCCCAATAACCGTGTCCTGGTAGCCTCCTCCACTCCCCCATCTCCCTCACTCCACCACGGTGGCTGGGATGATCTCCCAAACTTGGAAAACAAGCAGGTATTGCTGAGTGGCGAAGGTGACGTGCCAGAGGGGGTGGAGAGTGCACTCTGGTGGCGAAGGCAGTGGCGGCGGCGGCGATACTGGTGGTGGTGACGGTGATGATGAAAGTGGTGGTGGTGGTGAAGACAGTGGTGGTGGTGGTGGTGGTGGTGGGATTTGAACATCCCCTCCCCCTTCCCCTTCCCCCACCTCGCGTATCGCTTCACCCTCTACGCACCGGAGAGAAAAAACGCGCTTGTAAACAGGGCACGTGAATGCACCGTGTGAAACAACGGAGTTCTTTAAGGTTCAAAGTCAGATAAGTGGCGGATTTTATAAGTATACGTAAAATTTAAACATTCAACACGTACTGAAATATGTTATTACATCACATTCATTCCTCCAATCTTTCTCTGTGAATCAATACTCGCAAATCGAGCTTTACTATATATAAATATATATATTTGTGATATATTTCAAGAAAAAATATATCCAGTACCTCTCCATAAATCAAACTATATTCTCTTGGCAATCTGTGTCGATCAAGAAATGAGAAGTATTGTAAGCTGGAGACCTGGTCTAAGACCGTGTTACTGGGGGTGATGACCTCTCCCAGGGAGAACACTCTGGTCATTTCACTGACCAGGTTCACGTAACCACTAGTTTCTCCCAGTGGTTACACCCAGTGGTTGGACCAAGACTTCAACATCTGTCTCGCTTAGACTTCACGATAACAATGTATTGTAGATAAGAAAAAAATGTGTAAAGCCACAGATAAATGCTGCTTCTTCAAGAAAGACTGTCTCTGACCACACTCGCGGATAACTGTGTCAGCCGTGAACGACACAGCCACACAACCACAAGTGAAACTCAACCCTCAGGCTGATACCAGAACAAATCTCACACTTGTCTTATTGCTATACAGTGTGAGGTTGTACAGATGACTCAAACATGACTCTGGTCCAGTGACGTTGGTCCCCTGACTCTGATCTAGTGACCCTGGTCCCGTGACTCTGATCCAGTGACGGTGGTCCCTTGACTCTGATCTAGTGACCCCTGGTCCCGTGACTGGTCCAGTGACGCTGGTCCCTTGACTGATCTAGTGGCCCTGGTCCCGTGACTCTGGTCTAGTGACGGTGGTCCCTTGACTCTGATCTAGTGACCCTGGTCCCGTGACTGGTCCAGTGACGCTGGTCCCTTGGCTCTGATCTAGTGACCCTGGTCCCGTGACTGGTTCAATGACGCTGGTCACGTGACTCTGCTCCAGTGACGCTGGTCCCTTGACTCTGGTCCAGTGACTCCGGTCCCGTGACTCTGGTCCCGTGACTGGTCCAGTGACGCTGGTCCCGTGACTCTGGTCCAGTGACGCTGGTCCCGTGACTCTGATCCAGTGACGCTAGTCCCGTGACTGTTGTGGTGATCCGAACATAAATTTTGCCAAAATCACGACTAAAAATCATGATTTTGGTCCCGTGACTCACACACAACTGGTTCCATCACTTAAATATAACTGGTTCCACGACTGGAACATAACTGGTTCCATGACTGAAATATAACTGGTTCCATGACTGAAACATAACTGGTTCTATGACTGAAACATAACTGGCTCCATGACTGAAAGAACTGGTTCCATGACTCAAACATAATTGGTTCCATGACTCAAACATAACTGATCCCGAAAATCAACCTTCGTGTTTCACTTCTGGTTCTGTTATTAATAACGCTCGAATTCGTCCAGGACAATAAAATATAATCTTGTCTTTTTCTGTTAAACAATTACTGTTGAGGTGCGCAGTGTGGAACGTGTGAGTGAGAAACATCCCATTGGGACTTTTTCCACCAACCAAGAAGTGTTGTGACCTTAGATGTGGACACGAGGAGCTGTGTTCAGAGGTCCAGCAGACCCTGCTGACGCAGGTCACAGGAAGGACTGGCAGCCTCCTGAACTACCTCGTACTTCCCAGAGCTGGTCACACTTGTTTCACTGAGTTGTTACACATGCCATGTAAAAATCACCTTCATTGGCCTGGTTTCTGGAGATACACTCGCGTAATGAGCCATTTCTTGAGCAACAATGGAGTGTAATCATTGTGTATACTTCAGTTTCATTCATAATACATGTTACACTTACACTTTTCAATGACAATTCTCAAGAAATGAGTGTAATTTCAGAATACCGGTATCTATTTCATTCCTTTGTATCATCAAGTAAAATACATGCATTTGTTAAGGATAGGACGGTCTAACCACCGTCCTATATGATACTGCTGTCCTAGGATAACAAACCTTATACCGTGGATACTAGTCCAATTTGATGTGAATGCTAAAATCCTCTAGCATATAGTGTTAGACATTGTGTGTATTTTGTACATAGCTTAGATTTAAGAAGTGTTGATATATAATTTGTTTAATATTTGCTTTCATTTTTTAACATGTTATCTCTCATTCACAAACTAGCGCACTGGTTCCTCAGCAAGCATGGTCCATCTTACATTCACTTGTACTGACACTCTAGCACTTAGGTGATTGTGATATGAAAGCCGTGCTAACTCTTTTTACATGATAAAATCATCCCATGATTTACCAGCCTGCAATAAGGACTCATTGTAACTGCGGGGGATTCAGGATTAATAAGCTTTAGTAATGGTTGTAATAAGAGTTTATCTTGCGTTGTGAATAACTTTAGTGTTGCGCCAACTACTGTGAAGTATGAGTGAGTGTGTCCCTTGATGTGTGCGTGTAGTGACACTGTCTGTGAGAGCCACAAGTGGTGGACACACGGGGTGACGTCTCTCAGCCATGCTGGGCTCTGCTGATAAAGCTCACCTCACCTATATTGTACATATAAGATTGATCCTTACTAGCACAGGCACCAAGGCCCAGTATGGCTGTCTCAGAATACCACATATTCGTCTTTTATGTAATTATAAGTTACAATCACATACACAAATTAGTGTATATTATTTTATAATGTAGATAAGTATTATTATTATTATTATATCATCATCATCATTATCACTATCATAATTCTCTCATTCTTGTGTATTAATTAGTATAATATAGGTTCACATTGTTTATGTTTGTGTTCATCTTGAAGAGTAAAAAATACAGTCAAATTTACTTAATAACATAATGTGAATTAAAACAAAAACTACAAATTAATATTTTCTATAATTCTCCTCATTTCCTCGTTCATTTCTTCAGAGTTCATCATAACAACAAATATTCACTACAGTCATAAATGTTCACCACAAAACCAAAAGTTCACTCCAATAACAAAGGTTCAATAATAAAGGAAGCTATAACCTCCGTGCCAAAAATTTCCACACTAAACAATTGCGTTTGAACAGAGTAAAATAATTCTCCCTACAAACAGCAAGTTGTAAACATGAGCAGCAATCACTGGGTCTATTTTAAACTTACTATCATATCTCTCATTCCAGTATTTTTTTTTTTTATTTTTTGTGTGTAGATTTGGAACTTGGCCATCAAGTATCTTCCAAAAATAACAAAAAGGGGCACAATACCGTGACTGGAGCAATACACAAATCATAGAAAAGAGGAGCGTATGACGACGTTTCGGTCTGACATGGACCATTTACAAGTCGGTGTGACTTAGTAAATGGTCCAAATCGAACCAAAACGTCGTCGTAAGCTCCTCTCTTCTACGTGCGGGTTATTTATGTAAAGCATCTTCCAAGTGTGTGTTATTAGGTACCTCTTCTTTCCCTCCAGATAGGAGGACAATCCAAGTACTTAAAGGCGTTCCTAGAACAGTATAATCGTCACACAAAAGTAGGCGTTCCCAGAACAGCACAATCGTCACACGAAAGTCTAAGTAATAATGGCAATAACAGAGATTCACCGCAATAACAAAGCTTAACAGTACCATCAGAGTGAATGAGAGGGCAGGTATGGGAGGGAGAGGGCGAGTATGGGAGGGAAAGGGCGGGTATGGGAGGGAGTGGGCAGGTATGCGAGGGAGAGGGGGGGTATGGGAGGGAGAGAAGGCGGGTGGGTAATGCACTCAAATGTCACAAGCTCTCCTATCTAACAGGAGTGTCCATGTGTATATAGATGAGTGCGTGTGTGTGAGGGGTGCGGGTGTGCATTGTACAAATGTGTATAATTTAGATAAAAATTATTTGTGCCACAGGAGTTATGCAGTTACTATGTATCTTGATAATAATTAACAAATAAAATGTTTCTAATGTAACACTGGCTTTTATTGATCTAGCAATAAAACTAAATACTGACAGCAATCGTGCAGCCACGGGCGACTAAGGGGGCTAAACCCCCTCTGACTGAAATCCTGGCTATACCCCCTCTGACTGAAATCCTGGCTATACCCCCCTGACTGAAATCCTGGCTAAACCCACTCTGATTGAAATCCTGGTTAAACCCCCTCTGATTGAAATCCTGGTTAAACCCCCTCTGACTGAAATCCTGGCTAACCCCCCTCTGGCTGAAATCCTGGCTAAACCCCCTCTGATTGAAATCCTGGCTAAACCCCCTCTGAATGAAATCCTGGCTAAACCCCCTCTGAATGAAATCCTGGGGCTAAACCCCCTCTGACTGAAATCCTGGCTAAACCCCATCTGATTGAAATCCTGGCTAAACCCCCTCTGATTGAAATCCTGGCTAAACCCCCTCTGATTGAAATCCTGGCTAAACCCCCTTAGACTGAAATCCTGGTTATACCCCCCTTAGATTGAAATTCTGGCCTAATCCCTCCCTCAGACTGAAATCCTGACGCCTGGCTGAGCTACTGACTGAGAGCTTGGCGACGGGACGCGTCTTAAACAGGTTAGTAAATTTAATCTCACTGAAAATGACCCAACAATGTCTTCTATTTTTAGAAGAAAAGATAAAAGGAAGGGAGGGAAGGTGCAACGAGTTGGGCGAGGGGCTCTTGAGTCAAGGCATCTGAGCTACCCTCTTACTAGGATATTCACTCGAGAAGTGATCCGCAGACGCCTGTCACAACAGGCAAGGGTATTGCTATTCAACTAGGTTGAACGGTCCCTCTTCTTCCTCGGATCAAGTCCGATTACCTCCCGTTCCACAGGCACTGCAGGAACCTTATGAGTTTAGCGCTTCAATGTGAATGATGATGATAATGATGATGATAATGATGATAATAATAATAATAATAATAATAATAATAATAATAATAATAATAATAAAATATTAATAATAATTACAATAATATCAATAATTTTAAATCAAACCGTAATCGGCATCGAAGCAGACGTATTCCAACCAAACAAAAGGATAAACTCTGACGTACTATATTCAGAGGCAGAGAGAGAACACAAAGATTAACTTAGTACAGAGTTGGCCAGTTTGACAATCCACTGCAAGCGGGTTGTGGGGCGGGAGACTGTGCAACAACAACAACAACCTGATCAATGTGAAAACGTATCTGCACGGAGACTGAGAGGTTCCTTACTGTCAGTTACTGTCCTCTCTGCCTGCCTTCAATAACAGCCAAGTTATATTAATGACTAGTTAAAATACAACATAAGTTGTAATATGAAGACAAAGACAAGCTTTTATTGGGACAATGTTTCTTTTAACGTAGAACTGTATCAAGGTCTATCAAGTCTCCAGTGCTATATGCACCTGTATACGACTAGGTTAAGTAAGGTTTGTCAGGAAACAGGACAAATGTTTCCTGACGCGAGTCTTAGTCATATGATGACTCACAGCTGGAGCTTTTGGTCATCTGACCGAGCTCTTCCACTGGCTTACCCCTCCACCACTTTAAAAAAATATGGTTATGATTACAACCAACTGTTAAGACTGAAGACGCTTGCTGCACAAGCGAAACTTTTCAGTAATAAAAATTCCCAAGTGTTACATATGAGTCTTATTCATTTACTTGTTGGTAATGTATACCATCAATAATATTAAAGCTGTATCAAGGTCTAAGTTGTCCCCCCAAAAGGCTTGTTCTTCAGTGTGTAGCCTCGTCATCAAACTTGACAGTAATGCGGCATGTGAAACACAAGTTCTGGTTAAAAACATTACCAATCTCTTGATCAGGTTGTTACTGACTTGTTTCAATGATGTATTTGATGCATTACACCTTGTTAAAGAGTACTATGACCTTGTTTATGTGGGTATCATCTGTGATAGACTTCCACACAAAATAGATGAACATAGTATTGGGGAAGCTTCCTTCTGGAATAAAATCTTTGACAAAATAAAACAATGTACATAAATGGGGATAAATCAGCCTGGGAATCACAATTATTATTATTATTAAAGCAAAAAATGTTAGCGATAAAGCATATAAAATACTTAGCTATTCTTCAGATCTCTGGGTTATACTATAAATTTCAAGGATATATATACTGAGAGGTGTGTATCTCTCGGTGTATATAAACTGAGATTTTTACTTTAAATCCATATTTTAGAGATTAAAGTATTCTTGACTGGTGGTGAACAAGTTACGAGAAGACTTAATGAACCTTGTGTAGTCGATAGGAATTAAACCCAATAAATTAAAGTAATTCCGCTAGTAAAAAAAAAAAAAAAAAAAAAAAAACTTTAGATTAAGAAGTGTAGTTCTGAACTCCATTTTACAGAATGAAAATTATTACTCTGACAAAAAAAATAGAGAACAGGTTAATCTGTGAGTCAGGAATATTTCATACTGAGAGAAATTAGTACTTAAGAATATAATTTAACATATCGTGGCTGGAACAATAAACAACTATGACTGGCATACTGGTAACACTACCGACGATATGTTAGTTAAATGGACACCAGTGAAACTAATGACATTACTGCAACTACGTTTCGCTCACCAGGAGCTTTGTTAATCCAATATAAACGTCAGCTCTCTTCCTTCGTTTTTCAGTCTTATTACCTGGTATTTACTGTGGTCTATCTTCTGATGTGATTGTGAAGCAATGTTGGTTCAGACTTGGCTTTTATTACTAAATCATCCTCAAACTGTCGCTCAGTCTCTCTCTCCCTCCTCACCTTCTGGTATATTCGTACCTGGCTCTTCTCACTTCTCTGTTTTCCTCTATTCTTCACCTTACATTGTATTCCAGGCCCTTGCATTCTTTTTTCTTTCTGCATCTTTGGTTTAAATACGAGTTTTCTTTATTTTTATCACTGTTTCTTCTAGGTATGAAGCTCTCCTCTGCTTCCTGGACCTTTCCTACCAGTTTCCTCTCCCTCTGCACTACATGCACCACTGTTCTCATGCCTTGAAAGTTTCTTTCTTTTAAAACTGGTTTCTCACATCCCCCGCCTGCTATTCTTCCCTCAATATTAACTTCCACATGGTATTCGAAATTTAGCATTCAAGACGCCTCTCATATTCCATTTCTCCTATATCAGAGTCACTTGTAATAGATAATAGATCCGGTATTGCTGATTCATCCCCTCCTCTCTCTCTCTCTTTTGTATCCTTATGTGCATGTACTCTCCGAGTTGTGTTGGAGGAGGTCGAGACTTGGCTTCTCGCCCCGCCTCCTAGACCACTTTGATCGGCATCATTGATTTCTGGCCTCTTGGGCCTTATCATATTTACCTTGAGGCTGTGTATCGAGTTTGCCTTCACTAGCGACTCATTCAAGTTGCTCCACTCATCAACCAGCCTGAGGCTAAACAAATACTCCCTTGTATCCCCATGGCTCATCTGTGTTCACAGCTTCCATCCGTGTCATCTTGATCCTGGTCCTTTTAATTCAAACTGTCTGTCACTATCTATTCCTCTTAAGATTCCGTATGTCGTAATCAAGTCTCCCCTTGCCCTTCTCTCCACAAGGTTTTGTGAATTCGTGTGTATGTATATACTCATCTATATATGGGTACAGGGATCGACTTCCTGATCCCGCCTCTTCTCTGGGTGCTACTAGGTCCACTCTTCTGGCTTCACGAACCTTGTAATAAAGTTGGTAGAATTACCGACAATATGTAAAGTAAAAGGACACAAGTGCAACTAATGTGACATTTTATTGTGGCAACGTTTCGCTCTCCAGGAGCTTTATCAAGCCATTACGATGGCTTGATAAAGCTCCTGGAGAGCGAAACGTTGCCACAATAAAATGTCACATTAGTTGCACTTGTGTCCTTTTATTTTTCACGAGCCTTGTTAATTCTATGTATGGATCCCGTATCTACCACTTCACTCTCCAGATTGTTTCACTTCATGTCTATGTTGTGTAGGTGTGTATGTGTGTGTATGTGTGGTGTGTGTGTGTGTGTGTGTGTGTGTGTGTGTGTGTGTGTGTGTGTGTGTGTGTGTGTGTGTGTGTGTGCTCACCTAGTTGTGATTGCGGGGGTCGATTCACAGCTCCTGACCCCACCTCTTCACTTGGCCGCTACCCGGTGTGGGTGTGTGTGTACTCACCTAGTTGTGGTCGCGGGGGTCGAGTCACAGCTCCTGGCCCCGCCTCTTCAACTGGCCGCTACCCGGTCACTTCCCGTTCCGTGAGCTTTATCATACCTCTTTTTAAAGCTATGTATGGATCCTGCCTCCACTACATCACTACCCAGGCTGACAACTCTATGACTGAAGAAATACTTCCTGTGTGTGTGTGTGTGTGTGTGTGTGTGTGTGTGTGTGTGTGTGTGTGTGTGTGTGTGTGTGTGTGTGTGTGTGTGTGTTTTGTGTGTATGTGTTTTGTGTGTGTGTGTTTTGTGTGTGTGTGTGTTTTGTGTGTGTGTTTTTGTGTGTGTTTTGTGTGTGTGTGTGTGTGTGTGTGTGTGTGTGTGTGTGTGTGTGTGTGTGTGTGTGTGTGTGTGTGTGTGTGTGTGTGTGTGTGTGTGTTTTGTTTGTGTTTTGTGTATGTTTTGTGTGTGTGCGTGTGTGTGTGTGTGTGTACTCACCTAGTTGTACTCACCTAGTTGAGGTTGCGGGGGTCGAGTCCGAGCTCCTGGCCCCGCCTCTTCACTGATCGCTACTAGGTCACTCTCCCTGAGCCGTGAGCTTTATCATACCTCTGCTTAAAGCTATGTATGGATCCTGCCTCCACTACATCGCTTCCCAAACTATTCCACTTACTGACTACTCTGTGGCTGAAGAAATACTTCCTAACATCCCTGTGATTCATCTGTGTCTTCAGCTTCCAACTGTGTCCCCTTGTTACTGTGTCCAATCTCTGGAACATCCTGTCTTTGTCCACCTTGTCAATTCCTCTCAGTATTTTGTATGTCGTTATCATGTCCCCCCTATCTCTCCTGTCCTCCAGTGTCGTCAGGTTGATTTCCCTTAACCTCTCCTCGTAGGACATACCTCTTAGCTCTGGGACTAGTCTTGTTGCAAACCTTTGCACTTTCTCTAGTTTCTTCACGTGCTTGGCTAGGTGTGGGTTCCAAACTGGTGCCGCATGTATGTGTGTGTGTGTATCAAGTAAAACAAGACACACACACACACACTCGGTGGCAACGTTCCTGAGGAAGAGTCTGCCAGCGATCATATATTTATGGTTGCAAGTTGTCCAATAGTTTGATTGTGTTGAAGGGAAGGAAGGGCAAAGAAGCAGCAGGGAAAGGAGTGTCTGTCAGAGGAATACGTATACGTGCATATTTGTCTATTTACCTGAATTAGCGGCGGCTGAGCTCCACCTCTTGGCCCTTGAAGGGGATGTACCTTGCTGACCTTGAAGGTGCTGTGCCTTGATGACCTTGAAGCGGGATGTCTCTCCAATTTCTGTTGATCAGAGAAATTGGAGTTACCCTCCAATTCCTCGCATTAAAAATTATTTTCTCTCATTCCAAAGTGAAATACAACACAAAACTCGTAAGTTTTGCTTGACACATTTCTTTGCCACCATGCATAGAGTAATGCTTTATTATATCTTATCCTGATGCGCTCAAATCCATTACAGTTCTTGCTTTCTAAAAACTAACTTGAGGAAGCAACTGGATGGGTTCCTGCAAGCACTTCCTGATCAGGCAGGCTGTGGATCTTTCGCTAGCCTGCATGCCTGCCTGATCGGACCAGTAACCAAACGGCCCTATTCTGGACTGGGCCACAAGTACGATGAACACCATCCCCCCCCCCCATGACAATCAACAGGTAGTTCCCTCGTCCTGAACATTTCCATTCTCTTTTTCACGGGGTATTCTTGTATGTCAAGATCATGTCTCCTCTTGTTCGCTCTTCCAGTGAAGTAAGGTGCGTCTTGCACCTTAACCATAGGTCTTGTATCTTAGTGCTCATGCAAGTCTAAAGTTCTCTCAACTTTCAATAGTTTCGTGTTGCCTCTCGCGAGTTGTGGTTTTTCCTCTGGTGCTATGTACTCGAGTAGTAGTAGCAAAAATTCCACACTGGGGTTGTATACTCGAGGACTGGTCGTAAGGATTCCACAATGGTGCTGTGTGTTTATGGATTGGTAGTAAAAATTTCACATTGGGACTGCATACCCGGGGATTAGTCGCAAGGATTCCACAAAGGTACTGTGTAATCGACGATTTAGCGTAGGGATTCTACACTGGTGCTGCGTACTTGAGAAATAGTCGTAAGTATTCCACACTGGTGCTACGTAGTGAAAAGCGATATAAATGAATCACTGTTTAGGTTTCTGAAGGTTAATTCTTATGTTTAGTAATCTAAAAGTATGCAGCTGAAGTTACTGTTTGTTATTCAGGTGACAGGTTTGTCATGATTTTCACTCTCAAGTGACAGGTGATACATTGTCTCCTCTCCTCCTCCTTCAGTATCATTACCTTCTCCTTAGGGGTTAAACTCAAGCAGCCACTTTTTAGATTTTTCAGATTACCTTGTGATCTCCTAGAATATTTTTTCAATCATAACCTTTTCAAATTTTGTGGCGGCCGCGAACATTGACACAGAGTATAACTATTTATCTCCACTGGCATCTTGTTTTTACATTAAGAATATTATATGGCCTAAGAATTAACTCCAGAAGTTAACATATTCTACCCTAACATTTTGTCTCTGACTCTTGGTCGTCTGTCTAAAGATATTTCTTAAACAATGGGAATCCTCTGACAGTTACACTAGCTTGCCTTTCAAAATTGTGTAGTAGTTTAAGTTAAATTATGCCCATACCTCTCCTCTGTGTTGTGT
>NC_069460.1:17763773-17788773 GCF_026875155.1 Cherax quadricarinatus | reverse complement strand
GCTGTTTACGAATTGTCTTTCTGCTTCCCTTCTTATCCTAGCCTGGTTATTCCTAATTCATCAGCTTAGTGACTACCTACTCTATATGTTCTTGCCCGTTTTTTCTAAGCCTCTTCCTCACTGTTTTTCTTTCCAAACCATGGACTCTCTCTGTGCATTGCATTCCGTTTCTTCTTGCTGGTTTCAATATGACAGTGTCTTCGTGGCTCATTCTGAGTAAGTTCTCTGTCATCTCCTGTCACGTCTCTCTTTCCATTTCTCACTCTGCTGAAATTCATTTAGGAACTCTCTCATTGCTGGATAATTACATACTGTATGCTCTGCTATTTCTTGCATGTTTCCATCCCTTTCACCATCAAGTAGTCGATGCGTAAAACAATGTGGTCAATGGTTCCAGATATTCTTCATATTTGACATTTCCCTATGTTTACCTCACTTATGGTTGAATCAGGTGTATGAATGCTGCAGCTTTCATACACCTGTCACACTTAAGGGTGTGTGTGACAGGTGTATAAATGCTGCAATATGGATGAAGCAGGTGTGAGTGTTCTCCAGGACCCATAAAGGCGGGTGTATGGGTGTGGCAGGTGTGGCTGGCCTGTCTTACGAGCACATGCAGGCGTGGTGGGCGAGCTAACAAGACGTCACCGCCCTCCTTCCGACCATCTCCCGCCCTCAGCCCAATCCCCACGCCCCCCCTCCGGCTCGCCCCCTCCCTCCCCACCGCCCATGGATCACCTGCCGCCAATTTATGTGCTCCCTTTAATTATCTGGGAGATTATCGCTCCTCCTCAGCTCCGCCCAGGCAGGCATCGGCCATTATTCACGCGAGTTTGCAGCAAAGACCTGCAGCTGGATTATCTGAGATGGCTTTATGGCTGCCAAGCTGCCCAAAGTGTATAATGAATGTGTATAAGGTCGTCAGGTAAAGAAGTAGAGGTTCTATAATGAATATATATGTCATAAGGAGCTGCAGTCATATAATCAAGAGTGCATATCTTGCCATGTAAAGAAGTAAGAGTTCTGTAACAATTATACGTGCTGTGGGAAGTATAATCCGAATATATACGTTGTTGAACAACGAGGTAAGCGTTCCATAATGAAAACTTATATGCCGTGAGAAGATGCAATTGTATATCTAGTGAGCATTTTATGAGGTGAGAAGACATAGTTATATGATCAGTGTATGTATTATTAGATGAGAAGCTGCAGTTTTATTAGTGTATACATTATGAGGAGAGAAGCTGCAGTTTTATTAGTGTATACATTATGAGGAGAGAAGCTGCAGTTTTATTAGTGTATACATTATGAGGAGAGAAGCTGCAGTTTTATTAGTTGATAAATTAGACACAGGTGCAACTCTTGGGTATCTTTATTGAGGAAACGTTTCGCCATACAGTGGCTTCATCAGTCCATACACAGGAGAAGCTTGAAGAACAGGAGGAGAATGAGGTAATCAGTCCCTCAGCCTTGAGTCAATGTGGTCAGCCCATCAATCTTGAATATCAACGTGTCGGTTCTGTGAACCATTCATCTACAAAGTTTTATTAGTGTATACATTATGAGGAGAGAAGATGCAGTTTTATTAGTGTATACATTATGAGATGAAAAGCTGCAGTTGTATTAGTGTATATATTATGAGGTGAGAAAATACAGATGTATGATTAGTGTACATGTCGTGATGTATATTATTATTACTATTATTAGTATCACTGCAGTCTTAATAACTCACGCATAGTGTAAATGGTCTACACCAGACAAACTAAGACAAGAGACAACGTCAGAAAATCATCCAGGGACTGGAGAGCCACGATATCTTGGAAGACACTGTGCGTTCCTCAGACTGGCTGTGGAGAATAGTTATATTGAATAATTACTCATAGACATTATGCTTATAGAAGAAAGTATCGTACAGTAATAACGACTTTTGATTTCATAATGAATGTATATACGTCGTGATGCGAATCTTTGGTTTCATAATAAATGTGTATAGGTCATGATATGAAGCTTTATTGCCAGAACAAATCTGAATATGTCGTTATATGAAGCTTTAGGTGCATAATATATGTGTATACGTTAATCTTTGCTTGCATAATGAATGTGGATAGACATGATGTAAAACTTGAGATTTTACCTGCAGACGATACCGGGAGTCACTGCTCCCGCGGCCAGGTCCTGGACCAGGCTCCTTTTTGACGGCTTGATCAATCAAGTCTTGGTCAAACGCAGTCCGACGTTGGCACCACAGCCCAGGTGATCAGGAGCTAACTAGAGGAATTTATCAGGTTCCCTTTTGAAAACAGTTAGGGATCTGTTGTTAATTCTTTTCATGTACGAAGGAAGGGCGTTAAAAAGACTGTCTCCTTACACTGACTGTGTTATCTCTTAATCTATTTTATGGCACCCTTGCTTTCCATTATGGATATTTTGCAGCGCCTGCCAAGCTTCTTGCTATTGTAGGGAGTGATTTCAGTGTGTAGATTTGGGACTAATCCCCACATAATTTTTCAGGTATAAATTACGTACCTGTGATATAGCTATTCCAAGTTTCGAGTGTTTTTTTACCCTCGCAGCCCAGCCGGCATTCACCAGAATCTTCTGGTGAACGCCTGTTCAGCCTAGTTGTTGCTGGCTGATCTAGCACTTTTGCATTTACTGCAGCAATATTTCTGATACGTGCTAGTAGCAGATTGAATAATCTTGAACCAAGGAGGCTAACATAGATTTCTCTCATTATGCCCATGGAGTTCTTGCCTTTCAATGAGTCTATTTTGTATCTACCATATCTTAAACTCCAATAGGTTATGATAGTGTGTATATGACATATTATAATGTACCTCTCTTTTCCTTACTTCAGAAAGTACATTTCCAGCGCTCCGAGGCATTTTCAGTGCTTTATAAGCTTTACTGACCCTATGCAGGCAATAAATGATCTTTGTATCTTTTCCAACTGTTTTATCTCTTACCTGGAACTGAGCCGTCAACACCAAACAATATTCTGAACAAGAAAGAACAAGTTATTTAAAAGGTGTCACAACTGATGTTATTTCTCTCGTTTTAAAAGTTCTCATTATTTACCATATCATTATTCTGGCCTTCGATAAATTTGGTTTATGTATTCTCTTTGATAGGTCATCAGACATTATTCTACTGAAGACTTTCGCATGTCCCCTTCGTTATATTAGATGGCTCACCTGTGTTCTGTATCCAGTGTTCCTGTTGAGCTCTTCAATATTTCCATATCTGAGAAGTTAGAATTTGTCATCAATGAACATCATGTTAGTTCTCGTTGTCCAATGGAAAATTTCGTTGATTTGTGCTGGAAATTTTGTCCATATTTTCTACTGAGGAGATTTATGCTTATTTTGGTATAGCCAGAAAAGGATGATACGAAGCTTGTGGCTACTGTTGTCATCTATATCTGCTATGAGGATGAGAAACAGCAAAGGCACCAAGAATCCTGTCTTGAGGTACTGAACTTTTTACACTACCAATGTTTAGATTTTTTTGTGTTGTTAACTACAGCACTTTGCGCTCTACTCACTGGAAAGCTGAATATCCATTTTCCTACTTTACTATTATACCTATCACTATGATCTCATTTGTCAAATACTTTAACGAAGTCCATGCAATCATAAGCATTTCTGACTGTTTTCCAAAGCCTCCGTAAATTTGTCATAATGATCTAGCAGTTGTAACAAACAGGATCTTCCTGCTATAAATCCATGTTGACTTAGGCTGAGTAGGTCATGTTTTTTTTTTTTCCGTAAAATTAGTAATCTGGCATATCACCACCCTTTCAAAGACTGTTATGTTATGTGATGTAAGTATTAACTGGTCTGTTATTTTTGCCAGAGCTCTACTGGCTCCTTGATGCAAAGGAGCTACGTCTGCACTTCCTAATACCTCTGTGATTTCACCTACAACTAACCACTTTCTCAAAAGAAAACTGAATGATTATGCTAGTGATAATTTGCACGTCTTTTTTTAACAGGGTTCCATGAAGCAGGACCAGGTGCAACATATTTTCTATTTTGTTTTCGAATTCTGGCGGATCTGTGCTTACGTCAAATTATGATTTGTAGAGTAGGCAGACGTAATGAAAAACTGTGGCTCCTCATCTCTCCCGTCATTTAGTGGATTGCTAAACAGTGATTCACACTATTTTCAGGATTTCGTTCATCTTATTTTCTTCATCAGTGCATGAACTTAATGTAAGAAATGTGCCAGTTCTAGAAGTAATGTTTAACTTGCATTTTGCGTATGTGTAGATATATTTAGGATTGTTCGTAGTTCCCTGAACGACTTTTATGCTCCTTTGGTGCTGGAGTCTGGTATGAATGTTTAACTTTTGCTGTATATGGGTAATCTCTCAAGTGTAGATTATCTGTTGTGACATATGATCGTCTTTAAGCAATTCAATAACCCCCGTTTCTTCTGCGCATTCCTCCAAGATCTTTTTTAAGCTTTCCCAAGAACTTAGGTGCCTGACTGGATTTTACAGAGTAGGGTCTCTGTATATTCTCCAGATCTGCAATTTCGCCTGCCTTAACATACCGAGTGTCAGTGGTTCGATTCCCGGCCAGGTAGAAACGTTCAGCATATTTCCTTACATCTGCTGCCCATGTTCACTTAGCAGTAAATATATACCTGGGTGTTAGTAGATTGTTGTGGGTGTCATCCTGGGGAGGGGGGTAGTATACCTCAGATAGTGCTGGGCTTCGAAATAACCTGAGGTAGGATAACAGCTCTTAGCCTGTAAAACTGATCTGTGTAAAAAATAAAAATGGAGTGTTAGAGTACCGTAATTTCCCAGTGTACAGAGAGAACATGTGACTTGAGTATCACCACCAGCTTGACGTCTCTTACTTTACATAATGAATGTGTATAAATCTTGATGTGAAGCTTTATTTTTATGATGAATGTGTATGTCATTATTACGTAAAGTTTTGTGGTTGTAGCTTTCAATCATCCTTAAACGCGGTAAAAATTATAAAAAGTATCTTTAAACACGGCAGGTATTACAATAAGTTTATTTAAATCATTAGTATTTTGAAATATTTTCTCTTCTGTAATGTCAATTTACCAGAGAGAGAGAGAGAGAGAGAGAGAGAGAGAGAGAGAGAGAGAGAGGAGAGAGAGAGAGAGAGAGAGAGAGAGAGAGAAGAGAGAGAGAGAGAGAGAGAGGAGAGAGAGAGAGAGGAGAGAGAGAGAGAGGAGAGAGGAGAGAGAGAGAGGGAGAGAGAGAGAGAGAGAGAGAGAGAGAGAGAGAGAGAGAGAGAGGAGAGAGAGAAGAGAAGAGAGAGAGAGAGAGAGAGAGAGAGAGAGAGAGAGAGAGAGAGAGAGAGAGAGAGAGAGAGAGAGAGAGAGAGAGAGAAGAGAGAGAGAGAGAGAGAGAGAGAGAGAGAGAGAGAGAGAGAGAGAGAGAGAGAGAGAGAGAGAGAGAGAGAGAGAGAGAGAGAGAGAGAGAGAGAGAGAGAGAGAGGAGAGAGAGAGAGAGAGAGAGAGAGAGAGAGAGAGAGGAGAGAGAGAGAGAGAGAGAGAGAGAGAGAGAGAGAGGAGAGAGAGAGAGAGAGAGGAGAGAGAGAGAGAGAGAGAGAGAGAGAGAGAGAGAGTGAGAGAGAGAGAAGACAGTACCCTCCACCTTCGTGAATCTCCTCAAGATCTTAAAGATAATACTCTCCACCTTGAATTTCCTCTAGACCTTCAAACAGCATCCTGCAAGAGTGTTCCTTGTGCCAGCCTCCAGAAGTGTGCCTCCACTACCCTCCAGAAGAGTACCCTCCACCAGGCTCCAGAAGTGTACCCTCCACCAGGCTCCAGAAGTGTACCCTCCACCACCCTCCAAAACTGTACCCTTGTTCCCACAGTTTAGGTCTTATAATCGCTGGGCTTGTCACAAATACTTCTCCGATATGATAATCCACATCGACCTGGCTCCGGCTTGCTGCCCACCACCATCAACCACCACCATTACCACCTTTTCCTCTCCACCGCTATCTTCCCCTCCACCTCCGCCATCAACACTACGGTGTGCAACTACGTACATTACCACACTATCATAGCGACCTTCAATCACTGATAAAGTGATGCTCAATAAGGTAACTTAGCCCTGCCCAACTTATCTTAGGCTAACCTGCATCATGTGGGTGATGCTCAGTGCAAGTGAGGTGAAGCCTGCTGGTCGCCAGGCTACTGCAATTATGTATTCTTAGGTATATGTATTATTATTATTATTATTATTATTATTATTATTATTATTATTATTATTATTATTATTATTACTAATACTACTTTATTCACGTGAAAGCCCTAAACCGTTGGGGTTATAGAGCGCCCTAGCTTTAAAATATTGAAAGGCTATTGTAAGATAAATCTGCACTGTTTCTGTATGCATGTATATATATAAGTAGTGCATTTATGTATTATATATATATGTTTTTTTTTTCAACAACCGGCCGTCTCCCACCGAGGCAGGGTGACCCAAAAAAGAAAGAAAATCCCCAAAAAGAAAATACTTTCATCATCATTCAACACTTTCACCACACTCGCACATTATCACTATTTTTGCAGAGGTGCTCAGAATACAACAGTTTAGAAGCATATACGTATAAAGATACACAACATATCCCTCCAAACTGCCAATATCCCAAACCCCTCCTTTAAAGTGCAGGCATTGTACTTCCCATTTCCAGGACTCAAGTCCGACTATATGAAAATAACCGGTTTCCCTGAATCCCTTCACTAAATATTACCCTGCTCACACTCCAACAGATCGTCAGGTCCCAAGTATCATTCGTCTCCATTCACTCCTATCTAACACGCTCACACACGCTTGTATGTATGTATATATGTATGTATGCATGTATGTATGAATTGTATGTACTGAATGTATCCAAGTATTGTGTGTATGTAATGTATGTACTGCATGTAAGTGCGTATGTATGTATGCATGAATGTACTGTATACATGTTTGCATGCATATATGTAGTCCAGATTTCTCCCACTCTCTATTATTTTCTCTCCTTACACTGTTTTGTTTTGTGTGATGGTAGAGATATATTAATAAGATTCCATTTCTGAAGTGGACGTGATGGGTCATCCTGAGAGACGGTAGTTGTTAAGTGATAGTAACTGTAGCTCTGCTGGAAGGTGACCTTTGATGCTGTCGTAGCTGATGAACCTTTGATGCTGTCGTAGCTGATGAACCTTTGATGCTGTCGTAGTTGATGAACCTTTGATGCTGTCGTAGCTGATGAACCTTTGATGCTGTTGTAGCTGATGAACCTTTGATGCTGTCGTAGCTGATGAACCTTTGATGCTGTCGTAGCTGATGAACCTTTGATGCTGTCGTAGCTGATGAACCTTTGATGCTGTCGTAGCTGATGAACCTTTGATGCTGTCGTAGCTGATGAACCTTTGATGCTGTCGTAGCTGATGAACCTTTAATGCTGTCGTAGCTGATGAACCTTTGATGCTGTCGTAGCTGATGAACCTTTGATGCTGTCGTAGCTGATGAACCTTTGATGCTGTCGTAGCTGATGAACCTTTGATGCTGTCGTAGCTGATGAACCTTTGATGCTGTCGTAGCTGATGAACCTTTGATGCTGTCGTAGCTGATGAACCTTTGATGCTGTCGTAGCTGATGAACCTTTGATGCTGTCGTAGCTGATGAACCTTTGATGCTGTCGTAGCTGATGAACCTTTGATGCTGTCGTAGCTGATGAACCTTTGATGCTGTCGTAGCTGATGAACCTTTGATGCTGTCGTAGCTGATGAACCTTTGATGCTGTCGTAGCTGATGAACCTTTGATGCTGTCGTAGCTGATGAACCTTTAATGGAATACTTGACCATATCCTCATTGTCTTACTGAAGCCTATCAGCTCAGGCTGACACTACTGAAGTCTGTCAGCTCAGGCTGACATTACTGAAGTGTGCCAGCTCAGGCTGACACTACTGAAGTCTGCCAGCTCAGGCTGACACTACTGAAGTCTGCCAGCTCAGGCTGACACTACTGAAGTCTGCCAGCTCAGACTGACACTACTAAAGTCTGCCATCTCAGGCTGAAACATTTCACCAGTGTATGTGAATGATCCTGTGTGATGTAATAACAGTGCACCATAGTTAACCTTTTTTTCTGCTATGTAACTATCATAGATAAGTGTAGCAGCACACTGATGATATATCCAATTTTTTTACATAAAAAATAATCCACTGCAGTCCACCTCCCCCCCTTCCCTTGGTACCGCTGCCACAAGAAGGGGAACAAGGAACAACTACTACCACTACTACCACCAGCATCACCACCACCACCACCACCACCGGTCTGACCTCTCGGCTTTATGTATTTTCCTTTAATAGTGTAAAATTATGCCCCAGCATCGTGCGCCAGCAACAAAATGACGGCCTTTCCCCCTCTTCACCCCACCTCCACCACTCCCCCATCCTCCAGGTGATGAGAGAAAAACAAAAGGTTCTCTCCCCATTGTCACACCGGGAGTAAAGGATGTGAAAGGATGTCTTGTTATTACTCCCGGCCGAGTTAATTAGCAAACACCACCCAGATATCAATTAATTATTTCCGCCACTTCAGCATTTGAAAACAAGAGAAATTATGCAAACAGTTCACGTACCCTGGAGGAAGGAGTATTTTCTCATCTTCCCTTAATAATCCACTTAATATCATACCTCATTAAGTGTCTTAGAAATACAATTAAAAGCGACTCTCCTTAGGGGTTATTGTAAACCCTGATAAAAGTGAATACAAATTATTTTATTAATAGTAATACTGAATAAATGAACTTAAACTATTACTGGAGCATTAATATATGATTACTGGGAATATTAAACGATATAATATTACTGGAAGGATCAATACTACTGCAGCATAGTTGAAGGAATATGAAGGTAATTATAAGCAACACCCTAACACCCACTTCAGGGCCGAGTCAGTGAATCAGCACAGCTACTGTGACATTTCTTAGCTTTAAGGAGGCCTTCCAACGCCCAATATCCACTACACTTCATCTACAGCTAACATTTCCAGGAGAAACCTATCAGAAGTCTGGCTTGCAATACACACAACACACACACACACACACACACACACACACACACCACACACACACCACACACACACACACACACACACACACACAAGCACGCACGCACGCACGCACGCACGCACGCACGCACGCACGCACCACACACACCACACACACACACACACACACACACACACACACACACACACACACACACACACACTGCACCTGGAACGGAACAAGAGTATAAATGACAACCAGCACGGTTTCATGGAAGGCAAATCCTGTGTCACAAACCTTCTGGAGTTTTAAGATAACGTAACAGAAGTAAGGCACGAGAGAGAGGGGTAGGTTGACTACATTTTCTTGAACTGCAAGAAGGTCTTCGAAACAGTTCCTCACAAGAGATTAGTGCAGAAGCTAGAGGATCAGCCGCGTATAACGGGAAGGGCACTTCAATGGATCAGAAAATACCTGACAGGGAGGCAACAACGAGTCATAGTACGGGATGAGGTATCACAGTGGGCACCTGTGACGAGCGGGGTCCCAGAGGGGTCGGTCCTAGGAGCAGTCCTATTTTTGGTATATGTGAATGATATAATGGAAAGGATAGACTCAGAGGTGTCCCTGTTCGCAGATGATGTGAAGTTCATGAGGAGAATTAAATCAGATGAGGATCAGGCAGGCCTTCAAAGAGACCTGGACAGGCTGGACACCTGGTCCAGCTACTGGCTTCTCGAATTCAACCCTGCCAAATGAAAAGTCATGAAGAATGGAAATGGGCAAAGAAGACCGCAGACAGAGTATAGGCTAGGTGGCCGAAGACTGCAAACCTCGCTCAAGAAGAAAAATCTTGGGGTGAGTATAACACCGAGCACGTCTCCGGAAGCACACATCAACCAGATAACTGCTGCAGCATACGGGCGCCTGGCAAACCCGAGAATAGCGTTCCGATACCTCACTAAGGAGTCTTTCAAGACACTGTACACCGTGTACGTCAGGCCCATACTGGAGTATGCAGCACCAGTTAGGAACCCACACTTGATAAAGCACGTCAGGAAATTAGAGAAAGTGCAAAGGTTTGCGACAAGGTTAGTTCCAGAGCTAAGGGGAATGACCTATGAAGAAAGGTTAAGGGAAATCGGAATGACGACACTGGAGGACAGGAGGGTTAGAGGAGACATGATAACGACATACAAAATACTGCGTGGAATAGACAAGGTGGACAGAGACAGGATGTTCCAGAGAGGGGACACAGAAACAGGGGGTCACTCTTGGAAGTTGAAGACTCAGATGAGTCACAGGGATGTTACGAAGTATTTCTTCAGTCACAGAGTCGTCAGAAAGTGGAATAGCCTAGCAAGTGAGGTATTGGAGGCAGGAACCATACATAGCTTTAAGACGAGGTATGATAAAGCTCATGGAGCAGGGAAAGAGAGGACCTAGTAGCGTTCAGTGAAGAGGCGGGGCCAGGAGCTGAGTTTCGACCCCTGCAACTACAATTAGGTGAGTACACACACACACAGACATACATGAAGCACTAAACTACAGACCAGTGTCACTGACATGTATAGTATGTAAAGTCATGGAGAAGATTATAAGGAGAAGAGTGGTGGAACACCTAGAAAGGAATGATCTCATCAACAGCAGCCAACATGGTTTCAGGGACGGGAAATCCTGTGTCACAAACCTACTGGAGTTCTATGACATGGTGACAGCAGTAAGACAAGAGTGAGAGGGGTGGGTGGATTGCATATTCTTGGACTGCAAGAAGGCGTTTGACACAGTTCCACACAAGAGATTAGTGAAAAAACTGGAGGACCAAGCAGGGATAACAGGGAAGGCACTACAATGGATCAGGGAATACTTGTCAGGAAGACAGCAGCGAGTCATGGTACGTGGCGAGGTGTTAGAGTGGGCACCTGTGACCAGCGGGGTCCCACAGGGGTCAGTCCTAGGACCAGTGCTGTATCTCGTATTTGTGAACGACATGACGGAAGGAATAGACTCTGATGTGTCACTGTTTGCAGATGACGTGAAGTTGATGAGAAGAATTCACTCGATCGAAGACCAGGCAGAACTACAAAGGGAACTGGACAGGCTGCAGACTTGGTCCAGCAATTGGCTCCTGGAGTTCAATCCCACCAAGTGCAAAGTCATGAAGATTGGGGAAGGGCAAAGAAGACCGCAGACGGAGTACAGTCAAGGGGGGCCAGAGACTACAAACTTCACTCAAGGAAAAATATCTTGGGGTGAGTATAACACCAGGCACATCTCCTGAAGCGCACATCAACCAAATAACGGCTGCAGCATAAGGGCGCCTAGCAAACCTCAGAACAGCATTCCGACACCTCAGTAAGGAATCGTTCAGGACCCTGTACACCGTGTACGTTAGGCCCATATTGGAGTATGCGGCACCAGTTTGGAACCCACACCTAGTCAACAAACCTCACTCAAGGAAAAATATCTTGGGGTGAGTATAACACCAGGCACATCTCCTGAAGCGCACATCAACCAAATAACGGCTGCAGCATATGGGCGCCTAGCAAACCTCAGAACAGCATTCCGACACATCAGTAAGGAATCGTTCAGGACCCTGTACACCGTGTACGTTAGGCCCATATTGGAGTATGCGGCACCAGTCCTAGTCCCAGAGCTAAGAGGTATGTCCTACGAGGAGAGGTTAAGGGAAATCAACCTGACGACACTTGAGGACAGGAGAGATAGGGAGGACATGATAACGACGTACAAAATACTGAGAGGAATTGGCAAGGTGGACAAAGACAGGATGTTCCAGAGATTGGACACAGTAACAAGGGGACACAGTTGGTAGTTGAAGACACAGATGAATCACAGGGATGTTAGGACGTATTTCTTCAGCCACAGAGTAGTCAGTAAGTGGAATAGTTTGGGAAGCGATGTAGTGGAGGCAGGATCCATACATAGCTTTAAGCAGAGGTATGATAAAGCTCACGGTTCAGGGAGAGTGACCTAGTAGCGACCAGTGAAGAGGCGGGGCCAGGAGCTTGGACTCGACCCCTGCAACCTCAACTAGGTGAGTACACACACACACACACACACACACACACACACACACACACACACACACACACGCACACGCACATGCACACACACACACACACACATACATGTGTTTTATATATATATATATATATATATATATATATATATATATATATATATATATATATTTTATATATATATATATATATATATATATATATATATATATACATTGGGACAGTGATGAAATAAGACATTTATTTAAAAAATAAATACACGGCATTAATATGATATATAATTATTTATTAAGAGATAAGAGCACCCTTTGCTTTTAGAATCATTGCTACGCTTTGGCATAGAATCGACCAATGATGAACATTGGTCGTAACAACAGCAGTAATTAGCTTTTCCACAGCAGAACAATCCTGTTTTGCGATCCTGTGTTTGGTTATTGCCCGTAGAATCTTAACTGGGTTGGGGTCAGGAGAGTTTCTAGGTCAATTTAGAACGCTCAGGCCACACATGGAGCAAGTTCCTGCTGGAAAACGCCTTCTCCGTCAGGAAATGTCTATCCACAATGGAAAGCAAAGGAGTTGCCAGGATTCCCTTGCATTTTTCACAGTTCATCGTTCCCTCGACAATAACAAGCCGTCCAGGGCCTTTAGCAGTAAAACTAGCCCCAAACCATCTTATGTGGGTGTTTTGGCGCTTGTTGAATATGCCCATTCCGAAGAAGTTTGCTTTTGCTCAGTCTCACTACCACTGATCTGTACCCATGTACTTCTAAATGCGCCTCAACTGCAAACAACTTTTCTCCATTCATCTATCGTCCATCCCTTTTGATCAAGTGCCCACCGCAGCCGTTTTGTCTTCATAACAACAGTTAATAATTGTTTCTTTACCAGCTTTCTGGTAGTTCATCTAACTTCAAGGCGCCTTCGTCAAATAGTTGAAGAAACATTTACGCCAGCAGAAGCCAAATCTCTCTGTAGATCTTTGCTAGTTTTCTTGGGATCTTTCACACTATTTCTTCTAACAACCTTGTCATCGTGAGATGTGCTCTCGCGTTTTCCTCCACATCTTCCTCGACGCAGCGCTCCACAATGACCATTGTCGTCAGCTTTCTTCAGAATCCGACTAACAGTTTACCTCGCTTGGCTTGAATTTTCGGTGATCTGCCTAATACTCAAATGAGCATGTTTTCTAAGAGCAAAAATACTTGCATGCTTCATAGGTGTAACATCTATCATGAAGGGGAGAATTTGGCGAAATCACATTCACTCACGGAGTACACGTGTAGCAATAGTCTTACAGAACAACAGCTGTTGTAACACTAACAAGAGTACCAGCGTTACAACATAGCTGAATGGTTGTCAGAAAAGAAAAGAATCCAAACTATATTAATTAAGCCGGAGACTAAGACATAGTATGAAATATTCACAAAATTTACTCCAGTGCCAATTAATTTGCACACTACTGTGAATATCTATTTATCTATCTATCTATCTATATATATATATATATATATATATATATATATATATATATATATATATATATATATATATATATACACAAATAACCCGCACATAAAAGAGAGAAGCTTACGACGACGTTTCGGTCCGACTTGGACCATTGACAAAGTCACACTAACCAGAGGTGGAGCAGGACGGCTGTATATAGGCAGGAAGAGGTGGTGGTAGTAGTAGTAGTAGTAGTACAAGAATTGTATATAATACCGACAAGATGAAATTAAGACACATGCACAACACCCGGGCATCCCCATCGTAGACGTTTCGCCATCCAGCCAGCCACTGGATGGCGAAACGTCCACAACAAAGACAACCAGACGCCGCACGTGTTGTTGCAATCATCACATCAGAAGCTTGCAATATTGCAAAAAAGACGAGGAGGTCCAAGCAAATAAGATCATAGGGAGCGCCTTGGGCTATCAAAGGCGATCCCTGTGGGCGTATTTCCATGAACGTCCTTCTTTTTTCTGCGACATTGCAAGCTCTTGAAAAAGTTAACTTAGCCTACCTCTAGCACTACTGCAGTGACAATCTCAGGGGATAAACTTATCCTACCCGCTACTGTTCAAAGAAACTTGAAGATGCACTTATCGTGCCAACAGCGCAGTAACAAACTGAGAAATTCAATTATATCTTGTCTCTCGTGATTTCACAAGCTCTGGGTAATGCACTTAGCCTGCTTCTAGTGATCTTGCAAGTTACTGGGATACACTTAGCCTGCCTCTAGTTTACTTGTTAGTTACTGGGATACACTTAGCCTGCTTGTGGATGCTGCATCATGGCAGGACAGGAGGAGATGGTATCCTGGGAGGGTCTCATAATTCGCTGTGTTATCATCATCAATTCCGGAGTCCATATCGCAACCCAGCTCCCACTTCTCCAGTTTAAACGTATATTTCATCTCATAATGTCCCATCAATTGCTGTTTCCGCTGTCCATCGCGCGCTTCCCACTCTATTTCGCTACTGTTACGACTCTCCCATCGCTCAACCAGTCCAGAAACGAACGATTCTGTCCTTGTTTACCGGATTTCCTCAATAGTAATAAGTGAATATATTGATCTCAAGTGAAAAGGAAGCCTATAAAAGAGGAAAAATTATTTTTTGAGGGGTCAGCCTTGAGCGAAAGATTTAGAAAGCGAGCGAAAAGTATGAAAGGGGTGGCTCCCAGACGCCATCTATTCCACTCAAAACTTTGTGAACTTTCGTAGGAAGAGCAAGTATTTTTTAAGAGGAGGCGCTCATTTCGTTAATGTACGTCATCGTTTGTCATAAGCCACTTCACTTTTGTAGATTAAGACTCATGAAACGGATGAAGGATGGAGGGGAGAGGGGTGAGGGAGAGGGTGAGGGCAAGGGAGTGAGAGCAATGGAGAGGGAGAGTGCAAGGATGAGGGAGAGGGTAAGGAAGAGGAAGGTGGGGGGAAGGGTAAGAAGACTAGAGCAAGGAAGATGAGGGCAAGAGAGAGGGTGAGAGTGAAAGAATGGGCTACTGAGAGGGAGAAAACGAGACTGATAATGACGGAAAGGACGAGGGAGAAGAGAGCAGGGAGGGAGAGGGCGAGAGTGAAGGAGTGGAAGAGTGAAAAAATGGATAACGGAGGAAAAAGATGAGGGAGAGTGGAAGAAGGGGTAAAGGGAAACGGAGATGGAATCTGGAAAGAAGGGAGAGCGCGAGAGAAGGGCGGGAAAAGTGTAGGGAAGGTAACAAAAAAAGAAGGAATAAGGAGAGCAAATAAGGAGGTAAAGAGCAAGTGAGAGCAAGAAGAGAAAGTAGTGTGTGTACTCACCTAATTGTGGTTGCAGGGGTCGAGACTCAGCTCCTGACCCCGCCTCTTCACTGATCTCTTACTAGGTCCTCTCCCTCTCTGCTTCCTGAGCTTTGTCATACCTCTTCTTAAAACTATGTATGGTTCCTGCTTCCACTACTTCACTTGCTAGGCTATTCCACTTCCTGACGACTCTATGACTGAAGAAATACTTCCTAACGTCCCTGTGACTCGTCTGAGTCTTCAGCTTCCAGTTGCAACCCCTTGTTTCTGTGCCCCCTCTCTGGAACATCGTATCTCTGTCCACCTTGTCTATTCCTCGCAGTATCTTGTATGTCGTTATCATGTCTCCCCTGACCCTTCTGTCCTCCAGTGTCGTCAGTCCGATTTCCCTCAACCTTTCCTCGTACGACATTCCCCTGAGCTCTGGGACTAGCCTTGTTGCAAACCTTTGTACTTTCTCTAACTTCTTGACGTGGGATTGTGCGTGTGTTTGTGTTTGTGTGTGTGTGTGTGTGTGTGTGTGTGTGTGTACTCACCTATTTGTACTCACCTATTTGTGGTTGCAGGGGTCGAGTCCTAGCTCCTGGCCCCGCCTCTTCACCGGTTGCTACTAGACCCTCTCTCTCCCCGCTCCATGAGCTTTATCAAACCTCGTCTTAAAACTGTGTATGGTTCCTGCCTCCACTACGTCATTTTCTAGGCTATTCCACACACTGTGTGTGTGTGTGTGTGTGTGTGTGTGTGTGTGTGTGTGTGTGTGTGTGTGTGTGTGTGTGTGTGTGTGTGTGTGTGCTTGTGTGTTTGTGTGTGTGTGTATGTGTGTGTGAGAAGCACTGTTTATCTGAAAGAAAACGGATTTCCTTGGAGAAGAATTCAGAGAACGGCGAATAAAAAAAAAAAAAAAAAAAAAAAACAGAGAAAACGAAAGGCAGAAACATAAGACACAGACAGACAGACACACATTTTCTTGGACTGCAAGAAGGCGTTTGACACAGTTCCACACAAGAGATTGGTGCAAAAACTGGAGGACCAAGCAGGGATAAGAGGGAAGGCACTACACTGGATCAGGGAATACTTGTCAGGAAGACAGCAGCGAGTCATGGTACGTGGCGAGGTGTCAAAGTGGGCACCTGTGACCAGCGGGGTCCCGCAGGGGTCAGTCCTAGGACCAGTGCTGTTTCTGGTATTTGTGAACGACATGACGGAAGGAATAGACTCTGAGGTGTCCCTGTTTGCAGATGACGTGAAGTTGATGAGAAGAATTCACTCGATCGAAGACCAGGCAGAACTACAAAGGGATCTGGACAGGCTGCAGACCTGTCAGCAATTGGCTCCTGGAGTTCAATCCCACCAAGTGCAAAGTCATGAAGATTGGGGAAGGGCAAAGAAGGCCGCAGACGGAGTACAGTCTAGGGGGTCAGAGACTACAAACCTCACTCAAGGGAAAAGATCTTGGGGGAGTATAACACCAGGCACATCTCCTGAAGCGCACATCAACCAAATAACTGCTGCAGCATATGGGCGCTAGCAAACCTCAGAACAGCATTCCGACTTTAATAAGGAATCATTCAGGACCCTGTACACCGTGTATGTTAGGCCCATATTGGAGTATGCGGCACCAGTTTGGAACCCACACCTAGCCAAGCACGTGAAGAAACTAGAGAAAGTGCAAAGGTTTGCAACAAGACTAGTCCCAGAGCTAAGAGGTATGTCCTACGAGGAGAGGTTAAGGGAAATCAACCTGACGACACTGGAGGACAGGAGAGATAGGGGGGACATGATAACGACATACAAAAATACTGAGAGGAATTGACAAGGTGGACAAAGACAGGATGTTCCAGAGATTGGACACAGTAACAAGGGGACACAGTTGGAAGCTGAAGACACAGATGAATCACAGGGATGTTAGGAAGTATTTCTTCAGCCACAGAGTAGTCAGTAAGTGGAATAGTTTGGGAAGCGATGTAGTGGAGGCAGGATCCATACATAGCTTTAAGCAGAGGTATGATAAAGCTCACGGCTCAGGGAGAGTGACCTAGTAGCGATCAGTGAAGAGGCGGGGCCAGGAGCTCGGACTCGACCCCCGCAACCTCAACTAGGTGAGTACAACTAGGTGAGTACACACACACACACACACACACACACACACACACACACACACACACACACACACACACACACACACACACACGCGCGCGCGCGCGCGCGCTACAGGGGACCTAGCGGGGTTCAGTGAAGAGGCGGGGCCAGGAGTTGAGTCTCGACTCCTGCAACTACAATTAGGTGAGAACGTTATGGAACAGGTATGCTGATGATATTTTAGCTACGCAGACAGAGGACTGGTAACTGTTTGGTGGCTGAAAAATATAGTGAGAGAGAGTGGGGGTCATCCTTCCTGGTAATGTTGATAATTCAGAGAATCGGTTAACCGCAAACTTAAATATTTGGATAATTAGATAGGTAAGACATACGTGCAAGTTAGGAACAGGAGGGCCCCGTTAATACAGCAGGTTAGGTTCTAGGCTACTGCTGTAAAGCTAAAATCGCTGTAAAGTGAAACACAGCCCTCTTTCACTTTCAAATGAATGCAAAAGCTTGATAATATGTTTTATACTATCATATATTAAATGAGCAACAGAGCTAGACCTGAAAAATGCACATACAGTATACACATTACTTACCTTAAAATATTTACGTCCTTACCTTATAGTGAGTGGTGAATATATTTATTGTAGGAAATCTGAATAAATGAAGAATGAGTATAATTTAAAACTGCTGAATTAGCGAAACGCTGTAAAGCGAAGCGCTATAAAGTGGGGCCCTCCTGTCTCTTTATTCCAAAACGTTTCACCTACACAGTAGGCTTCTTCAGTCGAATAAAGAGAAAGTAGCAGAAGCAGTGGAGCTGCAGAGACTAACCAATCATGGACATGAATAGCCGATATAATCATGGAGATGTAGAGACGATATAATCAGTCCATCACCCTTGAAGAAGTAGTTTTGAGGTGGTCAGTCCCTCAGTCTGGAGACGAGTTCTCCACAGTCTGGACATTTGGATAATTGCTTTCTTGGTCACCTTTCTGACCAGATTTCAAGAATTACTGAGAAGCTTGCCAAACAATACACAGGTTAAATTCCAGGTAATACTGCTGTAATATTTGTCGTTCTGTTTCCATATATAGTGAGTCTTACTGTGAGGCTTTGTGAAGTATTTTGTTAGTGTGAAGATACAACTGATATGAGGATGAGTGTCGCCAGGACGATGTGAGTGCATCACCACAACTGGAGTGAGCGCATCACCACAACTGGAGTGCATCACCACAACTGAAGAGAGTGCATCACCACAACTGAAGTGAGTGCATTACCGCAACTGAAGTGAATGCATCACCACAACTGAAGTGATTGCATCACCAAAACTGAAGTGAGTGCATCACCACAACTGAAGTGATTGCATCACCAAAACTGAAGTGAATGCATCACCACAACTGAAGTGAGTGCATCACCACAACTGAAGTGATTGCATCACCAAAACTGAAGTGAGTGCATCACCACAACTGAAGTGAGTGCATCACCAAAACTGAAGTGAGTGCAACACCACAACTGAAGTGAGTGCATCACCAAAACTGAAGTGAGTGCATCACCAAAACTGAAGTGAGTGCATCACCAGAACTGAAGTGAGTGCATCACCAGAACTGAAGTGAGTGCATCACCAGAACTGAAGTGAGTGCATCACCAAAACTGAAGTGAGTGCATCACCACAACTGAAGTGATTGCATCACCAAAACTGAAGTGAATGCATCACCACAACTGAAGTGAGTGCATCACCACAACTGAAGTGATTGCATCACCAAAACTGAAGTGAGTGCATCACCACAACTGAAGTGAGTGCATCACCAAAACTGAAGTGAGTGCAACACCACAACTGAAGTGAGTGCATCACCAAAACTGAAGTGAGTGCATCACCAAAACTGAAGTGAGTGCAACACCACAAATGAAGTGAGTGCATCACCAAAACTGAAGTGAGTGCAACACCAAAACTGAAGTGAGTGCAACACCAAAACTGAAGTGAGTGCATCACCAAAACTGAAGTGAGTGCATCACCAGAACTGAAGTGAGTGCATCACCAGAACTGAAGTGAGTGCATCACCAAAACTGAAGTGGGCACATCACCACAACTGAGGTGCATCACCACAACTGAAGTGTCGACGAGTTCACTTCTTAATACTGACAGATATTGCAACATTCTTGACGTATATTAAGAGTGTCTTAATGCTACTGAAGAACTCTTCCTCAGACGAACTACAAATACTCTTCCTTTCATTGGATCAACACTGATTAATTCCTATACCAAAGGCAGCGCTGTAGGATTCCTACTGGTTTAGCGCTTCCCATAACATTAATTCAGCAAGAAGCAACGAGGCGACAGATAATTACTTCCAATATATAATCGCCTCTAAATCTACATAATATAAAGAGTTATGACAAATTTTAATAACTTTTCAGTTGTCTACATAAACCTTTTTGTTAGAATAAAATGATTTTCGCAGGCATATATATATATATATATATATTTTTTTTTTCATGGAAAAAAGTGTTCGCCAGCCAAAATTCAGCTTGGTTACAGTCATTTGTAAAATCTGAGCCACCAAATTTGTCTAAAAATCGCATTTCCTAAGTATTATCTCGGTATACTTTTATAAGAGTCTTATTTTGAAAATTCTAGTTTTGTATCCGAGTGGGCCGCCCCACCAGCCTGCCCGCCCACTCCATACGACCCACTGTCCGCCCACTCGCTCCTTTACCCCACCTGACACCCATCTTTGCTCCAGAAATATCCCCCATCACTTCCATTTATGAGGGGAACAACAAAGACTTGTGATGTCATCGTGGACCGGTGCAGAGTGTACCATTCTTGTGGCTCACGTTAAGTGAAACGCTTCCGACAATGTTATTTCCTTGTATTTGCTTCTTCATACATTCTTGAGAAGCCTGACTGCGAGATACACACATGACTCCCTAGGTAATGCTCGCTCCTAACGTGCAGCCTAATGCACACACTCTCTTTATATGACAACATAATGTCTTACCTCATGTGTGTGTATCTTTCTTTGTGACTTACCAAGACAGAGAGAGAGAGAGAGAGAGAGAGAGAGAGAGAGAGAGAGAGAGAGAGAGAGAGAGAGAGAGAGAGAGAGAGAGAGAGAGAGAGAGAGAGAGAGAGAGTGTGTACTCACCTAGTTGAGGTTGCAGGGGTCGAGTCCGAGCTCCTGGCCCCGCCTCTTCACTGGTCGCTACTAGGTCACTCTCCCTGAACCGTGAGCTGTATAGTCCTTGTGGCTTAGCGCTTCTTTTTGATTATAATAATAATAATCTCCCTGAACCGTGAGCTTTATCATACCTCTGCTTAAAGCTATGTATGGATCCTGCCTCCACTACATCGCTTCCCAAACTATTCCACTTCCTGACTACTCTGTGGCTGAAGAAATACTTCCTAACATCCTTGTGATTCATCTGTGTCTTCAACTTCCAACTGTGTCCCCTTGTTACTGTGTCCAATCTCTGGAACATCCTGTCTTTATCCACCTTGTCAATGTGTGTGTGTGTGTGTGTGTGTGTGTGTGTGTGTGTACTCACCTATTTGTACTCACCTATTTGTGGTTGCAGGGGTCGAGTCATAGCTCCTGGCCCCGCCTCTTCACTGATTGCTACTAGGTCCTCTCTCTCCCTGCTACATGAGCTTTATCATACCTCGCCTTAAAACTATGTATGGTTCCCGCCTCCACTACTTCACTTTCTAGACTATTCCATGACTTGACTACTCTATGACTGAAGAAATACTTCCTAACATCCTTCGATTCATCTGAGTCTTCAACTTCCAATTGTGACCTCTTGTGTCTGTGTCCCATCTCTGGAACATCCTGTCTTTGTCCACCTTGTCTATTCCGCGCAGTATTTTATATGTCGTTATCATGTCTCCCCTGACCCTCCTGGCCTCCAGTGTCATCAGGCCGATTTCCCTCAACCTTTCTTCGTAGGACAATCCCGTAGCTCTGGGACTAGTCTTGTTGCAAACCTTTGCACTTTCCTCTAATTTCTTGACGTGCTTGACTAGGTGTGGATTCCAAATGGTGCTGCAATACTCCAGTATGGGCCTGACGTAAATGGTATACAGGGTCTTGAACGACTCCTTACTGAGGTATCGGAACGCTATCCGTAGGTTTGCCAGGCGCCCGTATGCTGCAGCAGTTATCTGATTTATGTGCGCCTCAGGAGATATGCTCGGTGTTATACTCACCCCCAGATCCTTTTCCTTGAGTGAGGTTTGCAGTCTTTGGCCATCTAAACTATATTGTGTCTGCGGTCTTCTTTGCCCTTCCCCACATCTTCATGACTTTGCATTTGGCAGGGTTAAACTCAAGGAGCCAGTTGCTGGACCAGGCTTGCAGCCATGTCCAGGTCTCTTTGTAGTCCTGCCTGATCCTCATCCGATTTGATTCTTCTCATTAACTTCACATCATCTGCAAACAAGGACACTTCTGAGTCTATCCCTTCCGTTATGTCGTTCACATATACCAAGAACAGCACAGGTCCTAGGACTGACCCCTGTGGAACCCCGCTTGTCACAAGCGCCCACTCTGACACTCGTCACGTACCATGATCGTTGTTGCCTCCCTGTCAGGTATTCTCTGATCATTGCAGTGCCTTTCCTGTTATATGTGCCTGATCTTCTAGCTTTTTCAGTAACCTCTTGTGAGGAACTGTGTCGAAGGCCTTTTTGCAGTCCAAAAAATGCAGTCGATCCACCCCTCTCTCTCTTTGTCTTACTTCTGTCACCTTGTCATAAAACTCTAGTAGGTTTGTGACACAGGATTTTCCTTCCCTGAAACCATGCTGGTTGTCAATTATACACTTGTTTCTTTCCAGGTGCTCCACCACTCTCCTCCTGATGATCTTCTCCATGACCTTGCATACTATACACGTTAGTGATACAGGTCTGTAGTTTAGTGCTCATGTCTGTCTCCCTTTTTAAAAATTGGGGACTACATTTGCCATCTTCCATACCTCAGGTAGTTGCCCAGTTTCAAATGATGTGTTGAAGATCTTTGTTAATGGCACACACAATATCTCTGCTCCCTCTTTAAGGACCCACGGAGAGATGTTGTCTGGTCCCACCGCCTTTGAGGTGTCAGTTCGCATAGCAGCTTCTTCACTTCCTCCTTGGTTATATGTACCTCATCCAGCACTTGCTGGTGTACCCCCCTGTTCTGATTTCCTGGAGTCCTACTGGTTTCCACTGTAAATACTTCTTTAAATCTCGTGTTGAGCTCCTGACATACCTCTCGGTCGTTGCTTGTGAATTCCCCATCACCCTTCCTCAGTCTGATTACCTGGTCCTTGACTGTTGTTTTCCTCCTGATGTGCTGTACAACAGCTTCGGGTCAGTCTTGACTTTCGATGCTATGTCATTTTCATATTGTCGCTGAGCCTCCCTTCTTATCTGTGCATATTCATTTCTGGCTCTTCGCTAATCTCTTTATTTTCCTGAGTTCTCTGTCTTCTGTACCTTTCCATTCTCTAGTACACCTAGTTTTTGCCTCCTACACCTTTGGGTGAACCAAGGACTCGTTCTGTTCTTCCAATTATTTCTGTTTCCCTTGGGAACAAACCTCTCCTCTGCCTCCTTGCATTTTGTTGCCACATAGTCCATCATTTCTTGTACTGGTTTTCCTGTCAGTTCCCTCTCCCACTGAATGTTTTGAAGGAAGTTCCTCATGCCTGAGTAGTTCCCCCTTTTGTAGTTTGGTTTTTCCCACCCTATTCCTGCTACTCTCTCCACTTGGAGCTCAACTATGTAGTCGAAGCACAGAACCACATGATCACTAGCTCCCAGGGGCCTTTCATACAAGATATCCTCGATGTCTGAACTACTCAAGGTGAATACAAGGTCCAGTCTTGCTGGTTCATCTTCTCCTCTCTCTCTGGTAGTGTCTCTAACATGTTGATGCATGAGGTTTTCCAGTACTACATCCATCATCTTGGCTCTCCATGTTTCGGAACCCCCATGGGGCTCCAGGTTTTCCCAGTCAATCTTGTGATTGAAATCACCCATAACTAGTAACTTTGCTCCCCCCACGTGTGCTCTCCTGGCCACCTCGGCTAGTGTGTCGACCATGGCTCTGTTGCTCTCATCGTATTCTTCTCTTGGTCTCCTGCAGTTCTGTGGTGGGTTGTACATTACTGCAATTATCACCTTATGTCCCTCAGACTGGATTGTTCCTACTAAGTAGTCCCTTTCACCCGTGCCATCCATTCCTTCCATTTTCTCAAAACCCCACTGGCTTTTAATGAGCAGTGCAACTCCTCCTCCCCCTCTCCTCCCTCTGTCTTTCCTGAGGATTTGATATCCGGGTGGAAGATTGAATCTGTTATATTCTGGTGAGTTTTTGTTTCTGTGAGTGCTATTATGTCTGGGGATGTCTCCTTGATTCTTTCGTGCCACTCCTCATACTTATTTGTTATTCCATCTGCATTTGTATACCATACCTTCAACTTCTTTTCTAAGACTGTGGTCTGGGAGGTGTATTGGGGTTGGGGAAGTGGGAGACTGATAAGGAACTATGGGTGGTTGCTGTGGGGGTGGAGTTTGTAATGTAGTGGGGTGGGGGCATTGGATATGGCATGGGTGTTGTGGTTTAGAGTGTTTGGCTGCACTGGGGTTGACCTGGTTGGGAGGCTTCTATAGGAAGCTGTGAGGGAGGTTGTATTTGATCTTCTTCCTGTGTCTGGGATCTCCTGTCTGTCTTCTCCATTCCCTCTCTTTCCTCCTTTCGCCTTTGTACCATCTCTCTCAGTTTCCGCCTTTCGTCTTGTGTTCTGTCGCGGTCGAGATACACCTTCCTGTATCCCGGCATGTCCCTTAATCGTGCTTTTTTCCTGCAGTATCCTGTTCCGAGTCGATTCTGCCTTGAAGGTCACTTTCACTGGCCGGATTCTTTTTTTACAAAACCCCCTATTCTCCGAAAAATTTTCCAGCTGGGTCATGTCGTCTCTCTACCGATTACTTTCATGATGCTTTCAATTGCTTTTTTTTCCCCTTGTTTTCTTGCTTTATATGTTTCCCCTTCAACTTCCTGTAGCCCATACACAAAGACTGACCTCACCCTTTCATCTCTCCACTGCATATTCCCTGTGTATTCCCCTCATTCAATTTGATTTCCTCCATTGCAGCTTTCCTTTCTTCAGTTTCACTAGCTACTGTACATGGGCTCAGTGGCCTGTCATTTTCCCTTCTCGGCTTTCCCTGGGCTCTGTTGTGGTCTTTTAGGGCCTCCACATATAGCTTAGCTCTTTCATTTACTACAGTCTCCACTGATAGAGCTTCTACATGCAGTTTTGCTCCTCCTTTCCCTACAGTCCCCTTATTTGTGGCTGAGGTTAGCGGTCTCTGTTGTCAATCCATAATGTTCTTTAGTTCTTTAGGCTGTTTCAGATTTTCCAGTTCCTCTTCTAAACTCTGTTTCCTGGCCTCTGCTGCTTTGACTTTCACCTCCCACTTCCTGCTTTCCATGTCTATCCTCTCTTCCATTCTCATGCTAAGTTCTTCTAGTTTCTTTTCCATTCTTGTTCC
>NC_069460.1:17756273-17758773 GCF_026875155.1 Cherax quadricarinatus | reverse complement strand
AGAAGAGGAACTCTTTTGTTGCTTGTCAGGGATTCGATCCCTGAACCACTGGTCTATGACTGCTGGTGAAGAACAAGAAGATGAAGAAGAAGAAGAGAAGAAGAAGAAGAAGAAGAAGAAGAAGAAAAGAAGAAGAAGAAGAAGAAGAAGAAGAGAGGAAGAAGAAGAAGAAGAGAAGGAAGAAGAAGATGATGATGAAGAAGAAGAAGAAGAAGAAGAAGAAGAGAAGAAGAAGAAGAAGAAGAAGAAGAAGAAGAAGAAGAAGAGAAGAAGAAGAAGAAGGAAAGAAGAAAGAAGAAGATTGAAGAAGAAGAAGAAGAAGAAGAAGAAGAAGAAGATGATGATGATGATGAAGCAGAAGACGAAGGAAGGAAGAAGAAGAAGAAGAGAGAAGAAGAAGAGATGATGATGGGCTAATAGAAAAGAAGAAGTAAGAAAGAGAGATAAAGTGAAGAGACCCGACTCGACTGCTGCTACAAGAAAAGAAAATGAAGAACAAGAAGAAGCAGAAGAAGATAGAGAAGAAAGAAGAAGAGAAGAAAGACTTGAAGATGAAGTAGAAGAAGAAGATGAACAGGTATGATGTGTGATGAGAGATGATGATGAGAAGAAGAAGAAGAAGAAGAAAAAGAAGAAGAAGAAGAAGAAGATGAAGAAGAAGAAGAAGAAGAAGAAGAAGAGAAGAAGAAGAAAGAAGAAGGAAGAAGAGAAGAAGAAGATGAAGAAGAAGAAGAGATAGATGATGAAGAAGAAGAAGAAGAGAAGAAGATGAAGATGAGAAGAAGAAGAAGAAGAAGAAGAAGAAGAAGAAGAAGATGATGAATGATGAGAAGAGATAGAAGAGAGATAGAAGAGAGATGATGATGATGATGAAGAAGAAGAAGAAGAAGAAGAAGAAGAAGAAGAAGAAGAAGAAGAAGAAGATGATGATGATGGATGATGATGATGATGATGAAGAAGAAGAAGAAGAAGAAGAAGAAGAAGAAGAAGATGATGATGATGATGATGATGATGAAGAAGAAGAAGAAGAAGAAGAAGATGATGATGATGATGATGATGATGAGAAAGAAGAAGAAGAAGAGAGAAGAAGAAGAAGAAGAAGAGAAGAAGAAGAAGATGATGATGATGAAGAAGAAGAAGAAGAATAGATAAGAGAAGATGAAGAGAAGAGAAGAGAGAAGAAGAAGAAAGAAGAAAGAAGAAGAAGAAGAAGAAGAAGAAGAAGAAGAAGAAGAAGAAGAGATGATGATGATGAAGAAGAAGAAGAAGAAGATGATGATGATGATGAGAAGGAAGAAGAAGAAGAAGAAGAAGAAGAAGAAGAAGAAGAAGAAGAGAGAGAAGAGATGAGATGAATGATGATGATGATGAGAAGAAGAAGAAGAAGAAGAAGAAGAAGAAGAAGAAGAGAAGAAGATGATGATGATGAATGAAGAAGAAGAAGAAGAGATGATGAGATGATGATGATGATGAAGAAGAAGAAGAAGAGAAGAGAAGAAGATGATGATGATGATGATGAAGAAGAAGAAGATGAGATGAAGAAGAAGAAGAAGAAGAAAAGAATAAGATGATAGAAGGAAGATGAAGAAGAGAAGAAGAGAAGAAGAAGAAGAAGAAGAAGAAGGAGAAAATAGCAGCAACACTAACAAAAACATAAAAGGAAGAAACAACAACAACAATTAGAAGAAAAAAACAAAAGATATAAAATACAAAGTAAAAATCGAAAAAAGCAGGATATAATGGAGGAGAGAGAGAGAGAGAGAGAGATAGGAGAGAGAGAGAGAGAGAGAGAGATAGAGAGAGAAGAGAGAGAGAAGAGATGAGGAGAGAGTGAGAGAGAGAGAGAGGAGAGGGAGAGAGAGAGAGGAGAGAGAGAGAGAGAGAGAGAGAGAGAGAGAGAGAGAGAGAGAGAGAGAGAGAGAGAGAGAGAGAGAGAGCAGGCACAGGTTCACAAAGGGCCACCTCATCTTAAGTTTATCTCCCGCGGCCCAACTTATTATCCCTGGCTAAGTTTGCCCTCCCACATTAGCATTTAAGTAGGCCAGGAACAAGGCAAGGTGGCGAAAATTACAAAATCGATGCAGCATTTGGTAGGTGAAATACACACTCGAGATACAAGGTGATGCTACCTTATTACTTACTGTACCACCACCACCCTTTTAGCCTCTCTCTCTCTCCCATCCCTCGCTCTTCAGCGCTACCTTTGTTTACAATGGTTATCTAACCTCTAATTTCTATTATTATTATTATTATTATTATTATTATTATTATTAGTAGTAGTAGTAGTAGTAGTAACCGAGCAGACAACGTTTTATGTAGATCTCACCGTTTTCAATAACTAAATAAGCACTCGTTGCCAGTTACGACCCATGTCAAGTAAATGGAGAGAATTGAGAAAAGGAGACATTAAATATGAGAGTAAAGCCACTCTGAACCAAGACTCTGAACCAGAATCATTGCGCCATATCACGTGGCCTCTTCAGGTGAAGAAGCCATGACG
>NC_069460.1:17736273-17743773 GCF_026875155.1 Cherax quadricarinatus | reverse complement strand
TGATGAGTTTGAGAATGTGTGTAAAGGTAGAAAGTTGAAAGTGAACACAGAACAGAGTAAGGTGATGAGGGTATCAAATGATTTAGATAAAGAAAAATTGGATATCAAATTGGGGAGGAGGAGTATGGAAGAAGTGAATGTTTTCAGATACTTGGGAGTTGACGTGTCGGCGGATGGATTTAATGAAGGATGAGGTTAATCATAGAATTGATGAGGGAAAAAAGGTGAGTGGTGCGTTGAGGTATATGTGGAGTCAAAAAAACGTTATCTATGGAGGCAAAGAAGGGAATGTATGAAAGTATAGTAGTACCAACACTCTTATATGGATGTGAAGCTTGGGTGGTAATGCAGCAGCGAGGAGACGGTTGGAGGCAGTGGAGATGTCCTGTCTAAGGACAATGTGTGGTGTAAATATTATGCAGAAAATTCGGAGTGTGGAAATTAGGAGAAGGTGTGGAGTTAATAAAAGCATTAGTCAGAGGGCAGAAGAGGGGTTGTTGAGGTGGTTTGGTCATTTAGAGAGAATGGATCAAAGTAGAATGACATGGAAAGCATATAAATCTATAGGGGAAGGAAAGAGGGGTAGGGTCGTCCTCGAAAGGGTTGGAAAGAGGGGGTAAAGGAGGTTTATGTGGGCGAGGGCTTGGACTTCCAGCAAGCGTACATGAGCGTGTTAGATAGGAGTGAATGGAGACGAATGATACTTGGGACCTGACGATCTGTTGGAGTGTGAGCAGGGTAATATTTAGTGAAGGGATTCAGGGAAACCAGTTATTTTCATATAGTCGGACTTGAGTCCTGGAAATGGGAAGTACAATGCCTGCACTTTAAAGGAGTGGTTTGGGATATGGCAGTTTGGAGGGATATGTTGTGTATCTTTATATGTGTATGCTTCTAGACTGTTGTATTCTGAGCACCTCTGCAAAAAGCAGTGATAATGTGTGAGTGTGGTGAAAGTGTTGAATGATGATGAAAGTATTTTCTTTTGGGGATTTTCTTTCTTTTTTGGGTCACCTGCCTCGGTGGGAGACGACCGACTTGTTGAAAAAAAAAAAAATATATATATATTATTATATATTTATTATATATATATATATATTATATAATATAAATATATATATATATATATATATATATATATATATATATATATATATATATATATATATTATATATATATATATATATATAAACAAAGGGTATCTGACTAGGTAACACAAGAGCACTGTACATGCTTTCCCCATAAGAATACTTGTAATGTGTAAAACAAGTCACAAATTTATATTAGAATTTTTTTAATTAAATTTGTTATGAGATGTGTAACATCCTAAGATGTTAAGAATAATGTGTGTAACTCTGATAGATAAGACAACGTACCTTATGGTAAAGAATACGTTAACTACGTACAGTTCTATAATGGCTTTGTTCAACATGTAATATCATATGAATATGAATGTAAACTATGTTTATCGCTTGTAATATCTTCATGTGAAGATGATGTAAAGAAACAAATTAACAATTCTGAGTCTTCTTCATCATCATCCTCCTCCTCCTCCTCCTCTTCCTCCTCCTCACGCATAGTTCCTTCCCGCTATTCTTGCCCGCCACAATTAATATTCTGCAAGGCGCCGGAGCTTGTATATCCGGGAGAATTGGATCCCACTCAGAATTAGGAAACGCTCCGGCCTGATCCCAAATCTGCAGTTAATACTGTGGCCTGAAACCGTGTGAGCTTCATGCCAGTTTCTCTGCCGTATGTCCACTGGATGAAGTGGAGGGGAAGTGGAGGAGAGCAGGAGGAAGTGGGAGAGTGGGGCTTGTTAGGATGAGGAAGGAAAGATGTACCTGTACAGCCCTCAGGAAGGGGAAAATGTTACTGTACATTCACAGGGAGGAAAGGTGTTTACCTGTACAGTCTCAGGGAGGAATGATCTGGTTACCTGTATACTCTCAGGGACGAAAAGGTGATACCAGTATCTAGTCCTCAGGGAGACGAAAGGATGTTACCCTGCAACAGTCTCAGGGAGGAAAAGATGTTACCTGTACAACTCTCAGGGAGAGAAAGATTTACCTTACAATCTCAGGGAGGACAAGATCTTTACCTGTACATACTCAGACAGGAGGAGAATTGTTACCTGTACACCCTCAGGGAGGAAAAGTGTTACCTGTACGCCCTCACGCGGATGAAAAGACGCGTTTACCTTACACCCTCAGGAGGAGGAACAGTGTAACCTGTATAACCCTCAGGGAGGAAAGGTGTTACCTGACACCCTCAGGAGGAAAGGTGTAAACCTGTAAACTACCCTCAGGGAGGAAAAGTGTTACCTGTACACCCTGAGGGAAGAAAAGTGTTACCTGTACACCCTCAGGGAGGAAAAGTGTTACCTGTACACCCTCAGGGAGGAAAAGTGTTACCTGTACACCCTCAGGGAGGAAAAGTGGTTTACCTGATATACCACCCAGAGGAAAAGATGTTACCTGTACACCCTCAGGGAGGAAAAGTGTTACCTGTACACCCTCAGGGAGGAAAAGTGTTACCTGTACACCCTGAGGGAAGAAAGATGTTACCTGTACACCCTCAGGGAGGAAAGGTGTTACCTGTACACCCTCAGGGAGAAAAAGTGTTACCTTGTACACCCTCAGGGAGGAAACAGTGTTACCTGAACACCGGGCCACAAGCAGCTCACGGAAGAAAAGTCGTTACCTTACTACAGATCAGGGAGAACGATGCGTGTTAATATCTATCACAGCAGCATAATGAGCCAGCACTACTAGTAATAGTAGTAGCAAAACAGCGCCACCAGTCTACTGACACCTAGCCGCATGCAGCGCCAGCAGCAGCAGCCGTGAGCAATAACAGCAGAAGACTAAGAGCAATACAGTAGCCAGAAAAACGATATTAACACGAACCAACAGTATATCCCAAGAAACACATTAGTCCCATCAATAACAAAATTAAGAGGAAGATTCATTTCCCACAACCCACCTAACCCACCACGCACTGGTCCCACAACTCCCACAACCCACCACCGCCACCTCCCAAAACCCACCACGCCACAAAAAACAACTCCCACACCCACCACCACACATAAAAACAACTCCCACAACCCACCAACCCACCCTCCCGACAACCCACCTCCAAACAAAACAACCCCACAACTCCCACCACCCCCTCCATCAACCCAACCACCAACAAAACAACTCCCACAACCCACCACCTACAAAACAACTCCCACAACCCACACACCCACCTCGCCACAACCACCACCAACAAAACACACCCACAACGCCACCCACCCAACACATCCCACAACCACCACCAACAAAACAACTCCACAACCCACCACACCTACAAAACAACTCCCACAACCCACGACCGCACAAAACAACTCCCACAAACCCACAACCCTCTCCCCACAACCCACACCCACAACCCCCTCCATACAACCCACCACCCACAACACACCTCCCACAGCCCATCTCCCACAACCCACAATCCACCTTCGAACAACCCACTACACCCTCCCCCAACCCACCACCCAAACCACAATCCACACTCCCACAAAACCACTACCGCACCTCACAGAACCCACCCCGCCACACCCCACAATCCACCTCCACCCATTACCCACCACCCACACTCCACCTCCAACAAACCACTACCCACCTCCCACATCCACCTCCAACAACCCACTAACCACCTCCCACAACCCACCACCCACAACACCACCACCCACAATCCACCTCCAACAAACCACTACCCACCGTCTCAACCCACCTCTCCACACCTCACAATCCACCCCACCCACTACCGCACCTCCCACACACACCACCCCAATACACCTCCAACAAAACCACTACCCCCCCTCCCAGAACCAACCTCCCACACGCCCAGCAAACCACCGTCCAACAACCCACTACCCCACCTCCCACAACCCACCACCCCACAATCCACCTCCAACAAACCATATCCACCCCCAGAACCCCACCTCCCACTCACCCCCCACTCCACCCCCAACCACTACCACACCTCCCACAACACCACCACCCACAATCCACCTCCAACAAACCACTACCCAACCTCCCAAACCCACCTCCACACCCCACAATCCACCTCCAACAACCCACTACCACCCCCACAACCCACCACACCACAATCCACCACCAACAAACCACTACCCACCTCCCCGAACCCCCGTTTCCCACAACCCCACAATCCACATCCAAACAACCCACTACCCCACCTCCCACAACCATCACCCACAACCCACCTCCCACAACCCATCCTCCACTAACCCACACCCACAATACAACCCACCTCCCACAACCCACCTACCACACCACCCCCACAACCACATCATCCCACATCACACCTTCCACAACCCACACTCCCACATACCCACCTCCCACAACCCACCTCCCACAACCCACACCCACAACGCCACCTCTCCACAACCCACCTCCCACAACCCACCTCCCCCCACAACCCATCACCCACAAACCCATCAAACCCACAACCCACCTCCCACAACCCACCTCCCCAAAACCCAACCTCCCCCCCCACAACCCACCTCCCACAACCCACCTCCCACAACCATCACCCCTCAACCCACCTCCCCACAACCCCCTTCTCCCACAACCCCACCTCCCCACAACCCATGCACCCACAAACCCACCCTCCCCCAAGACCCCCCTTCCACAACTACCCACCTCCCAACAACCCATCACGCACACCCACCTCCACAACCCCACATCCCCCACAACCCATCACCCACAACCCACACTCCCACAACCCACTCCCACAACCCACCTCCCACAACCCACCTTCCACAACCTCACTCCACAAACCCACCTCCCACAACCCACCTCCCTCCTCCCACCAACCCATCCCCTCCACCCACCTCCCACAACACCACCTCCCACAACCCACCACACACAACCCACCTCCCACAACCCACCACCCCCCACAAACCCACCACCCACAACTCACCACCCACAAACCCACACTCCCACACCCCTCAACCCACACTCCCACAACCCACCCCCCCCTCCCACAAACCACCACCCACAACAGCAACCCACCTCCCACAAACCACCTCCCACAACCCCATTCCGACTTCCCACTAACCCACCCACCCACAAACCCACCTCCCACACCCACCTAACCCTCCCACAAATCCACCACCCACCTCGCCACAAACCCACCTCCAAAGTACCCACCTGCGGGCTCCCACATGAATAACCCACTCACCCACAACCCACCACCAACATACCACCTCCCACAACCCACCTCGCACAATCTCACCACCCACAACCCACCTCCCACAACCCACCTCCCACAACCCACCTCCCACAACCCACCTCCCAAAACCCACCTCCCACAACCCACCTCCTAAAACCCCACCTCCCACAACCCACCACCCACAACCCACCTCCACAACCCACCTCCCACAACCCCAAAAACCCACCTACCCTCCAAACACCCACCCCCCACCACCACCCACCTCCCACAACCCACCCCCCACCACCCAAAAACCCACCTCCCACAACCCCCTCCCACAAACCCCCCACCCACAACCCCCCTCCACAACCCACCTCCCACAACCCACCTCCCACAACCCACCCCCCACAACCCACCTCCCACAACCCACCACCCACAACCCACCACCCACCTCCCACAACCCACCTCCCACAACCCACCTCCCACAAACAAACCTCCCACAACCCACCTCCCACAACCCACCTCCCACAACCCACCTCCCACAACCCACCTCCCACAACCCCCCTCCCAAAACCACCACCCACAACCCACCACCCATACCACCTCCCAACAACCCACCCCCCACAACCCACCTCCCCAACCCACCTCCCACAACCCACCTCCCCCAACCACCTCCCACAACCCACTACCCACCTCCCACAACACACCTCCCACAACCCCCCCTCCCACAACCCACCTCCCACAACCCCCCCTCCCACAACCCACCCTCCCAAAACCCCCACCACCCACTACCCACCTCCAACAATCCACCTCCCACAACCCACCTCCCACAACCCACTCCCACAACCCACCTCCCACCCCACCACCCACAACCCACCTCCCACAACCCATTTCCCACAACCCACCTCCACAACCCACCTCCCACAACCCCCACCCACAAACCCCTCCCACAACCCCCCTCCCACAACCCACCTCCCCACAACCCACCCCCCCAAAACCCACCTCCCAAACCACCTCCCAAAAACCCACCCCCCACACAACCCACCTCCCCACACCCACCTCCCACAACCCACCTCCCACAAACCCACCTCCCAAACCCACCTCCCACAACCCACCTCCCACAACCCACCTCCCACAAAAACCTCCCAAAACCCCCACCTCCCACAACACACCCTCCCACAACCCACCTCCCACAAACCCACCTCCCACAACCCACCTCCCCACAACCCACCTCCCACAACCCACCTCCCACAACCCACCTTTCCCATAACCCCCTCCCACAACCCACCTCCCACAACCCACCTCCCACAAACCCCCTCCCACACCCACCTCCCACAACCCACCTCCACAACCACCTCCCACAACCCACAACCCACCTCCCACAACCCACCTCCCAAACCCACAACCCACCTCCCACAACCCACCTCCCACAACCCACCTCCCACAACCACCTCCCACAACCCACCCCCACAACCACCTCCCACAACCCACAACCCACCTCCCACAACCCACCTCCCACAACCACAACCCACCTCCCACAACCCACCTCCCACAACCCACCTCCCACAACCCACCTCCCACAACCCACCTCCCACAACCCACCTCCCACACAACAGTCTTCATGTTTGTAAATTAATTAATTCTGAAAGTTTCATCTCCTAAGTTGATGAGAAAACAACAGAAGGCAACTATGAGGTGGCACCTCCACACCACCAGGGATATACCTCCACACCACCAGGGATACCTGGTTATACCTCCACACCACCAGGGATACCTGGTTATACCTCCACACCACCAGGGATACCTGGTTATACCTCCACACCACCAGGGATACCTGGTTATACCTCCACACCACCAGGGATATACCTGTTATACCTCCACACCACCAGGGATACCTGGTTATACCTCCAAAACCACCAGGGATACCGGGTTATACCTCCACACCACCAGGGATACCTGGTTATACCTCCACACCACCAGGGATATACCTCGTTATACCTCCACACCACCAGGGATACCTGGTTATACCTCCACGCCACCAGGGATACCTGGTTATACCTCCACACCACCAGGGATATACCTCCACACCACCAGGGAAAACCTGGTTAAAACCTCCACCCCACCAGGGTATACCTTAAAACCTCCACACCACCGGGGATACCTGGTTAACCCCCACCCCCAGGGATACCGGGTAACCTCCACACCACCGGGGAAAACCTGTTTAAACCTCCCCACCACCGGGGATACCGTAATCCTCCACACCAAAGGGGTTTTTACCC
>NC_069460.1:17698057-17735773 GCF_026875155.1 Cherax quadricarinatus | reverse complement strand
CTAATCAACAAACTAGCCTAACCTAATCTATCTTAACCTACTCTAACCAAATTTAACCTAACATAACAAAACCTAACCTAACTTACTCTAATTTAATCTAATTTAACTGAAAGTCACCTAACCTACTCTAACCTTACCTAATTTAACCAAACCTAACCTAACTTAATCCAACCTGATCTATACTACCCAATAGGTGAATTGCAGCGTTAATGACCTTAGTGCAGGCGACAGGACTAACCTTGTGTCATTAATCATTGTTTCGTAAGAGATGTAAACCCAGCGTATAATGAATGGTGAACATGCTGGTGAACCAGCTGGCTAGGTCTGCGTGGTGAGGGGAACATGTGATATGGGGGACAGGTGGTAAAGGAAGACAGGTGGTGAGGTGAGGAGGTTCAGGGGAAGCTGGTGTTACCTTGCGTGCTGTATCTGAAACATCTACCTGGCCCCGCCTACCTGTAAACGTGATGTGGTTACCCACTCTCGCGTCCTCGGTTGGAGGAGAGGGAGGGGTGGGGAGGATGGAGTGGTATGGGGCATGGACGGGAGTGGTGTAAGAGGAGTGTTAACGATTGGGAAAGTGAAGGAATGGGAATGAAAGAGATGGAGAATGGAGGAAAAGTGTGGGACTGAATACGTAAGATGGAAGAGTGTGAAAGGGTAAAGAAATGAGAGGAGTGTAGAAGGGGTGTAGGAAAGAAAGGAGTTCGGAGTGGGGAAAGGTAGGAGAATGGGAGGAATGAAGATGGCAGGGCTATGGGAGGTGTTGGGAAGCATGGGAAAATGAGAGAATGGAACCGTAAGGGAGTAGGAGAGGGTAGAGGAATGGAATTAACCATTTATGTTATTTGGTATCGGCAGACAAACATATGGAAGACGAAAGTGAATCACATTATTATTATTATAATCACGGGGAAGCGCTAAACCCGTAGGATTATAGAGAGCCTGTGGGGGGTGGAAAGCATTCAAGCTTAATTCACGGAACTGGAGCACAGATTCAATTCCCTAGATCAAGAGCCTAAAATTTGCTATTTTGGCTTAAATGGCAACGCTTTTCTTGCCGAATAAGGCAAGCGAAAAATTGTGTATGCAGTAATTTCGCTAAAATCATTCTGAACCTAACGAAAAAATACATCTCATTGTGTTTGTTTATTATTTAATTATTGTAAACTTATTTAAAATATATTTAGTTGGATTAGGCTAAGTTAAATTACACTTGTTATAATACGGTTAGGTAAGTTTTCTAAAGTTCTTTTGGTACAAAATTATTATTTTTTACGTTAACATAAATAAAAAAAAATATCTTTAAACGTATAAGAGAAAATTTTAGAAAGGACTTAATTTTAAATGAGTTTTTTTGCTAATTGACCAATTTTACCTATTCGGCACGATATATATATATATATATATATATATATATATATATATATATATATATATATTATATATATATATATATATAATATATATATATATATATTTTTTTTTATTTTTTTTTTATTATCACACCGGCCGATTCCCACCAAGGCAGGGTGGCCCGAAAAAGAAAAACTTTCACCATCATTCACTCCATCACTGTCTTGCCAGAAGGGTGCTTTACACTACAGTTTTTAAACTGCAACATTAACACCCCTCCTTCAGAGTGCAGGCACTGTACTTCCCATCTCCAGGACTCAAGTCCGGCCTGCCGGTTTCCCTGAATCCCTTCATAAATGTTACTTTGCTCACACTCCAACAGCACGTCAAGTATTAAAAACCATTTGTCTCCATTCACTCCTATCAAACACGCTCACGCATGCCTGCTGGAAGTCCAAGCCCCTCGCACACAAAACCTCCTTTACCCCTCCCTCCAACCCTTCCTAGGCCGACCCCTACCCCGCCTTCCTTCCACTACAGACTGATACACTCTTGAAGTCATTCTGTTTCGCTCCATTCTCTCTACATGTCCGAACCACCTCAACAACCCTTCCTCAGCCCTCTGGACAACAGTTTTGGTAATCCCGCACCTCCTCCTAACTTCCAAACTACGAATTCTCTGCATTATATTCACACCACACATTGCCCTCAGACATGACATCTCCACTGCCTCCAGCCTTCTCCTCGCTGCAACATTCATCACCCACGCTTCACACCCATATAAGAGCGTTGGTAAAACTATACTCTCATACATTCCCCTCTTTGCCTCCAAGGACAAAGTTCTTTGTCTCCACAGACTCCTAAGTGCACCACTCACTCTTTTTCCCTCATCAATTCTATGATTCACCTCATCTTTCATAGACCCATCCGCTGACACGTCCACTCCCAAATATCTGAATACGTTCACCTCCTCCATACTCTCTCCCTCCAATCTGATATTCAATCTTTCATCACCTAATCTTTTTGTTATCCTCATAACCTTACTCTTTCCTGTATTCACCTTTAATTTTCTTCTTTTGCACACCCATACCAAATTCATCCACCAATCTCTGCAACTTCTCTTCAGAATCTCCCAAGAGCACAGTGTCATCGGCAAAGAGCAGCTGTGACAACTCCCACTTTGTGTGTGATTCTTTATCTTTTAACTCCACGCCTCTTGCCAAGACCCTCGCATTTACTTCTCTTACAACCCCATCTATAAATATATTAAACAACCACGGTGACATCACACATCCTTGTCTAAGGCCTACTTTTACTGGGAAAAAATTTCCCTCTTTCCTACATACTCTAACTTGAGCCTCACTATCCTCGTAAAAACTCTTCACTGCTTTCAGTAACCTACCTCCTACACCATACACTTGCAACATCTGCCACATTGCCCCCCTATCCACCCTGTCATACGCCTTTTTCCAAATCCATAAATGCCACAAAGACCTCTTTAGCCTTATCTAAATACTGTTCACTTATATGTTTCACTGTAAACACCTGGTCCACACACCCCCTACCTTTCCTAAAGCCTCCTTGTTCATCTGCTATCCTATTCTCCGTCTTACTCTTAATTCTTTCAATTATAACTCTACCATACACTTTACCAGGTACACTCAACAGACTTATCCCCCTATAATTTTTGCACTCTCTTTTATCCCCTTTGCCTTTATACAAAGGAACTATGCATGCTCTCTGCCAATCCCTAGGTACCTTACCCTCTTCCATACATTTATTAAATAATTGCACCAACCACTCCAAAACTATATCCCCACCTGCTTTTAACATTTCTATCTTTATCCCATCAATCCCGGCTGCCTTACCCCCTTTCATTTTACCTACTGCCTCACGAACTTCCCCCACACTCACAACTGGCTCTTCCTCACTCCTATATATATATATATATATATTACTGTAAAGCACAAATATGTAATGTAATCCAGTTCATCTTGCTTCCGTCACACGGGTCGCTGGTGCCTAATGTAATCCAAATAATGAATATCATAACTTACAAAAACAGGTACAAGCGTGCGAATCACTTTTAATTACGTTATGAAATATTTCTAATAAATGGGGCGTAATAAATTAGTTTATGGTAAAAATCTGTGTAATATGTGATAGCGGCAAGAAAGGCGTATTTGAATTAGTGTAATGTGTGTTAGCGGCAAGAAAGACGTATTTAAGTCAGTGTAATGTTTGATAGCGGCAGGAAAAACATTTAAATCAGCGTAATATGTGATAGCAGTAAGACAGATGTATTTAAATAAGCGTAATATGCAATAGCAGCAAGATAGACGTATTTAAGTCAGTGTAATATATGATAATAAGAATATACTGACATTTGATATATAATGCACAACCCACTGTTTAAACTACTTACAGTAAAATGTGGTTGTCTATGTGACCCTTCAAGACTGATGGTGGTGTCTTGATGCTGGTGAGAGACCTTGATCTCAGGACCTGTCACTACTTTTCCTTTCTTTGGATCGAACCTGATCTCATCCCATTCCCCAAGCGCTGTTTGATCCTGTATATTCTTTTTCGTTTTCCGTGAGTTTGATAATAATAATAATAATAATATTTACCTATATGATTTTTTCAATAAAATGAGACTGATTGTATGACAATTCCCAATAAAACTATGTAAATAAATGGATAAACTTAATGGAGCTGAAATAATATGTAAATTAAATCCAGTAAGATTGTGTACATTAAGTCCTGTATAATTATTTGAGTATGTAGCTCATACCTGGCAAGGTTAGCAGGATATAACAACAGTCTGGTAGGAGTCAGGGAAACATTACGTCAGCAGCACAACTTGGGTATAATCACTCTGGTGTTTAGGGAAATTAGAATCACCTCATTGTTTGTATTAATAATAGAGGGGAATGTTTATATTAATATTAGATGGAATGTTTATATTAATATTAGAGAGAATTTTTATGTTATTGTCAGAGGGAATGTTTATATTAATATCAGAGGGAATGTTTATATTAATATTAGAGAGAAGGTTTATGTTATTGTCAGAGGGAATGTTTATATTAATATTAGAGGGAATGTTTATATTAATATTAGAGAGAATTTTTATGTTATTGTCAGAGGGAATGTTTATATTAATATCAGAGGGAATGTTTATATTAATATTAGAGAGAAGGTTTATGTTATTGTCAGAGGGAATGTTTATATTAATATTAGAGGGAATGTTTATATTAATATTAGAGAGAATTTTTATGTTATTGTCAGAGGGAATGTTTATATTAATATCAGAGGGAATGTTTATATTAATATTAGAGAGAAGGTTTATGTTATTGTCAGAGGGAATGTTTATATTAATATTAGAGGGAATGTTTATATTAATATTAGAGAGAATTTTTATGTTATTGTCAGAGGGAATGTTTATATTAATATCAGAGGGAATGTTTATATTAATATTAGAGAGAAGGTTTATGTTATTGTCAGAGGGAATGTTTATATTAATATTAGAGAGAATGTTTGTAGTGGGAATGTTTATATTAATATCAGAGGGAATGTTTGTAGTAATATTAGATAAATACCTGGAACTATATTTTTACTGTTTATTGGGGGGGCATTTAAATTAATTCCAGGGAAGTAATCTGCAATAATTCTAGAAAATATGTTTCTTGCTATCAGGAATTGTGTTACCTACAATCAGGAATTGTGTTACCTACAATCAGGCATTGTGTTACCTACAATCAGGAATTGTGTTACCTACAATCAGGCATTGTGTTACCTACAATCAGGCATTGTGCTTTGCACAGTCAGAGACATTGTATTATCTGTAATCAGGAATTGTGTTCTCAACAATAGGGAATTGTGTTCTTTGTAATCAGGAATTATATTATTTAGAATCAGACATTGTATCCTACATAATTAGGAATTGTGTTCTCAACAATCAGGAATTGTATTGTCTGCAATCAGAAATTGTGTTCTTTACAATCATTGTATTCTCTATAATCAGGAATTGTATTCTCCACAATTAAAAACTCTGATCTGTACAATCAGGAATTCTCGTACATTCAGATTGGCAGGAATTAAATTTTGCAAAATAGAAAAGGGATTAATTCGAGTATGCTGTGCAGACTAAAGAGTAGTAAGGACGTATCAGGAGAGCACATGAGGTGATCAGCTGTGCATACTTCAGAGCAATAAGGACGTATCAGGTAAAACACACCGCGTAAATTAATTCTGGTAAATCAAGTTAATACGGGACATAATTTAAATTAAAATGAGCTGAATATGTAAATGACACTTACTAACATCCACTTGGTATTATTGGGAGGGACTAGCCATCGATTAGTAGTGTGGGAGCTATAGTAGTGGTTTAGTGATGAGCTGGAGAAATATTAATGGAAATAAGTCACTTTTTCTGACTTTTTTGGGTTATCCCAGGTTCTCTACACATATTCTGCTATGTATGATAATCTGTGTCACTGTATTTATGTATACCTAAATAAACTTAGCGGTGTTAGGGCGGAGTGGGAGTGACTGATGGGATAGTAGTAGTTTCGTGGGAAAATAATAGTGGCTGACCAGTTTAATGTGCTGATGGGATGGTAAACGTTAGTTTAGTGGTGTAGGAGTGGGAAGAGAGTGGCTAGTGTAATGGTGTGGGGTGGGATAAGTGGTTAGTTTAGTGATGTTAGGTGGGATGTGACTGGCTAGTTTAGTGGTGTGAGTATGGGATGTAAGTAGCTAGTTTAGTGGTGTGGGGATGGGATGTGACTGTCTAGTGGTGTTGGGTGGGATGTGAGTGGCTAGTTTAGTGGTGCTCGGTGGGATGTAACTGGCTAGTTTAGTGGTGTGGGGATGGATGTGACTGTCTAGTTTAGTGATGTGGTGTGGGATGTGACTGGCTAGTTTAGTGGTATGGGGTGGGATGCGATTGGCTAGTTTAGTGGTGTTGGGTGGGATGTGCCTGGCTAGTTTAGTGGTGTTGGGTGGGATATGACTGACTAGTTTGGTGATGTGGGGTGGGATGTGACTGGCTAGTTTAGTGGTGTTGGTGGGATGTGACTGGCTAGTTTAGTGGTGTGGGGATGGGATGTGACTGTCTGGTTTAGTGGTTTTGGGTGGGATGCGACTGGCTAGTTTAGTGGTGTGGGGTGGGATATGACTGGCTAGTTTAGTGGTGTTGGGTGGGATGTGACTGGCTAGTTTAGTGGTGTGGGGATGGGATGTGGCTGTCTAGTTTAGTGGTGTTGGGTGGGATATGGCTGGCTAGTTTAGTTGTGTAGGTTGGGATGTGACTGGCTAGTTTAGTGGTGTTGGGTGGGATGTGACTGGCTAGTTTAGTGGTGTGGGGATGGGATGTGACTGTCTGGTTTAGTGGTTTTGGGTGGGATGCGTCTGGCTAGTTTAGTGGTGTGGGGTGGGATATGACTGGCTAGTTTAGTGGTGTTGGGTGGGATGTGACTGGCTAGTTTAGTGGTGTGGGGATGGGATGTGACTGTCTAGTTTAGTGGTGTTGGGTGGGATATGGCTGGCTAGTTTAGTTGTGTAGGTTGGGATGTGACTGGCTAGTTTAGTGGTGTTGGGTGGGATATGACTGGCTAGTTTAGTGGTGTGGGGTGGGATGTGACTGGCTAGTTTAGTTGTGTAGGGTGGGATGTGACTGGCTAGTTTAGTTGTGTTGGGTGGGATATGACTGGCTAGTTTAGTGGTGTGGGGTGGGATGTGACTGGCTAGTTTAGTGGTGGTGGGTGGGATGCGACTGGCTAGTTTAGTGGTATGGGGTGGGATGTGACTGGCTGGTTTAGTGATGTTAGGTGGGATGTTACTGGCTAGTTTAGTGGTATGGGGATGGGATGTGACTGTCTGGTTTAGTGGTTTTGGGTGGGATGCGACTGGCTAGTTTAGTGGTGTGGGGTGGGATATGACTGGCTAGTTTAGTGGTGTTGGGTGGGATGTGACTGGCTAGTTTAGTGGTGTGGGGATGGGATGTGACTGGCTAGTTTAGTTGTGTAGGTTGGGATGTGACTGGCTAGTTTAGTGGTGTTGGGTGGGATATGACTGGCTAGTTTAGTGGTGTGGGGTGGGATGTGACTGGCTAGTTTAGTTGTGTAGGGTGGGATGTGACTGGCTAGTTTAGTTGTGTTGGGTGGGATATGACTGGCTAGTTTAGTGGTGTGGGGTGGGATGTGACTGGCTAGTTTAGTGGTGGTGGGTGGGATGCGACTGGCTAGTTTAGTGGTATGGGGTGGGATGTGACTGGCTGGTTTAGTGATGTTAGGTGGGATGTTACTGGCTAGTTTAGTGGTGTTGAGTGGGATATGACTGGCTAGTTTAGTGGTGTGGGGTGGGATGTGACTGGTTAGTTTAGTGGTGTTGGGTGGGATGTGACTGCCTAGTTTTGAGGTGTGAGGTGGGATGTGACTGTCTAGTTTAATGGTGTGAGGTGGGATGTGACTGTCTAGTTTAGTGGTGTGGGGTGGGATGTGACTGTCTCGTTTAGTGGTGTGGGGTGGGATGTGACTGGCTAGTTTAGTGGTGTTGAGTGGGATATGACTGGCTAGTTTAGTGGTGTTGGGTGGGATGTGACTGGTTAGTTTAGTGGTGTTGGGTGGGATGTGACTGCCTAGTTTTGAGGTGTGAGGTGGGATGTGACTGTCTAGTTTAATGGTGTGAGGTGGGATGTGACTGTCTAGTTTAGTGGTGTGGGGTGGGATGTGACTGTCTTGTTTAGTGGTGTGGGGTGGGATGTGACTGGCTAGTTTAGTGGTGTGGGGTGGGATGTGACTGGCTAGTTTAGTGGTGTGGGGTGGGATGTGACTGGCTAGTTTAGTGTCTTCAACATAGTGCTTACTCACAACTGACAGTTGCTGTCCCACTATTGTTATCACTCTCGTGATGGACTATATTCACAATCACTTCAGTCTACCACTAGCACAGACACGACGACTACAACCACTACTACCACCATTACCACTGCCTGGAAGACTACCACCACACCATCGCCGCCTACCCTGGTCCCTTGATGCAAGAGGCCCACAACCACAGGGTTGGCAGTAATCCTGTTACACGAAGGTCTTCTATACCTCGTGTGTGTTGTGGTCGGGTCCTCCAGCACCATCATGTTAGCCCATCTTTCCTTTGTAAGGCCCGCTCGACTCTCCCGAAGTAGGATTAGTCGCCCCTCTGTCTTTTGTCGCTTCCAAATGTCATTTCCAAATTCAGTAGTAAACAAAAGCAGCAGCTGTTTTGTTTTTTGCCCTTACGCGGATTTAAATACATCTCTCTTTCCGTTATGACATATTACGCTGATTTAAATACTTTTTCCTTACCGCTATCACACATTACGCTGATTTAAATACGTCTTTCTTGTCGCTATCACACATTACGGTGATTTAAATACGTCTTCTTTGCCTCTATCACACATTACACTGATTTAAATACGTCTTATCGTAAGTTGTGTGTGGACTGCTGGGCACTCTGTGTCGTGTAAGTAGATTATAAACAGTGGCTGAGGTATTTAACCTTTGTCTCACAAGAAATTCCTCCAGGTCAGTTCCATCTCTCATAATCCATTGCTCACCAGGAAATATAATAATGTTCCATCTCCCATAATCCAGGCTATAACATGGGTGTTCATTCCTTACCAGGGAATATAACGTTCCATCTTTCATGACCCGGGCTGTATAACATGGGTGTTCAGTGTTCACCATTGAATGTAACGTTCCATCTCTCATAGATGAGCAGGATTTTTTTTTAACTCTGTATCTTTTCAAAGAGACCAGATTGAGTTGAAATTTACGTCCCTCTCCTCCCTAAAATATTTTAATGGTAGGGCAACGCTAAGGCTGGTAATGACAATATACGTGTTTTTCTCGATTTGCTGATATTCAAGAGAGGTTCTACCTTGGGTGAGGTCACAGAAGGCCTCAGTAACTGACAGTGTGTACTCACCTAGTTGAGGTTGCAGGGGTCGAGTCCAAGCTCCTGTGTGATGAATAACACTTGTCTATCTGCTGAGAGTGTGTGCTGACTAACACTTGTGTGTCTGCTTAGAGTGTGTGCTGACTAACACTTGTGTGCCTGCTGAGAGTGTGTGCTGACTAACACTTGTGTGCCTGCTGAGAGTGTGTGCTAACACTTGTGTGCCTGCTGAGAGTGTGTGCTGACTAACACTTGTGCCTGCTGAGAGTGTGTGCTGACTAACACTTGTGTGCCTGCTGAGAGTGTGTGCTGACTAACACTTGTGTGCCTGCTGAGAGTGTGTGCTGACTAACACTTGTGTGCCTGCTGAGAGTGTGTGCTAACTAACACTTGTGTACCTGCTGAGAGTGTGTGCTGACTAACACTTGTGTGCCTGCTGAGAGTGTGTGCTGACTAACACTTGTGTGCCTGCTGAGAGTGTGTGCTGACTAACACTTGTGTGCCTGCTGAGAGTGTGTGCTAACACTTGTGTGCCTGCTGAGAGTGTGTGCTGACTAACACTTGTGCCTGCTGAGAGTGTGTGCTGACTAACACTTGTGTGCCTGCTGAGAGTGTGTGCTGACTAACACTTGTGTGCCTGCTGAGAGTGTGTGCTGACTAACACTTGTGTGCCTGCTGAGAGTGTGTGCTAACTAACACTTGTGTGATTGCTAAGAGTGTGTGCTGACTAACACTTGTGTGCTTGCTAAGAGTGTGTGCTGACTAACACTTGTGTGCTTGCTAAGAATGTGTGCTGACTAACACTTGTGTGCCTGCTGAGAGTGTTTGTTGACTAACACTTGTGTGCCTGCTAAGAGTGTGTGCTGACTAACACTTGTGTGCTTGCTAAGAGTGTGTGCTGACTAACACTTGTGTGTCTGCTGACAGTGTATTTACTAACACTTGTGTGCTTACCGTGGATACGCATCTGAATGCCTTATGTGAACCGCTAAACCAGGTGGGTCACTCAGCAGGAGAAGTGTGTTTTATCCTCCGTCCAGGTAAGTGCTCTCACAAAGTCTTGAAGATCTGCAGTGAAGAAGACGCATCCATAATTATATCAATTTTATACAATAAAACTAACAAGACGAGACATTATGATTTTGTGAGTTAATACTGTGTACTCTCTCTCTCTCTCTCTCTCTCTCTCTCCCCTCTCTCTCTCTCTCTCTCTCTCTCTCTCCTCTCTCTCATCTCTCTCTCTCTCTCCTCTCTCTCTCTCTCTCTCTCTCTCTCTCTCTCTCTCTCTCTCTCTCTCTCTCTCTCTCTCTCTCTCTCTCTCTCTCTCTCCTCTCTCTCTCTCCTCTCCTCTCTCTCTCTCTCTCTTCTCTCTCCCCTCTCTCTCTCTCTCTCCTCCTCTCTCTCTCTCTCTCTCTCTCTCTCTCTCCTCTCTCCTCTCTCTCTCTCTCTCTCTCTCTCTCTCTCTCTCTCTCTCTCTCACTCTCTCTCTCTCTCTCTCTCTCCTCTCTCTCTCTCTCTCTCTCTCTCTCCTCTCTCTCTCCCTCTCTCTCTCTCTCTCTCTCTCTCTCTCTCTCTCACTCCTCTCTCTTCTCTCTCTCATCATCTCTCTCTCTCTCCCTCTCCTCTCTCATCTTCTCTCTCTCATCTCTCACTCTCACTCTCACTCTCTCACTGTCACTCACTCTTGATTATTTGAGGAATGAGGCTGGCTTGGATTAGCGTGCATCTCTTGGTGAGAGTTAAGGAGAATCTATACTGTAGCCTTGTGAGACTACATCAGCATCTGAGCCCTACTAAGCACCTGTGAGATGTGGCAGGTGAAGTCCCGCAAGTAAGTTTCCCAACTGACAAATACCTCTTTGTAAAGTTATGGGATGCTTGCATGCAGTGTTATTGTACTATATTACGTTGAGTCTGCAGCATCCAAGTCTTGGACTGATAGCAAAACGTTATCATCAAAGCGAATTTTTTTTTCCAGAACATTTGAAACGGTGGTCTTAGTCAGAGACCCTCTTCAGGAGAGAGGCAAAAATATACTAGTCGATTTTTTTTTTCGTGTTTCAATTTTTTGTCCAAGTGTTTTCTAACTTTGCATCTGTCCGTGTTTGTGACTCTTAACCTAAGCATTGCTATCATTATCTTTCACGTTATAGTGACGCTGTCATAATACCCTGCTAAATTAACTAAACACACTTGTGCGAGAGTTTGAAGCGGTCCATGCGGGTTGATATATATATATATATATGTATATATATATATATATATATATATATATATATATTATATATAATAATATATATATATATAATCATAGGTAGTAGGTTGGTAGACAGCAACCACCCAGGGAGGTACTACCGTCCTGCCAAGTGAGTGTAAAACGAAAGCCTGTAATTGTTTTACATGATGGTAGGATTGCTGGTGTCTTTTGTCTGTCTCATAAATATGCAAGATTACAGGTACGTCTTGCTACTTCTACTTTTACTTACACTTAGGTCACACTACACATACATGTACATTTTTATTTATACACACTCATCTGAGTTTTCTTTGATTTTATCTTAATAGTTCTTGGTCTTATTACTTTTCCTTTTATATCCATGGGGAAGTGGAATAAGAATCTTTCCTCCGTAAGCCATGCGTGTTGTAAAAGTCAACTAAAATGCCGGGAACAATGGGCTAGTAACCCCTTTTCCTGTAAAGATTACTAAAAAGAATAAGAAGAAGAAAATTGTCAAAGTGGGAAGTCTGAATGTGCGTGGATGTTGTGCAAATGATAAGAAAGAGATGATTGTGGATGTTATGAATGAGAAGAAACTGGATGTCCTGGCTTTAAGTGAAACAAAGCTGAAGGGGGTGGGAGAGTTTCAATGGAGAGGAATAAATGGGATTAGGTCAGGGGTTTCAAATAGAGTTAGAGCTAAAGAAGGAGTAGCAATAATGTTGAAGGATAAGCTATGGCAGGAAAAGAGGGACTACAAATGCATAAATTCAAGGATTATGTGGAGTTAAATAAAGATTGGATGTGAAAAGTGGGTTATAGTAAGCGTATATGCACCTGGAGAAGAGAGAAGCGTAGAGGAGAGAGAGAGATTCTGGGAAATGTTGAGTGAATGCGTGGGGAGTTTTGAATCAAGTGTGAGAGTAATGGTGGTTGGGGATTTCAATGCTAAAGTGGGTAAAAATGTTATGGAGGGAGTAGTAGGTAAATTTGGGGGTGCCAGGGTAATGTAAATGGGGAGTCTTTAATTGAGCTATGTGTAGAAAGAAATTTGGTAATAAGTAATACATATTTTATGAAAAAGAGGATAAATAAATATACAAGGTATGATGTAGCACGTAATGAAAGTAGTTTGTTAGATTATGTATTGGTGGATAAAAGGTTGATGGGTAGCTCCAGGATGTACATGTTTATAGAGGGGGAACTGATATATCAGATCATTATTTAGTTGTAGCTACAGTTAGAGTAAGAGGTAGATGGGAAAAGAGGAAGGTGGCAACAACAAGTAAGAGGGAGGTGAAAGTGTATAAACTAAGGGAGGAGGAAGTTCGGGCGAGATATAAGCGACTATTGGCAGAAAGGTGGGCTAGTGCAAAGATGAGTATGGGGGGGTTGAAGAGGGTTGGAATAGTTTTAAAAATGCAGTATTAGAATGTGGGGCAGAAGTTTGTGGTTATAGGAGGGTGGGGGCAGGAGGAAAGAGGAGAGATTGGTGGAATGATGAAGTAAAGGGTGTGATAAAAGAGAAAAAGGTAGCTTACGAGAGGTTTTTACAAAGCAGAAGTGTTATAAGAAGAGCAGAGTATATGGAGAGTAAAAGAAAGGTGAAGAGTGTGGTGAGAGAGTGCAAAAGGAGAGCAGATGAAAGAGTGGGAGAGGCACTGTCAAGAAATTTTAATGAAAATAAGAAAAAAATTTGGAGTGAGTTAAACAAGTTAAGAAAGCCTAGGGAAAGTATGGATTTGTCAGTTAAAAACAGAGTAGGGGAGTTAGTAGATGGGGAGATGGAGGTATTAGGTAGATGGCGAGAATATTTTGAGGAACTTTTAAATGTTAAGGAAGAAAGGGAGGCGGTAATTTCATGCACTGGCCAGGGAGGTATACCATCATTTAGGAGTGAAGAAGAGCAGAATGTAAGTGTGGTGGAGGTACGTGAGGCATTACGTAGAATGAAAGGGGGTAAAGCAGCTGGAACTGATGGGATCATGACAGAAATGTTAAAAGCAGGGGGGATATAGTGTTGGAGTGGTTGGTACTTTTGTTTAATAAATGTATGAAAGAGGGGAAGGTACCTAGGGATTGGCGGAGAGCATGTATAGTCCCTTTATATAAAGGGAAAGGGGACAAAAGAGATTGTAAAAATTATAGAGGAATAAGTTTACTGAGTATACCAGGAAAAGTATACGGTAGAGTTATAATTGAAAGAATTAGAGGTAAGACAGAATGTAGAATTGCGGATGAGCAAGGAGGCTTCAGAGTGGGTAGGGGATGTGTAGATCAAGTGTTTACATTGAAGCATATATGTGAACAGTATTTAGATAAAGGTAGGGAAGTTTTTATGGCATTTATGGATTTAAAAAAGGCATATGATAGAGTGGATAGAGGAGCAATGTGGCAGATGTTGCAAGTTTATGGAATAGGTGGTAAGTTACTAAATGCTGTAAAGAGCTTTTATGAGGATAGTGAGGCTCAGGTTAGAGTGTGTAGAACAGAGGGAGAATACTTCCCGGTAAAAGTAGGTCTTAGACAGGGATGTGTAATGTCACCATGGTTGCTTAATATATTTATAGATGGGGTTGTAAAAGAAGTAAATGCTAGGGTGTTCGGGAGAGGGGTGGGATTAAATTATGGGGAATCAAATTCAAAATGGGAATTGACACAGTTACTTTTTGCTGATGATACTGTGCTTATGGGAGATTCTAAAGAAAAATTGCAAAGGTTAGTGGATGAGTTTGAGAATGTGTGTAAAGGTAGAAAGTTGAAAGTGAACATAGAAAAGAGTAAGGTGATGAGGGTATCAAATGATTTAGATAAAGAAAAATTGGATATCAAATTGGGGAGGAGGAGTATGGAAGAAGTGAATGTTTTCAAATACTTGGGAGTTGACGTGTCGGCGGATGGATTTATGAAGGATGAGGTTAATCATAGAATTGATGAGGGAAAAAAGGTGAGTGGTGCGTTGAGGTATATGTGGAGTCAAAAAACGTTATCTATGGAGGCAAAGAAGGGAATGTATGAAAGTATAGTAGTACCAACACTCTTATATGGATGTGAAGCTTGGGTGGTAAATGCAGAAGCGAGGAGACGGTTGGAGGCAGTGGAGATGTCCTGTCTAAGGGCAATGTGTGGTGTAAATATTATGCAGAAAATTCGGAGTGTGGAAATTAGGAGAAGGTGTGGAGTTAATAAAAGCATTAGTCAGAGGGCAGAAGAGGGGTTGTTGAGGTGGTTTGGTCATTTAGAGAGAATGGATCAAAGTAGAATGACATGGAAAGCATATAAATCTATAGGGGAAGGAAAGAGGGTAGGGGTCGTCCTCGAAAGGGTTGGAAAGAGGGGTAAAGGGGGTTTTGTGGGCGAGGGGCTTGGACTTCCAGCAAGCGTGCATGAGCGTGTTAGATAGGAGTGAATGGAGACGAATGATACTTGGGACCTGACGATCTGTTGGAGTGTGAGCAGGGTAATATTTAGTGAAGGGATTCAGGGAAACCGGTTATTTTCTTATAGTCGGACTTGAGTCCTGGAAATGGGAAGTACAATGCCTGCACTTTAAAGGAGTGGTTTGGGATATTGGCAGTTTGGAGGGATATGTTGTGTATCTTTATACGTATATGCTTCTAAACTGTTGTATTCTGAGCACCTCTGCAAAAGCAGTGATAATGTGTGAGTGTGGTGAAAGTGTTGAATGATAATCTAACGGGCTCAGAAACCAGACCTGCTCCCCCCAACAACTACAAACAATCGCACTGGGATGGTCCAATAGTGGAAAATATAGCCTCAACGATGCTTCAGAGTGTGTCAGGGAAGGATAGAGCCCGCCTGCTGGCAGTGAGAGCCCCTCATGCTGGGGACTTTTTGTTGGCTGTTCCCAACTCCAGCCTTGGCACACGCCTCGACCCACAGACCATCCGCATCGGTGTTGCCCTTCGACTTGCCGCCCCTATTCTCGCCGAACACAGGTGTATTTGTGGCAGTGAAGCAGCAGACCGATTCGGGTACCATGGTCTTGTGTGCCGTAAATCCGAGGGAAAGATTGCAAGACATGAGGAGGTTTAATAACATTATCAAGAGGAGCCTCACAACAGCTGGATGCCCAGCAGTAAGGGAGCCACCACAACTATGCAGATCTGACGGCAGCCAGAAGCGTCCAGATGGTATCACCCTTCAAGCCTGGACAGATGGGAAGCAGGTGGTGTGGGACTATACATGTGCATCTACCTTGGCTGATACCTATCTCCAATACACCAGGGAGGAAGGAGGGGCAGCTGCCAGCTTTAGGGAGTCCCAAAAGTCTAGAAAATATGGAGAACTTGCCCATCATTATATGTTTGTTCCCATAGGCTCAGAGACCCTTGGCTCATGGGGAAAGAGTGCATCTAATTTCCTTAAGGAGCTGGGAAAAAGACTCATCAGGGTAACTAGGGATCCCAGGGCAGCTAGTTTTCTGTTCCAGCGGCTCAGTGCGGCTGTTCAAAGGGGTAATACATGCTGCATTTTGGGCACACGCCCCAGCTCTGAGGAGCTGGATGAGATTTTCGCCTTAATAATCGGTGATACACACGTAACAACATGTACCGTATATGCCACCTTTATATCAACAATGTATCTCTTAAATCTTCTGTACCATATTATGTAATAAAATATTCCTATTGGTAAAAAAAAAATAGTTTAAAAGATGGGGTGGTAGGGGAAGTGGAATATTCAAATGGCTTCAGGAAGAAATCCAAATATTCTTCCTTGAAGCCTTTTTATCCACTTCTCCGAGGCTATGGGTCCCACAATTTGCACCAGAGGTGGACCCCATCCTATATATATATATATAATATATATATATATATATATATATATATATATATAATATATATATATATATATATATATATATATATATATATAATACACACATATACATATACATATACAGACTTGTGAAATCACACGTATCAGTGAAGCTGCTAAATTTGTGCCATAATGGAGGTAATAAAAATATATATAACACATTTACCTCTTTCATCTGCATTAGAGAAACTCAGGAAGTATTCAGAGGGAGAACAGTGTACAGTGATAATGCAAAGATTTTTCATATCTCTACTCTTCGTCTACAATACAAACTCAGCCAACGACGAGAGGAAAAAAAATCGCGTCAGAGAAGCAAAATTTCCAGTCGAATTCTGACCGTCAAACATAGGCAAGAGGGACACTTGTCCAGCCCAAATTTCTTTTTTTTTTTATTCCACGTGAAGTGGTTCCCAAGAAAAATAATAACTTTGACGAGAATTATTTTTTATTTAGATGAAATTGTTCTAAGACTTGATTTCGTGAAATGCCTTCAAATATGTTTATATCTGGGCTGTGATGCCGCCAGCTGTTTGTTCTCGGCAGCCATTTCTAGCCTAAATATTGTCAGCTTTTATTTCGTAATCAGTTTCATTCTTCCCTGGGGAGGGAGGAAGGGAAGGCAGGGATAGCATGTGTGATGACTAAGGGGAGAAGGTAGGGAGGGTAAGAGGGGAAGAAAATGAGAGGGAGAAATGGAGCATTGTATAGAGGGAGAGAGAGAGAGAGGGGAGAGAGAAGAGGACGAGATAGAGAGAGAGGGAGGAAGGGATAGAGAGGAAGGAAGGAAGAGGAACGATAAGGATGGGGAGGGAGGGAGAGGAATAAATAGAAAGAAGGAGGGATTAAGGGAGGGGGGGAGTATAGGGAGAGATGGAAGCATGAGGGTGGCCGCCTGACTCACCGTGTTTATACCTGGCCGGTCATTAGTGTCATCTGCATATTGATGAGACTAATTAACCTCCTGGGAACCCACCTGATTCCCCAGGATCAAGTATTTAAAAGATCCAATTAGGGTTTTTTCCTCATAAAATACTCGATCAATTACAAGGAAAATCAAGCACATTTTATATATTCATTTAGGGAATAAAACAAGAGATGTAGATGAAGTTTTTATGGTGAGAAATTGTTTTGGTATAGCTTGTACTAGGACCTCCATTTGTCACTGACTGTTATGGTGGGAGTGTGAAGTGTCTGGGGGAGGGACGAGGAGAGGGCAGGTAAGGGTGGGGGAGGAGAGGGGGGAAAAGGAGGAAGAGAGAAAGAAGGGGAAGGTGAGGGAGAAGGGGAAAACAGAGAAATGAAAGAAAGTTATATTTCATCTTTATATATCGTTAGTAAGGCTTCATTTAGATTATATAGCACAGTTTTGGTCTCCATGTTACAGAGAAGACAAAGGCGCTGGAATACATACAGAGAATGATGACAAATTAGTCTACTATATCAGAAATATTGCATAGAAAGATAGGTTAAAGGCACTGAACTTGTACTCTGGAGTATAAAGTCAGCACAATACCAGTGATATAATTAAAGTATACAAATAAAAAATCGGAATAAATAGAGAAGATACAATAAACGTTGTACCAAGGTAACATTGCCAACCTTAGTTCCCTTCTCGTAATGACTTTCATATTATTACACAGCCTCTTCCTTGTGGTCCATCGCACCATCCAAGGCTCTGTAACATTTTTAATAACTCTACAGTTATGTTTTTCAGGGTTGGGGGTATAGTTGAGGATATTATACGACTGTTAAATGTTAACTGTGAACCCCCCTGCTCCTTTATCCTATGAAATGGTGTAAAAATAGGTAGAATGTTGGTATTGTCATTTGCAGATGGAGGACGAAGCCTTCACGGCTCCTTGCATTAAATGACACACTGATTTACCATTTCACATCATTGTGTCAGTAACTAGGAATACACATGTTTTAAATTTTATGATGGTTATGGTGGTGTCCATTATTCTGGCATTTACCTCGGTGCCACGCTCAGCACATTAATCCCTCTACAAGTTTTACACTTCTCCCCAACACCTTTCCTTACACGCGGAGGGAAAGTCACTCCAGCCAAATTAATCACCCACCTCGTGATTAATTACTCAATTGGAAAACACTTTATCAGTCAAGTGAAGTCTGTTTTAATTATTGTTACTCTATGTATGGCTTATTATTATTATTATTATTATTATTATTATTATTATTATTATTATTATTATTATTATTATTATATTCAGTGTTACATCACTTGGGGGGAATGTGGGGCATTGAGGCTCAGTGTAAGGAAGGGAAGGTCAGGTTCAATTCCTTGGATCAAGAAGCCTTCACCGGCATCAAGGAACCTCCCTTCCAGCCCCTTTGATGGTAGTCAATTGTTAGGCTTAAAAAGAAGAGAATTGTTGAAACTGCGTGTGTGTGTGTGTTAGTGTGTGTGTATTTGTGTGTATAATTTATCTTGGCGTCGGTGTGATTGATTCTGGTCAGTGATTACGGACCATCAGGAGGCAGGAAAACACCACCGGCTTATCCCTCTATTAATAGTGAAAAATTAACCTCCAGCCTTGAGCTTTACCTGACAAATTATCCTTTTGCACTCCCGATTATTTAGTATTCAAATGAGGTGAAGTTGTGTGTTCAGACTGTGGAGTATTGTGTCCCCCCGTGGTCACTACCTCCGGGGGTTGTGTCTCCCCGTAGTTACTACCTCCAGGGGTTGTGTATCCCCATGATCACTAACTACAGGGATTGTAGGTCCCCATTGGTTAATTTTCGTATCCGAAATCACGTGTTGGTGTAATTATTTCGCGCGCGTGTGTGTGTCTGTGTGTATATATATGTATGTATGTACGTATATATATGCGTGTGTAGATATTTATTAATGAATGTGTCGGCAGATTGGTCTTCTTAAGACTAGGTAAATCACAACTTAAATGATGATTGAGGAAAGTTTGGGAACTAAAGAAGTGTATCATTGATTCCGAAAAGGTGAATACATTACACGATATCTATTTTTTCTTTTTGCTTGTCAGGAAAATATCTCCTGGTGAAAACAAAAATAAAGACAACTACTGTGAACTCTTTCACGTGTTCCACTTTTGAAGCATGACCTAACATGTTACACAAAGTAGTCGGGTGTCTGTCATCAAGCGTCGGCTGCTTGCCACTGTCTCCGTTATATATTCTCCTGACAGGCATCGTTGTCAGGTAATGACCCGTTAAGTGATTAAGCATTCTCTGGCGTACTGGTGCTGGTATCACTGGTTCACCATCAACTGGCATACTGGTGCTGGTATCACTGGTTTACCATCAGCTGGCATACTGGTGCTGATATCACTGGTTCACCATCAGCTGGCATACTGGTGCTGGTATCACTGGTTCACCATCAACTGGCATACTGGTGCTGGTATCACTGGTTCACCATCAGCTGGCATACTGGTGCTGGTATCACTGGTTCACCAAACAGCTGGCATACTGGTGCTGGTATCACTGGTTCACCATCAACTGCATACTGGTGCTGGTATCACTGGTTCACCATCAGCTGGCATACTGGTGCTGGTATCACTGGTTCACCATCAACTGGCATACTGGTGCTGGTATCACTGGTTTACCATCAGCTGGCATACTGGTGCTGATATCACTGGTTCACCATCAGCTGGCATACTGGTGCTGGTATCACTGGTTCACCATCAACTGCATACTGGTGCTGGTATCACTGGTTCACCATCAACTGCATACTGGTGCTGGTATCACTGGTTCACCATCAGCTGGCATACTGGTGCTGGTATCACTGGTTCACAATCAACTGGCATACTGGTGCTGGTATCACTGGTTCACCATCAACTGGCATACTGGTGCTGGTATCACTGGTTCCCCCATCAACTGGCATACTGGTGCTGGTATCACTGGTTCACCATCAACTGGCATACTGGTACTGGTATCACTGGTTCACCATCAACTGGCATACTGGTGCTGGTATCACTGGTTCACCATCAACTGGCATACTGGTGCTGGTATCACTGGGTTCACCATCAACTGGCATACTGGTGCTGGTATCACTGGTTCACCATCAACTGGCATACTGGTGCTGGTATCACTGGTTCACCATCAACTGGCATACTGGTGCTAGTATCACTGGTTCACCATCAACTGGCATACTGGTGCTGGTATCACTGGTTCACCATCAACTGGCATACTGGTTCTGGTTACACTGGTTCACCATCAACTGGCATACTGGTGCTGGTATCACTGGTTCACCATCAACTGGCATACTGGTGCTGGTATCACTGCTTCACCATCAACTGGCATACTGGTGCTGGTATCACTGGTTCACCATCAACTGGAATGCTGGTGCTGGTATCACTGGTTCACCATCAACTGGCATACTGGTGCTGGTATCACTGGTTCACCATCAACTGGCATACTGGTGCTGGTATCACTGGTTCTCCATCAACTGGCATACTGGTGCTGGTATCACTGGTTCACCATCAGCTGACATACTGGTGCTGGTATCACTGGTTCACCATCAACTGGCATACTGGTGCTGGTATCACTGGTTCACCATCAACTGGCATACTGGTGCTGGTATCACTGCTTCACCATCAACTGGCATACTGGTGCTGGTATCACTGGTTCACCATCAGCTGGCATACTGGTGCTGGTATCACTGGTTCACCATCAACTGGCATACTGGTGCTGGTATCACTGGTTCACCATCAACTGACATACTGGTGCTGGTATCACTGGTTCACCATCAACTGGCATACTGGTGCTGGTATCACTGGTACACCAACTGGCGTACTGGTGCTGGTATCACTGATTCACCATCAACTGGCATACTGTTGCTGGTATCACTGGTTCACCATCCACTGGCATACTGGTACTGGTATCACTGGTTCACCATCAACTGGCATACTGGTGCTGGTATCACTGGTTCACCATCAACTGGCATACTAGTGCTGGTATCACTGGTTCACCATCAGCTGCATACTGGTGCTGGTATCACTGGTTCACCATCCACTGGCATACTGGTGCTGGTATCACTGGTTCACCATCAACTGGCATACTGGTGCTGGTATCACTGGTTCACCATCAACTGGCGTACTGGTGCTGGTATCACTGGTTCACCATCAACTGGCATACTGGTGCTGGTATCACTGGTTCACCATCAGCTGGCATACTGGTGCTGGTATCACTGGTTCACCATCAACTGGCATACTGGTGCTGGTATCACTGGTTCACCATCAACTGGCATACTGGTGCTGGTATCACTGCTTCACCATCAGCTGGCATACTGGTGCTGGTATCACTGGTTCACCATCAACTGGCATACTGGTGCTGGTATCACTGGTTCACCATCAACTGGCGTACTGGTGCTGGTATCACTGGTTCACCATCAGCTGGCATACTGGTGCTGGTATCACTGGTTCACCATCAACTGGCATACTGGTGCTGGTATCACTGGTTCACCATCAACTGGCATACTGGTGCTGGTATCACTGGTTCACCATCAACTGGCATACTGGTGCTGGTATCACTGGTTCACCATCAACTGGCATACTGGTGCTGGTATCACTGGTTTTACCATCAACTGGCATACTGGTGCTGGTATCACTGGTTCACCATCAACTGGCATACTGGTGCTGGTATCACTGGTTCACCATCAACTGGCATACTGGTGCTGGTATCACTGGTTCACCATCAACTGGCATACTGGTGCTGGTATCACTGGTTCACCATCAACTGCATACTGGTGCTGGAATCACTGGTTCACCATCAACTGGCATACTGGTGCTGGTATCACTGGTTCACCATCAGCTGGCATACTGGTGCTGGTATCACTGGTTCACCATCAACTGGCATACCGGCACTAGACTTTTCACCCGATAAAAAAAAATATTCATCAGTATCTCTGTAAGGTAATATTTTTTTCAACTATCAACTCGAGCAGAGTTATGCCAAGGCTTTTTGTGGGTGAGAACGTCCTCAACTGTGGTCCTCAGCTGTGGTCCTCACCCGTGGTCCTAACCCATGGTCCTCACCTGTGGTCCTCACTTCAGCTAATCTGTGGCCCCTCACCGCTCTGCGCCGGTCAAGCCTCTGAGGATAATCCTACTATATATTACAGGTAGTCGGTGGAGGCTCTCAATAATTGACAAGCAATGGTGGTGGTTAAGTTTTTAAGGAGACTTGAGCATAGTAATCCTCCAACACACACAAACAGATTCTTTGAACGCAAGGGACCAGGGACGCGGAAGCGAAAAACAAGAATGTGCTATACGAATATCAGGAAATTTCCCTTTTTAAGTTTTAAGATGGTCAGGAAGTGGAAAAATCTGGATGAGGAAATTTGGAAGCAGATTCGTTACTCAGGTATAGGAGTAGGTATCATAAGGGGACTTAAGACAAAGCCAGGGATAGTGTGTGACTTTGGTAGTTGGGAGCAGGTGTCAGGATCCGAGTCCGGACTCCAGTAGCCACGTCTAAGTCTGTACACACAGACACAGACACACACACACACATACACATACTCACATACTCACACACACACACACACACACACACACACACACACACACACACACACACACACACACACACACACACACACACACACACACACACACACACACACACACACAACACACATATACACACACACACACACACACACACACACACACACACACACACACACACACACACACACACACACACACACACACACACACACACACACACACACACAGGAGCTCGGACTCGACCCCCGCAACCTCAACTAGGTGAGTACACACACACACACACAATACAGGCCTAGTGTCTAATCGACATGTGCCTAGGACCAAATGGTAACTAACATACATACACATATACATACATACTCACATACTCACATACTCACATACTCACACACTCACACACACACACACACACACACACACACACACACACACACACACACACACACACACACACACACACACACACACACACACACACACACACACACATACACACACACACACACACACACACACACACACACATACACACATACATACTCACACACACACACACACACACACACACACACACACACACACACACACACACACACACACACACACACACATACACACACACACTCACACACACATACACACACATACACACACACACACACACACACACACACACACACACACACAACACACACACACACACACACACACACACACACACACACACACACACACACACACAGCGAAAGCCAGATCTGACCCGAAACTGTTGTACAGCCACATCAGGAGGAAAACAGTCAAGGACCAGGTAATCAGGCTAAGGAAGGAAGGAGGAGAGACAACAAGAAATGACCGTGAAGTATGTGAGGAACTAAACAAGAGATTCAAAGAAGTGTTCACAGAGGAGACAGAAGGGGCTCCAGAAAGACGGAGAGGTGGGGCACACCACCAAGTGCTGGACACAGTGCACACAACCGAGGTAGAAGTGAAGAGGCTTCTGAGTGAGCTAGATACCTCAAAGGCAATGGGGCCAGATAACATCTCCCCATGGGTATTGAGAGAGGGAGCAGAGGCGCTATGTGTACCCCTAACAACAATTTTCAATACATCTATCGAAACAGGGAGATTGCCTGAGGCATGGAAGACAGCAAATGTAGTCCCAATTTTTAAAAAAAAATGGAGACAGACATGAAGCATTAAACTACAGACCAGTGTCACTGGCATGTATAGTATGCAAAATCATGGAGAAGATTATCAGGAGAAGAGTGGTGGAACACCTAGAAAGGAATGATCTCATCAACAGCAGCCAACATGGTTTCAGGGACGGGAAATCCTGTGTCACAAACCTACTGGAGTTCTATGACATGGTGACAGCAGTAAGACAAGAGAGAGAGGGGTGGGTGGATTGCATATTTTGGGACTGCAAGAAGGCGTTTGACACAGTTCCACACAAGAGATTGGTGCAAAAACTGGAGGACCAAGCAGGGATAACAGGGAAGGCACTACACTGGATCAGGGAATACTTGTCAGGAAGACAGCAGCGAGTCATGGTACGTGGCAAGGTGTCAGAGTGGGCACCTGTGACCAGCGGGGTCCCACAGGGGTCAGTCCTAGGACCAGTGCTGTTTCTGGTATTTGTGAACGACATGACGGAAGGAATAGACTCTGAGGTGTCCCTGTTTGCAGATGACGTGAAGTTGAGAAGAATTCACTCGATCGAAGACAAGGCAGAACTACAAAGGGATCTGGACAGGCTGCAGACCTGGTCCAGCAATTGGCTCCTGGAGTTCAATCCCACCAAGTGCAAAGTCATGAGGATTGGGGAAGGGCAAAGAAGGCCGCAGACGGAGTACAGTCTAGGGGGTCAGAGACTACAAACCTCACTCAAGGAAAAAGATCTTGGGGTGAGTATAACACCAGGCACATCTCCTGAAGCGCACATCAACCAAATAACTGCTGCAGCATATGGGCGCCTAGCAAACCTCAGAACAGCATTCCGACATCTTAATAAGGAATCATTCAGGACCCTGTACACCGTGTATGTTAGGCCCATATTGGAGTATGCGGCACCAGTTTGGAACCCACACCTAGCCAAGCACGTGAAGAAACTAGAGAAAGTGCAAAGGTTTGTAACAAGACTAGTCCCAGAGCTAAGAGGTATGTCCTACGAGGAGAGGTTAAGGGAAATCAACCTGACGACACTGGAGGACAGGAGAGATAGGGGGGACATGATAACGACATACAAAATACTGAGAGGAATTGACAAGGTGGACAAAGACAGGATGTTCCAGAGATTGGACACAGTAACAAGGGGACACAGTTGGAAGCTGAAGACACAGATGAATCACAGGGATGTTAGGAAGTATTCCTTCAGCCACAGAGTAGTCAGTAAGTGGAATAGTTTGGGAAGCGATGTAGTGGAGGCAGGATCCATACATAGCTTTAAGCAGAGGTATGATAAAGCTCACGGCTCAGGGAGAGTGACCTAGTAGCGATCAGTGAAGAGGCGGGGCCAGGAGCTCGGACTCGACCCCCGCAACCTCAACTAGGTGAGTACACACACACACACACACACACACACACACACACACACACACACACACACACACACACACACACACACACACACACACACACACACACACACACACACACACACAGAGGAGCGGGCACATGAATAGGATTAGCCAGGAGGGTCATCAAAGTACTTTACTATCTCCACCTTGGCTTCTGTGACCCCCCCTTCCTCCCCCTCCCCCTCCCAGATAACCCACCCATCCACCACTGCCACTCCACCATTGATGCCACCACCATCTACAACAACACCCACCCACCCACCATCACCTATCATCCACCACCCACCACCATCACAAATACCACCTCCTACACCACTCCTCCAGAATCTCCATTACATCTACCACCACCGCACCACCTACACTACTACCATCACCACCATCATCATCATCTCATCATCATCATCATCATCATCATCACCACACCACCACCACCACCACCACCACCACCACCCCACCACATCATCATCATCATCACATCATCTCATCACCACCACACCACCACCACCATCATCATCATCATCACTCATCACTCATCATCATCATCACACCACCCACCACCAACCACCACCACACACCACCATCATCATCATCATCATCATCATCATCACCATCACCACACCACCACCACCATCATCATCATCATCATCATCATCATCACACCACCACCACCACCACCATCATCATCATCATCATCATCATCATCATCATCATCATCATCATCACCACCACACCACCACCACCCCACCACCACCACCACCACATCATCATCATCATCATCATCATCATCATCATCATCATCATCATCACCACCACCACCATCATCATCATCATCATCATCATCATCATCATCATCATCATCACCACCACCACCACCACCACCACCACCACCACCACCACCACCATCATCATCATCATCATCATCACCACCACCACCACCACCACCACCACCATCATCATCATCATCATCATCATCATCATCATCATCATCACCATCACCACCACCACCACCACCACCACCACAACCACCATCATCATCATCATCATCATCATCATCATCATCATCACCATCACCACCACCACCACCACCACCATCATCATCATCATCATCATCATCATCATCATCATCATCATCATCACCACCACCACCACCACCACCACCACCACCACCACCACCACCACACCACCACCACCATCATCATCATCATCATCATCATCATCATCATCATCACCACCACCACCACCACCACCACCACCACCACCACCACCACCACCACCACCACACTCATCATCATCATCATCATCATCATCATCACCACCACCACCACCACCACCACCACCACCACCACCACCATCATCATCATCATCATCATCATCATCATCATCATCACCACCACCACCACCACCACCACCACCACCACCACCACCACCACCACCACTACCATCATCATCATCATCATCATCATCATCATCATCATCATCATCATCACCACCACCACCACCACCACCACCACCACCCACCATCATCATCATCATCATCATCATCATCATCATCATCATCACCACCACCACCACCACCACCACCACCACCACCACCACCACCACCACCACCACTACCATCATCATCATCATCATCATCATCATCATCATCATCATCATCATCATCATCACCACCACCACCACCACCACCACCACCACCACCATCATCATCACCACCACCACCACCACCACCACCACCACCACCACCACCACCATCACCACCACCACCACCACCACCACCACCACCACCACCATCATCATCATCATCATCATCATCATCATCATCATCATCATCACCAGTCCCATTAGGTACCAATAAAACTTTCCGTTAGGATAACTAACAAGAATAGCTGATAGTTTATTCTAGTTTGTCAACAACTTTTTTCTTATTCAATTTGTTCAGAGATAAAGTCCCATAACCCCCATTACTTGGTACCCATACCCACCAGAGGTATGGGTACCCTCGATTAAGAACCACTGAACTCTAAACTTATAGGTTGTCTCCTAATGATGAAGTGTATCAGCGTTAATATTTTGAAGCCGATAAGACAAAGCATTCTTTATTGAACATAAATCAGTATCAATATTAATTTAATGAAACTGGGACACTGGGTTTTACGGAATCCAACAACAACTTGAATTTACTTTCGGGAAAACACATGAGCTGAAAAATTGAAGCCGATCAAAAGAAGCATTCTCGAGTCATAGCATGGAATCCAGAGATTCATTTTTTTCTTATTTTTTAATTAGTACATAGGCAAATTTGCTCACACATAGACCAAAGTCAGGGTCAAAGATTTATTTCCACATGATACAATGTTTGTATAGAGATAGATGACATTTGTTTGTGCATGCAGAAAGTCTACGGTTATGCAGAGCATGAGTACTATCCTGACAGTAAGAAACATCAGCCATTAAGTGCTGAAGGTGTTCAGTGGAGGTAGAATCAAATATATTTAACAAAATTTCACACTGAGTCAAAACTTAGCAGACGTACTCCTACACACTTTAATTTCATGGCTCCGCCGTCATCATATTAGAACCACCATTTTTTTTTAACGCTTGGCGCTATACCGCAGAGAGTTTTGGAAGTTATCAGATCCATTCCTAGATGATAGGAATTGGCCTTACAACTTCGAACGTAAGTCACCTGCTCATTTTAAATTGTTTATAGAATTTTGACTAGTTATCTGTTGAGTCCTTTCAGTATAAGTGAAAGAAAACAAAAGAAAACTTAGAGAAAGAAATGAAAAAGGAAAGGAAATTCTGGCAACCACTTGAAGGTCCCCCTTCAGGGACCTTTAAGTGTCCTTCCTCGTAATCGAACAAGAGGAGAGAGAGAGAGAGAGAGAGAGGCTCCAAAACTCGGTAGTGTGCTGCAACAATTCAAAACTTTGGAGAGGAAACTTTAGAAGACTTTCAGTCCCTCCTCCACCATTATCAGGTATTAAAATAATAATAATAATAATAATTGTTATTGTTGTCTTTTAGTTGTGGTCAGGTGTGGATCTTATAGTTGTGACCAGGTGTGGATCTTATAGTTGTGACCAGGTGTGGATCTTATAGTTGTGACCAGGTGTGGATCTTATAGTTGTGACCAGGTGTGGATCTTATAGTTGTGACCAGGTGTGAATCTTATAGTTGTGACCAGGTGTGAATCTTATAGTTGTGACCAGGTGTGGATCTTATAGTTGTGACCAGGTGTGAATCTTATAGTTGTGACCAGGTGTGAATCTTATAGTTGTGACCAGGTGTGGATCTTATAGTTGTGACCAGGTGTGGATCTTATAGTTGTGACCAGGTGTGAATCTTATAGTTGTGACCAGGTGTGGATCTTATAGTTGTGACCAGGTGTGGATCTTATAGTTGTGACCAGGTGTGGATCTTATAGTTGTGACCAGGTGTGGATCTTATAGTTGTGACCAGGTGTGGATCTTATAGTTGTGACCAGGTGTGGATCTTATAGTTGTGACCAGGTGTGGATCTTATAGTTGTGACCAGGTGTGGATCTTATAGTTGTGACCAGGTGTGGATCTTATAATTGTGACCAGGTGTGGATCTTATAGTTGTGACCAGGTGTGGATCTTATAGTTGTGACCAGGTGTGGATCTTATAGTTGTGACCAGGTGTGGATCTTATAGTTGTGACCAGGTGTGGATCTTATAGTTGTGACCAGGTGTGGATCTTATAGTTGTGACCAGGTGTGGATCTTATAGTTGTGACCAGGTGTGGATCTTATAGTTGTGACCAGGTGTGGATCTTATAGTTGTGACCAGGTGTGGATCTTATAGTTGTGACCAGGTGTGGATCTTATAGTTGTGACCAGGTGTGGATCTTATAGTTGTGACCAGGTGTGGATCTTATAGTTGTGACCAGGTGTGGATCTTATAGTTGTGACCAGGTGTGGATCTTATAGTTGTGACCAGGTGTGGATCTTATAGTTGTGACCAGGTGTGGATCTTATAGTTGTGACCAGGTGTGGATCTTATAGTTGTGACCAGGTGTGAATCTTATAGTTGTGGTCAGGTGTGGATCTTATAGTTGTGACCAGGTGTGGATCTTATAGTTGTGACCAGGTGTGGATCTTATAGTTGTGACCAGGTGTGGATCTTATAGTTGTGACCAGGTGTTGATCTTATAGTTGTGACCAGGTGTGGATCTTATAGTTGTGACCAGGTGTGGATCTTATAGTTGTGACCAGGTGTGGATCTTATAGTTGTGACCAGGTGTGGATCTTATAGTTGTGACCAGGTGTGGATCTTATAGTTGTGACCAGGTGTGGATCTTATAGTTGTGACCAGGTGTGAATCTTATAGTTGTGACCAGGTGTGGATCTTATAGTTGTGACCAGGTGTGAATCTTATAGTTGTGACCAGGTGTGAATCTTATAGTTGTGACCAGGTGTGGATCTTATAGTTGTGACCAGGTGTGAATCTTATAGTTGTGACCAGGTGTGGATCTTATAGTTGTGACCAGGTGTGGATCTTATAGTTGTGGCCAGGTGTGAATCTTATAGTTGTGACCAGGTGTGGATCTTATAGTTGTGACCAGGTGTGAATCTTATAGTTGTGACCAGGTGTAGATCTTATAGTTATGGCCAGGTGTTTATCTTATAGTTGTAGCCAGGTGTGGATCTTGTTGTTCTGGCCAGGTGTGGATCTTATAGTTGTGGCCAGGTGTGGATCTTGTTGTTCTGGCCAGGTGTGGATCTTATAGTTGTGGCCAGGTGTGGATCTTGTTGTTCTGGCCAGGTGTGGATCTTATAGTTGTGGCCAGGTGTGAATCTTGTTGTTCTGGCCAGGTGTGGATCTTATAGTTGTGGTCAGGTGTGGATCTTGTTCTGGCCAGGTGTGGATCTTATAGTTGTGGCCAGGTGTGGATCTTATAGTTGTGGCCAGGTGTGGATCTTGTTGTTCTAGCCAGGTGTGGATCTTATAGTTGTGGCCAGGTGTGGATCTTGTTGTTCTGGCCAGGTGTGGATCTTATAGTTGTGGCCAGGTGTGGATCTTGTTGTTCTAGCCAGGTGTGGATCTTGTTGTTCTAGCCAGGTGTGGATCTTGTTGTTCTAGCCAGGTGTGGATCTTGTTGTTCTAGCCAGGTGTGGATCTTGTTGTTCTAGCCACGTGTGAATCTTGTTGTTCTAGCCAGGTGTGGATCTTGTTGCTCTAGCCAGGTGTGGATCTTGTTGTTCTAGCCAGATGTGGATCTTGTTGTTCTAGCCAGGTGTGGATCTTGTTGTTCTAGCCAGGTGTGGATCTTGTTGTTCTAGCCAGGTGTGGATCTTGTTGCTCTAGCCAGGTGTGGATCTTGTTGTTCTAGCCAGGTGTGGATCTTGTTGTTCTAGCCAGGTGTGGATCTTGTTGCTCTAGCCAGGTGTGGATCTTGTTGTTCTAGCCAGGTGTGGATCTTGTTGTTCTAGCCAGGTGTGGATCTTGTTGCTCTAGCCAGGTGTGGATCTTATAGTTGTGGCCAAGGTATAAATAGCGAGAATAAGCAGTTACGACGTGTAAGTTTTATCTCTTGTCTTGTCTGGCAGGAGGTATAGACTCGCCTTATCCTAGGATGGTGCAGTAAGAAAAGGAAGGTAGTAGAACAGAGGTTTTTCTTGTATTGTCTTACCTATCCCAAGAGGGTGTGGTTCGGGGTGTAAGAAGGATATGGTGGAGAACACAGGTTTTCCTAGCCTGGCCTAGACCAGCCCAGGAGGTGAAAATTAAACACGTGTGCAACATCTGGGTATCTTCATTGTAGACGTTTCGCCAACCAGTGGCTTTATCAGTACAAAGTCAACGACAATCGGAAGACATTAGATCTATATACAAAAGCTGAGGTAATCAGTCCCTCAGCCTTGGAGTTAGTGAAGAGCACCGTAGTCGTAAAGAGGGTCCACCTAGTACCTGGAGTGGTATTTGGAGTCAGTTTCTAGGTCACTACCCCAGCTTCCTGATTCTATACCAGGCCTGGGTTGCTAGTCTAAGCGACCAGGTTGCTTGTGCCAGCATCATGTTAGTCTGAACGACCAGGTTGCTTGTGCCAGCATCAAGCTAGTCTGAGCGACCAGGTTGCTTGTGCCAGCATCACGCTTCACCACAGCCTAGTTGATCAAGAACCGACTTGTAGGACTTATCAAGTTTTATTTTGAAGACAGCTGAGTAATTGACGGTAATTCTCCTTATGCACAAAGGACTCTTATTGAAAAGTCTTTGTTTCTTTACACTTGAGTTCTCTCTTAATGCTACCATCCTTTTCATTTGAGGTATTTTGCATTGCCTGTCAAGCCGCTTGCTTTCATATATTGTGTGTATATATTTGGGACCAAACCCTCAAGAATTTTCTAGGTGTGGATTATGATGTATCTTTTTGGCTTATGTTCGATGAAGCACAGTTCAGATGACCTTCAAGCGTCCCCGGTAGTTCACATGATTGACCAGATTTGTTCTAGTAAAAATTCTCTGTATGTTGTTTAGTTCTGCAATTTCTCCTGCCTTAATGGGAGTCGTTATGTACAACAATACTCCAGCCTAGCGAGAACAAGTGACTTAAAGAGAATCATCATTGGCTCGTCGTCTCTTGCTTTGAATGTTCTAATTATCCAGTCAGTCATATTCTTTGCTATTGTGATAATAACGATGTTTTGATCCTTGAAGGTGAGATAAATTTGACATTATCACTCACAAGTCTCTCACATTGAACTTCCGCTCTGTGAAGTGATTTGAGTTTGTCTTGTAGTCTGTGGTGAGAGATAGGGAGAACACAAATCTCTAGCCAGGCCTAGACTATCCCAGGAGGGTGTGGTATGGGGTAGCCTGCCTGCACTAATCCCCTGGCAGGCAGTGGGCTGACCACCGACCCAGGAAGAGTGGGATTAAGGCAATAATTTACCTGCCGCCTGCCTGAATGCTAACACAAGATGAGCAGAGTCTTACAGCTTCCCTCCCACTCTCCCTCCCACTCTCCCTCTCACTCTCTCTCCCACTCTCCCTTCATTCTCTTCCCTCCCTCTCTTCACTATCCTTCCTTTCCTCATTTCTACTTCCCCTCCTCTCATTCCTCACATTCTTCCCTATCCTATTTTGTAAATTTCGTGTTATTCTTCACTTTCTCACAGTATCTCTTCTCGTATTTTCCCTTCCTTTTGTTTTATTTTTTTCTTGCATCCTTCAATTCACAGGCTAAAAACTATTGCTTTTCTCAGCTCAGTCTTATTTAAGACATACTACCACACCCTCCAGGATGCCAGAACAACAGTCCACTAACGCCCAGGTACCTATTGGCTGATAGGGGCATCAAGTGTAAGAAGACTTTGCCATAGTCTCAACTTCCCCAAGATTGAACCCTGGTCCTTCGGTTGTGAGCCACAGAGCTACGAGCCACTCATTCATCACTTTTTTCATTATATCTACACCCCTTCTTGCTTTTCTTCTTACCTTCCTTTTTTTGTCATCCCTTTTCTCTCTCTCTCTCTCTCTCTCTCTCTCTCTCTCTCTCTCTCTCTCTCTCTCTCTCTCTCTCTCTCTTCTCTCTCTCTCTCTCTCTCTCTCTCTCTCTCTCTCTCCGTTAATTTTTCTTTCTGTGCATTCTTTAGTTTCAGTCTCTTATCTACCATATCTAAGCTATCTAAACTTTTGTTTTCCAGTGTCCCTTCCTTAATTCTGTCTCTTTCTCTCTGTCTGTCTCCTCTCTCTCCCTCCCTTCTCTCCTATCTCTCTCCTCTTTCCCCATATCTCCCTCCTACCTTTATTTCCTTTAATCCTCCTCTCGCATTCTTTCCCTCTTCCCTCATTTTCTCTCTCCCTTCTCCCTACCCTCCTCCCAGTCCCTCCACAAGACCACAACACCTATGAACTTTTCCTGTATTTATTCTACCATTACGACCAAGGGAATATAAGAACAAAAGAACGCTAAGCAGGTCCTCCTCCACCCAGCCTTGCTCACTCACTCACGTATTTCTTAGCTAGTAAGTAAGAAACTTTGTGCAACAGTAGGCTTCCTCAGTAGAGTACAGAAGAGCGAGCAGAAACAGTAGAGATGTAAAGACGATGTCATTAGTCCATCACCCTTGAAGACGTGTTTTTGAGGTGGTTAGTCCCTCAGCCTGGAGAAGAGTTTTGCTCCACAGTCTGGAACAGTGTGAAATTGAAGCAGCATAATGGAGCCTTACATACTGTCAAGAGGTGAAGCGCAACCCCACTAGTAAAAGAAAGAATGTAATCATTGAGAGGGCAGGTCTCTCCCAAATCCATCCCTTCTCACTTGAAAAAGTTGTCCAAGTGTTTTCTGTACCAAGATACCATCTCTCTTAGCTATTTAAAACCACCCATAGTTGTTTATACAGTGAGTCTTAGTCACCATCTCACTCATCTTCCAGATCTGCATTCCAGCGGTCAGTGTTTGGCTTTCTATCGAGAGGTCGTGAGAGCGATTCGGAATCAGGGCGAGACGATCAAGCAAATCTTACACCTGCCATCCCTGTACATGGATGGTTTATAATTCCAACAAGATGAAAATTACACACATGTGCAACATGTGTGTGTAATGTCTTCCAATTATATCCTTGAGTTTGTATTGATAAAGCCACTGAATGGCGAAACCTCTACAATAAAGATACCCAGATGTTGCACATGTGTCTAATTTTCACCTGCTGTCCCTGTTCACTTAGCAGTTAATAAGTGCCAAGATGTTAGCCAACTGTTAATATTATTATTATTATAATCAAAAAGAAGCGCTGAGCCACAAGGGCTATACAGCGACCAACTGTTAATAGATCTCTTTCTTGAAGGGATGGGCGGGGCGGGGAGTGATACTCCTGACACGGGACTCGGGTTTCTAACAAGGGGAGTGATACTCCTGACACGGGACTCGGGTTTCTAACAAGCTGAGGTACCATAGCAACTCTTAACTTGTTAAAATAGTGACTTGTATAATGACTCGTGTTGTCATGGTATAAACCTTGGTAATAGATACCGACAATTTTCTTTTTTTTTTTTTTTAGAAACACACGTTAGCAAACACTAGGACATACATATTAGGCACCAGGACCGAAACGTTTTCTAATAAATAACGTGTCTTTCTAAACCACCTCTTATCGTCAACACAGTGTTGTACTTCTCTCGAAATATGAATTTGTTTATAAGTTAAGTTTTATATTTGCAGTGCCCGATTTGTATATTTTTTATTCATACATATCATTTGTAGATTTCATTCGTATAATTCATTCATTCCCTTCATTCTACTCTTTCTAATATAAATTCACTGTTAATCTATCTTCATATAAGAGAGCCTTGATGCAGGGGATTAATTATAGTAATTTTAGTATAATCTTATAGCTGGGACCTGGGAGTGATAATGTTATAGAAGCTCACTTTCAAAGATCACAACAATGTATCTACCACATCTGCTATGAAAATGATAGGATGAATAATGAGAACCTTCAAAACTAGGGATGCCAAGCCCATGATGATTCTCTTCAAATCGCTTGTTCTCTCTAGGCTGGAATATTGCTGCACACTAACGGCTCCTTTCAAGTCAGGCGAATTACAGACCTGGAGAATATACAAAGAACTTTCACGGCACGTATAAGTACGATAAAATTCCTAAATTACTGGGAAGGGTTGAATCCCATGATTTATACTTCCTAGAGCTCAGGCGAGAAAGATGCATGGTAATATACACTTGGAAAATCCTAGAGGGACTAATCCCAAATCTGTACGCGAAAATCACTTCCTACGAAAGTAAAAGACTGGGCAGGAGATGCAACATCCCCCAATGAAAAGCAGGGGCGCCACTAGTACGTTAAGTGTCAGGGGCCCAAGTCTGTTCAACTTCCTCCCAGCATACATTAGGGGGATTACCAATAGACCCCTGGCTGTCTTCAAGGAGGACCTGGACAGACACCTAAAGTCAGTATCTGACCAGCCGGGTGGTGGCTCGTACGTCAGTTTACGTGCGGACAGCAGTAACAACCTGGTTGATCAAGCCCTGAGCTACCACGAGGCGTGGTCACGGACTGGGCCGCGGGGGCGTTGACCCTCAAAAACCCCTCCAAGTATACCTCAAGACTTCTCTTTCTATATTTCTTGATATGAAACTAAACAATATATTGGCTTCACTTACAACACTCATATGCTCTTTTTTGGCTACAGATTTTTTTTTTACTTTAGCTGTTAAGTCGTTTTGGCATCTGGTTAATTAAGTTATATAATATTTAGTTATACTGTAGGTGCCGCTGTTATTTCTTTTTCCCATAAACAACACAGTGGCACAACACTGTGACGAATACACAAATAACCCGCTTATAGGAAACAAGAAAATATAATATAACCGAAACGTCGTCTTATAGTTTCTTTCTCCTATATACAGGTTATCTACCTGGAAGGTATTCCAGGGATCAACGCCCCCGCCCCCGTTTTTTTTTTCCATGTCTCAATAATAATATAAACACAAAAGCTTTAACCTCAATTGTAGGCAAATTATTAGAGTCAATTATAGCTGATAATATAAGAAGCCATCTTGATAAGCATAATTTGATTAATGATACTCAGCATGGATTCACGAGGGGCCGGATTTGTGAAGGTCCTGCCTAGTATGGGCCAACATGCCTACTGCAGTGTTCCTCCTTTCTTGTTTACTTATGTGTACCAGACCTCCTGGTTGCCGGCCTGATTGATCAAACTGTTAGTGCCCGCAGTCTAAAATATTCACACAACCCGGCTGATCAGAAACTATTCTGAAAAAATCTGTCGAGTTCTTTCTTGTAGACAACGAGGGATTTGTTGGTAATCTTCCTTATTCATGAAGGGAGGTTGAAGAGTCATGGTCTTTTTACACTTACTGACATCTCTCTCAGTGTACTTCAATAACCCTGGTAAGGTTATTGAAGCTAAAACCTTGGGTAGCTTCAGATTTAGGTTAGATAAATACGTAAGTGAGAGAGGGGTCGGATTTAAGTGGGACTTGTACATGAGTTCATAGGATTGGGCAAATATTTTTGTTAGTGGGCTTGGGTTTGAGACGAACCTGCCAAGTATGCGCCAGTAAGCCTACTGCGGTGTTCCTCCTTTCTTATGTACTTATGTGTACCAGACCTCTTGTGTTCACAAGTAGTAATTTCAGTAAGAGTTTAAAAACAGCAAGATGTGTAAGATCACTTGGAGGTCACCATCTTGGTTGTGCAATGAACGGTAAACTGCCCATCAGTCCTACAAAGTGTTTCACGTGGATTACGGCTTAATAGAAAATAAACACCATATTGCACAGTACACAGGTAAGGTTGCTCAGGTAGGATGAGCGGGGGGGGGGGATGATAAGTAGGCTGCAGGATTCAGTGGGGGGAGGGGGAGGTAGGGTATTAGCTCACATTAAGCTGCATAAATCTAGCCAGGTGGCTGCTACATACACTCACCTCATGTAATGGAGACCTCTTTCTTTAACCATAACACTTTTGTATATGAGGTGTGTGTATGTGTGTGTGTGTGTGTGTGTGTGTACTCACCTAATTGTGGTTGCAGGGGTCGATTCATAGCTCCTGGCCCCCGCCTCTTCACTAGTCGCTACTGGGTCACTCACTCCCTGCTCTGTGAGCGTTATCATACCCTTTCTTAAAGCTATGTATGGATTCTGCCACCACCAGTGTGTGTGTGTTAGTTACCAGTTGTCAGAGGCACTTGCAGATAAACGCTTGGCCTGTTTTGTATGTGTGTCTGTGTATGTGTGTGTGCGTATGTTCACCTTCACCATTCCTCATCCAGCTGGCTCCACTTTTCTACCAACCTGAGGCTAAATAATCGCATTAGTCGCAGTCCTTGGAAACGTTCTGTTGCAAATCATTGAACCATATCTAGCTCTTTATGTATTTAATGAGGTAAGGACTCCATACCTGGGCTCCTTCATCTATGAGCTAATTTCATTCTAATCCACGTTTGGTAGAGGTACCCACACCACCGTATGTCCTCGGATCAAGGTAAAACACCTAGCTCTGCTGGGTGCTTGACTTTTGTAGGATTGCGTGGTCCTGTGGGTTAGAGCGTCATGTATGATTTTCGCTCACCATGAATCGGGCCAAAGCGACATGGGTTCGAATCCCCGGCTAGTCGCAGTGTTGTTATATATATATATATATATATATATATATATATATATATATATATATATATATATATATATATATATATATATATATATATATATGCAAGGAAATCGCAAGAGCATGCGAAATATATATATATATATATATATATATATA
>NC_069460.1:17683057-17693057 GCF_026875155.1 Cherax quadricarinatus | reverse complement strand
ATTACTTGTTAAGATAGGACAGGATTTAAGATATAAGAAATTGTATAAAGTTCCCGAATAGGCAGAAGGAGAGGGTAAGGGAGAGGTTAGAAAGGGGAATCGGGGTTCATGGAGGGATATTTTAGGGTGGGGTGTGCGTGAGGCAGTGTAAGCTATCCTGCTGGGAGAGAAGCAGACCCCACCGCTAACACCCCCACCAATGAGAACCTCCCCTCCTATACTACTTCCTTCAAGGGGGATTACTGGAGTCCCTCTATGGGCTGTCCTCCAGCCCCACTCTAATACTTCCTGTGCCCCTTCGTCAAAAATCCGTTTCATTAAGTTGTTCCTCTATTTGGGTAAGAGGCGACATTCTCTGCCAGGTCTGTAAAGAGTCAGCCTTGGAGGATAAAGTGGACCTGGGGAGTGTTTGGCTGGTAGAATGAGCCCTTGTCTCACAATGCTTCCCCAACTGGAAGCCAAGTCTTAGTGGTCACTCGCTTTTAGCCCAGAATAATTTCATGGGTAATTCTGAAATACTTTAAAGCATTCTCTTACGCTAGTTTGTTCTGGTGTAGTTGTAAAGCATTGCGTTTTGTATCGTTAAAGGATGAAATAACATACTTAACAAATCACAAAGATAACGCACAAATAACACATAGGGGAGAGAAGCTTATAACGACGACGTTTCGGTCCGACTTGGACCATTGACAAAGTCACACTAACACCAGAGAGTGAGGGAGCCAATATATATATAGGCGAGGAGTTATTTGTGTATTATTTCAGTCACGGTATTGTGCCTTTTTGTTCTTTACAAAGATAACTTTTAAAATGCTTGTTTGGAAGTGTAAAAAAGATGCCGTGACGAGGAATAAATCACCATTGTACAGTTTACAACGGTGACATCCTGCGCGGGGGTCTTAATATAACACATAACTTATTATTCCTACATAAAACATCACTTGTTTACCAAATTTTATTTAACCTTCGTCTCTTGCTGGAAGGCAAAATGTCGACGTGTGGGGTATTACAAAGAAGTAGAGCAAGCCGTGACTTGGTGGCTAAAGCTCTCGCTTCACACTGTGAGGAGTCTGGGTTTGATTCCCAGCGAGGGTAGAAACATTAGGAGTGTTTCTTTACACCGGTTGTCTATGTTCTCCATCAGCAAAATGGGTACCCGGGTGTTAGTCGACTGGTGTGGGTCGCATCCTGGGACAAAACTGACCTAATTTGCCCGAAATGCTCTGCATAACAAGGGACTTTCTATATAGTAGTATGTCATTGATGTCAACTATGGTCTGTATACCTTGTCCATGTACTTGTAGTAAATAAAAATATTATTATTATTATTATTTATTACACAACCTACTCACATTAATTTCAAGGATATTTTAATTCAGTGTGTATACACTTAGAGGTAGTTCACTGGGTATAAAATTACAAACACACATATGGGGATTGAAATATTTAGACCAATTAATCTTTTGAGAGTTTCTATCTTCATGTGGGTTATTATTGAGCATATATATATATATATATATATATATATATATATATATTATATATATATATATATATATAATATATATATATATATATATATATATATATTATATATATATATATATATATATTATATATATATATATTTATATTATATATATATATATTAATATATATATATATATATATATATATATATATATATATATATATTATATATATATATATATATATATATATATATAATATATATATATATATATATGCAATAAGATTACAGTAAACAGGTGATTTTAAAATATGCAAAACAACCACTGGGAAAGAGTATTGAAATTCCAATCGCTTTCGTGACTACTCACATTGTGTGATGCCGATTGTGTGTGTGTGTGTGTGTGTGTGTGTGTGTGTGTGTGTGTGTTTGAAAGTCCTAAAGTTAGCAGCGTTTTGAAGATGTCAAAGGTTGGTAACAGTCTGGGGTGCTCTTTCCTGTTTTGATACACAATTTATGTAAGACAATTATTTTAACGTTTGTGGCGTAGATCTGAAGCAGTGCTGATTCACTAGGTTCATGATGTGTTGTAACATTACTGGTTCATGATGTGTTGTAACATTACTGGTTCATGATGTGTTGTAACATTAGTGGTTCATGATGTGTTGTAACATTACTGGTTCATGATGTGTTGTAACATTACTGGTTCATGATGTGTTGTAACATTAGTGGTTCATGATGTGTTGTAACATTACTGGTTCATGATGTGTTGTAACATTACTGGTTCATGATGTGTTGTAACATTAGTGGTTCATGATGTGTTGTAACATTACTGGTTCATGATGTGTTGTAACATTACTGGTTCATGATGTGTTGTAACATTACTGGTTCATGATGTGTTGTAACATTACTGTGGACACAGTGTTATCTTTATTACAACACAATAACTTCATTCGTCATGGTTCTGATTTCTCTGACTGTATCAGAAACACCTAATACTCTCAATTCTTTCATCATATTAAATCCTTAACTGAATGTGGAATAATATTGCAGTTATTATTTTTATTATTATTATTATTATTATTATTATTATTATTATTATTATTATTATTATTATTATTAGCAGCAGCAGCAGCAGCAATAGTAATAGTGGTAGTAGTAGTAGTAATGATAATAGTAGTAGCAGTAGTTTACCTGGAGAGGGTTTTGGAGGTCGTAAAATTTACAAAAAAAGCGCCAAACCTATGGATACGGGACTAGCAACAACAATTATGAGTCTTTGAAATTGTATTGTTACCCATACAACTTCATTGTTTTGTAGAGCAACAGCTAGCTCGAGGGCATCCATCGGTGACTTTACGTACACTGTATAACAAAGTTAAGTAATATTAACATCCTACTGCGTTGCAGAGAGATTTTTGAGTTTGTCTTTACTTTGTCATTTACTTTATGCACTGATATACCAGGATATTCAAAGAGGAAACAGTCAGTGGGTTTGCTGTTGAATAAGACATATGCAGATTCTTCCTCCGTAAGGCATGCATGTCGTGGGAGGCGACTAAAATGCCGGGAGCAAGGGACTAGTAACCTCTTCCTCTGTATAAATTAGTAAATTTAGAAATAAAAACTTTCATTTTTATTTCAACACACCTGCCTCGGTGGGATACTGCCGGTGTGTTGAAAGAAAGAAAATATGTGCAGTGCTTTTGTATCTTTATATCCTTAACATTAGAATTCTTCTGGTCGAATACAGAGATAAAGATGATGTGATCAGTCCATTATCAGCCTTGAAGAGGTAGTTTTGAGGTTGTTAGTCCCTCAGCCTTGTGAAGCGTTGAACACCTATGGTCTTGATCAATGTGGGTCTGCCCTTACCATGACCATTTTTTATGTTAACGATATTGATTTTGTTTACAGAAATTATGATGCCAGCACCTACAAGGCTGTGTATGTAATATTGAGTTATTTTCCGCTGCCTCCAAGCCACCACAGCTAAGTAAGTTTCATAGGTTTGAATTTAGTCGATTTAAATCTGGCGAGGGTATCAAATAAGTAAATCGACAGCGCTACTGCCGACACGGTACTTTCCTGTATCCTTTTTCAATCTATATTTATCTAATTTAAATCCGTAAGCCTCATCGCATTAAGCCGTAGCATAGACAAATCAACTAATATATTTATTTCCACATTCACATATGTTAAATGTAAGTCGAGATAAAGTGAAGTTAGCGAAATCTCTCCGCGTTGTCTAGAAAAAGTGATGAAAGTTGTCAGTGTTGCGACAGTGATAATTGGTGAGATGTGGGGACGAAGCAGGATTAGTAAGTTGTGTATATCCCTGGTGGTGTGTGAAGGAGGCAGGTATAACAAGGTATATCCCTGGTGGCGTGTGAAGGAGGCAGGCATAACAAGGTATATTCCTGGTGGTGTGTGAAGGAGGCAGGTATAACAAGGTATATCCCTGGTGGTGTGTGAAGGAGGCAGGCATAACAAGGTATATCCCTGGTGGTGTGTGAAGGAGGCAGGCATAACAAGGTATATCCCTGGTGGTGTGTGAAGGAGGCAGGTATAACAAGGTATATCCCTGGTGATGTGTGAAGGAGGCAGGTATAACAAGGTATATCCCTGGTTGTGGGAGGTATACCAAGATATATCCCTGGTGTTGTGGAAGGTATAACAAGGTATATCCCTGGAGGTATGGGTGGTATAACAAGGTATATCCCTGGTGGTGTGTGAAGGAGGCAGGTATAACAAGGTATATCCCTGGTTGTGGTAGGTATACCAAGGTATATCCCTGATGTTGTAGAAGGTATAACAAGGTATATCCGTGGAGGTGTGGGTGGTATAACAAAGTATATCCCTGGTGGTGTGGGAGGTATAACAAGGTATATCCCTGGTGGTGTGGGAGGTATAACAAGGTATATCCCTGGTGGTGAGGGAGGTATAACAAGGTATATCCCTGGTGGTGTGGGAGGTATAACAAGGTATATCCCTGGGGGTGGGGGGGAGGTATAACAAGGTTTAATCCCTGGTGGTGTGGAGGTAAACAAGGTAATCCCTTGGGTGGGGGTATAACAAGGGTTTTAAATCCCTGGGGGGTGGGGTAAAAAAGGTTACCCCTGGGGGTGTGGGGGGTATAACAAGGAATATCCCTGGGGTTGGGGGGAAAAAAAGGGGATATCCCTGGTGGTGGGGGAGGTATAACAGGAAAATCCCTGGGTGTGGGAGGTATAACAAGGTATATCCCGGGTGGTTTTTTGGGTTCGGGAAAATTTTGGGTTGGGGAAAAACAATGATATCCCGGGTGGGTGGGGGGTATAACAAGGTATACCCTTGGTGTGGGGGTTATACAAGGTATTTTTCCCTGGGGTGTGGGAGGTAACAAGGTAAAAACCCTGGTGGTGTGGGAGGTTAAAAAGGTTATATCCCTGTGGTGGGAGGAAAACAAGGAAATATCCCTGTGGGTGGGGGGTATAACAAGGTATACCCTGTGTGTGGAGTATAAAAAAAGGATACCCTGGGGGGTGTGGGGGGTATAACAAGGAAAAATCCCTGGTGGTGTGGAGGTAAACAAGGAATATCCCTGGGGTGGGGGAGGTAACAAGGATATCCTGGTGGTGGGGGGTATAACAAGGTATTCCCTGGTGGTGTGGGGGTAAACAAGGTATATCCCGGGGTGGTGTGGGGGTAAAAAAGGTATTCCGGGTGGTGGGGGAGGTATAACAAGGTATATCCCTGGTGGTGGGGGAGGTATAAAAAAGGGTATACCCGTGGTGGGGAGGTATAAAAAGGGGTATATCCCTGGGGGTGGGGGAGGTATACAAGTTATCCCTGGGGGTGTGGGAGTTAACAAGGTAAATCCCGGGTGGTGGGAGGTATAACAAGGTATATCCCGGTGGGTGGGAAGAAATAAACAAGGTATAAATCCCAGGTTGTGGGAAGGTAAACAAGGTAAATCCCTGGTTGGTGGGAGGTATAACAAGGTATATCCCTGGTGGTGTGGGAGGTATAACAAGGTATATCCCTGGTGGTGTGGGGAGGTAAAAACAAGGTATACCCCCTGGTGGTGTGGGGGGGAAATAACAAGTATATTCCCTGGTGGTGTGGGAGGTATAACAAGGTATATCCCTGGTGGTGTGGGAGGATAACAAGGTATATCCCTGGGGGGTGTGGGAAGGTATACACAAGGTATATCCTTGGTGTGTGGGAAGGTATAACAAGGTATATCCCTGGTGTGTGGGAGAGTATAACAAGGTATATCCCTGGTGGTGTGGAGGTATAACAAGAGTATATCCCGGGTTGGTGTGGGAAGGTATAACAAGGTATATCCCTGGTGGTGTGGGAGGTATAAAGGTTATATCCCTGGTGGTGGTGGGAGGTATAACAAGGTATATCCCTGGTGTGTGGGAGGTATAACAAGGTATATTCCCTGGTGGTGTGGAGGTTATAACAAGGTAATCCCTGGTGGTGTGGGTAGGTAAAAGGATATATCCCTGGTGGTGTGGGAGGATAACAGGTATAATCCCTGGTGTGTGTAGGAGGTTATAACAAGGTATATCCCTGGTGAGTGTGGGAGGTATAACAAGGTTATCCCTGGTGGTGTGAGGTAAAACAGGTATATCCCTGGTGTGTGGGAGGTATAAACAAGGTATATCCTGGGTGTGGGAGGTATAACAAGGAAATATCCCTGGTGGTGTGGAGATATAACAAGGTATATCCCTGGTGGTGTGGGAGGGTATAACAAGGTAATCCTGGTGGTGTGGAGGTATAACAGGTATATCCCTGGGTGTGGGAGGTATAACAAGGTATATCCCTGTGGTGTGGGAGTATAACAAGGTATATCCCTGGTGGGGGTGGGAGTATAACAATGTATTTCCCAGTGGTGTTGGGAGTATAACAAGGTAAATCCCTGGTTGTGAGTGAGAGGTATAACAAGGTATACCCTTTGTGGGTGGGAGGTATAACAAAAGGTATATCCCTTGGTGGTGTGGGAGGTATAACAAGGTATATCCCTGGTGTGTGGGAGGGTATAACAAGGTATATTCCTGGTGGTGTGGGAGGTATAACAAGGTATATATCCCTGGTGGTGTGGGAGGATAACAAGGTATATCCCTGGTGGTGTGGGAGGTATAACAAGGTATATCCCTGGTTGGTGAGGGAGGTATAACAAGGTATATCCCTGGTGTGTGTGGGGGGGTATAACAAGGTATACCTGGTGGTGTGGGAGGTATAACAAGGTATATCCCTGGTGGTGTGGGAGGTATAACAAGGTATATCCCTGGTGGTGAGAGGTATAACAAGGTATATCCCTGGTGGTGTGGGAGGTATAACAAGGTAATATCCCTGGTTGTGGGAGGTATAACAAGGTATATCCCTGGTGGTGTGTGGAAGGTATAACAAGGTATATCCTGGTGTGTGGGAGGTATAACAAGGGTAAAATCCCTGGTGGTGTGGGAGGTATAACAAGGTATATCCCTGGTGGTGTGGGAGGTATAACAAGGTATATCCCTGGTGGTGTGGGAGGTATAACAAGGTATATCCCTGGTGGTGTGGGAGGTATAACAAGGTTTATCCCTGGTGGTGTGGAGGTATAGACAAGGTATATCCCTGGTGTGTGGAGGTATAACAAGGTAATCCCTGGTGGTGTGGGAGTATAACAAGGTATATCCCGTGGGTGTGGGAGGTATAACAAGGTATATCCCTGGTGGTGTGGAGGTATAACAAGGTATATCCCTGGTGTGTGGGGGGTATAACAAGGTATATCCCTGGTGGTGAGGGAGGTATAACAAGGTATATCCCTGGTGGTGTGGGAGGTATAACAAGGTATATCCCTGGTGGTGTGGGAGGTATAACAAGGTATATCCCTGGTGGCGTGGGAGGTATAACAAGGTATATCCCTGGTGGTGTGGAGGTATAACCAGGTATCCCTGGTGGTGTGGGAGGTATAACAAGGTATATCCCTGGTGGTGTGGGAGGTATAACCAGGTATATCCCTGGTGGTGTGGGAGGTATAACAAGGTATATCCCTGGTGGTGTGGGAGGTATAACAAGGTATATCCCTGGTGGTGTGGGAGGTATAACAAGGTATATCCCTGGTGGTGTGGAGGTATAACAAGGTATATCCCTGGTGGTGTGGGAGGTATAACAAGGTATATCCCTGGTGGTGTGGGAGGTATAACAAGGTATATCCCTGGTGGTGTGGGAGGTATAACAAGGTATATCCCTGGTGGTGTGGAGGTATAACAAGGTATATCCCTGGTGGTGTGGGAGGTATAACAAGGTATATCCCTGGTGGTGGTGGAGGTAATAACAAGGATATATCCCTGGTGGTGTGGGAGGTATAACAAGGTATATCCCTGGTGGTGTGGGAGGTATAACAAGGTATATCCCTGGTGGTGTGGGAGGTATAACAAGGTATATCCCTGGTGGTGTGGGAGGTATAACAAGGTATATCCCTGGTGGTGTGGGAGGTATAACAAGGTATATCCCTGGTGGTGTGGGAGGTATAACAAGGTATATCCCTGGTGGTGTGGGAGGTATAACCAGGTATATCCCTGGTCGTGTGGGAGGTATAACAAGGTAATCCCTGTGGTTTGGGAGGAATAACAAGGTATAACCTGGTGGGGGAGGTATAAAAGTATATCCCTGGTGGTGTGAGGAATAACAAGGTTACCTGGTGGTGTGGAGGTATACAAGGTATACCCTGGTGGTGTGGGAGTATAAAGGTAATCCCTGGTGTGGGGAGTAAAACAAGGTATACCCGGTGGTGTGGGGGGTAAACAGGATACCCTGTGGGTGGGGGTATAACAAGGAAATATCCCTGGTGGTGGGGAAAGGTTAACAAGGTATATCCCGGGGTGTTGTGGAGGTATAACAGGTATATCCCTGGTGTGTGGAGGTTAACAAGGTAATCCTGGTGGGTGGGAGTAACAGTATTCCGGGTGGGGAGGTAAACCCAAGGTATACCCCTGGTGTGGGAGGTATAACAAGTAACCCCTGGTGGTGTGGAGGTATAAAAAAGGTATATCCCGGGTGGGGTGGGAGGTATAAACAAGGTATATCCCTGGGGGTGGGGGAGGTATAAAAAGGTATATCCTGGTGGTGTGGGAGGTATAACAAGGTATACCCCTGGTGGTGTGGGAGGTATAACAAGGTATATCCCTGGTGGTGTGGGAGGTATAAACAAGGTATACCCCTGGTGGTGTGGGAGGTATAACAAGGTAATATCCCTGGGGTTGGTGGGGAGGTATAACAAGTATATCCCTGGGGTGGGGAGGTATAACAAGGTATATCCCTGGTGGTGTGGGAGGTATAAAAAGGTATATCCCTGGTGGTGTGGAGGTAAAAACAAGGTATATCCCTGGTGTGTGGGAGGTATAACAAGGTATATCCCGGGTTTGGGTGGGGGGTTTATAACAAGGTATATCCCTGGTGGTGTGGGAGGTATAACAGGTATATCCCTGGTGGTGTGGGAGGTATAACAAGGTATATCCCTGGTGGTTTGGGGGGGTAAACAAGGTAATCCCGGTGGGTGTGGGAGGAAATAAAAAGGGGTATATCCTGGTGGTGTGGGAGGTATAACAAGGTAATATCCCTGGGGGTGTGGGGGGTATAACAAGGTATATCCCTGGTGGGTGGGAGGTATAACAAGGTAAATCCCTGGTGGTGTGGGAGGTATAAAAAGGTAAAATCCCTGGTGGTGTGGGAGGTAACAAGGTATACCCCTGGTGGTTGTGGGAGGTAAAAACAAGGTATTTTCCCTGGTGGTGGGGGAAAGGTATAACAAGGTATATCCCTGGTGGTGTGGGAGTATAACAAGGTAATCCCTGGTGGTGTGGGGGGTTTATGACAAGGTATATCCCTGGGGGTGTGGGAGGTATAACAAGGTAAAATCCCTGGTGGTGGGGGAGGTATAAACAAGGTATATCCCTGTGGTGTGGGAGGAATAAAAGGTATATCCTGGTGGTGTGGAGGTAAAACGTATACCCTGGGGGTTTGGGAGGTATAACAAGGTATATCCCTGGTGGTGTGGGAGGTATAACAAGGTATATCCCTGGTGGTGTGGGGGGTTATAACAAGGTATATCCCTGGTGTGTGGGGGGTTTATAACAAGGTATATCCCTGGTGGTGTGGGAGGTTAAAACAAGGTATATCCCGGGTGGTGGGGAGGTATAAACAAGGTATATCCCTGGTGGTGTGGGAGGTATAACAAGTAATCCCTGGTGGTGTGGGAGGTATAACCAGGTATATCCCTGGTGGTGGGGGAGGTAAAAAAGGGTAATCCCTGGGGGTGGGGGGGTATAACAGGATACCCGGGTGGTGTGGGAGGTAAAACAAGGATACCCGGGGGGTGGGGAGGAAAACAAGTATACCCCCTGGGGGGGGAGTAAACAAGGTATACCCCGGTGGTGGGGGAGGTATAAAAAGGATACCCCCTGGGGTGTGGAGGTATAACAGGTAAACCCCTGGGGGTGTGGGAGGTATAACAAGGTTTCCCTGGGGGTGGGGAGGTATAAAAAGGTTATCCCT
>NC_069460.1:17640892-17682557 GCF_026875155.1 Cherax quadricarinatus | reverse complement strand
CCTTAAAAATTTATTTTGACCGGCTTTTCCCTTTCCCCACTCGTAAACCACCCAATTCTCCGAAAATTTGTCACCTGGGTCATTTCTCCCTCACCTATTGCTTTCATGATACCATCGATCGCTTTCTTCTCCTCCTGGTTTCTTTCATCATAGGTTTTCCCTTCGACTTCTCGGAGCCCGTAGACAAACACTGACCTCTCCCTCTCTTCCTCCCACTGTGTCTTCCTTTGTATCCTCTGAGGTGTTTTAGTTCCTTCCATCGAAACGTTCCTGCCTTCAATCCCTGCCTTTGCCTTGTGTGTTTGTGTGTGTGTGTGTGTGTGTGTGTGTGTGTGTGTGTGTGTGTGTGTGTGTGTGTGTGTGTGTGTGTGTGTGTGTGTGTGTGTGTGTGCGCGTGTGTGTGTGCGTGTGCGTGCGTGCGTGTACTCACCTAGTTGTACTCACCTAGTTGAGGTTGCGGGGGTCGAGTCCGAGCTTCTGGCCCCGCCTCTTCATGATCGCTACTAGGTCACTCTCCCCGAGCCGTGAGCTTTATCATACCTCTGCTTAAAGCTATGTATGGATCCTGCCTCCACTACATCGCTTCCCAAACTATTCCACTTACTGACTACTCTGTGGCTGAAGAAATACTTCCTAACATCCCTGTGATTCATCTGTGTCTTTAGCTTCCAACTGTGTCCCCTTGTTGCTGTGTCCAAACTCTGGAACATCCTGTCTTTGTCACTTGTCAATTCCCCTCAGTATTTTGTATGTCGTTATCATGTCCCCCTATCTCTCCTGTCCTCCAGTGTCGTCAGGTTGATTTCCTAACCTCTCCTCGTAGGACATACCTCTTAGCTCTGGGACTAGTCTTGTTGCAAACCTTTGCACTTTCTCTAGTTTTTACGTGCTTGGCTAGGTGTGGGTTCCAAACTGGTGCCGCATACTCCAATATGGGCCTAACGTATACGGTGTACAGGGTCCTGAACGATTCCTTATTAAGATGTCGGAATGCTGTTCTGAGGTTTGCTAGGCGCCCATATGCTGCAGCAGTTATTTGGTTGATGTGCGCTTCAGGAGATGTGCCTGGTGTTATACTCACCCCAAGATCTTTTTCCTTGAGTGAGGTTTGTAGTCTCTGACCCCTAGACTGTACTCCGTCTGCGGCCTTCTTTGCCCTTCCCAATCTTCATGACTTTGCACTTGGGGGGATTGAACTCCAGGAGCCAATTGCTGGACCAGGTCTGCAGCCTGTCCAGATCCCCTTTTTAGTTCTGCCTGGTCTTCGATCGAGTGTATTCTTCTCATCAACTTCACGTCATCTGCAAACAGGGACACCTAGAGTCTATTCCTTCCGTCATGTCGTTCACAAATACCCGAAACAGCACTGGTCCTAGGACTGACCCTGCGGGACCCCGCTGGTCACAGGTGCCCACTCTGACACCCCGCCACGTACATGACTCGCTGCTGTCTTCCTGACAAGTATTCCCTGATCCATTGTAGTGCCTTCCCTGTTATCCCTGCTTGGTCCTCCAGTTTTTGCACCAATCTCTTGTGGGGAACTGTGTCAAACGCCTTCTTGCAGTCCAAGAAAATGCAATCCCCCCACCCCTCTCTCTCTTGTCTTACTGCTGTCACCATGTCATAGACTCCAGTAGGTTTGTGACACAGGATTTCCCCTCCCTGAAACCATGCTGGCTGCTGTTGATGAGATCATTCCTTTCTAGGTGTTCCACCACTCTTCTCCTGATAATCTTTCCATGATTTTGCATACTATACATGTCAGTGACACTGGTCTGTAGTTTAACGCTTCATGTCTGTCTCCTTTTTTAAAGATTGGGACTACATTTGCTGTCTTCCATGCCCCAGGCAATCTCCCTGTTTCGAATAGATGTATTGAATATTGTTGTTAAGGGTACACATAGCGCCTCTGCTCCTCTCTCAATACCCATGGGGGGATGTTATCTGGCCCCATTGCCTTTGAGGTATCTAGCTCACTCAGAAGCCTCTTCACTTCTTCCTCGGTTGTGTGCACTGTGTCCAGCACTTGGTGGTGTGCCCACCTCTCCGTCTTTCTGGAGTCCCTTCTGTCTCCTCTGTGAACACTTCTTTGAATCTCTTGTTGAGTTCTTCACATACTTCACGGTCATTTCCTGTTGTCTCTCCTCCTTCCTTCCTTAGCCTGATTACCCGGTCCTTGACTGTTGTTTTCCTCCTGATGTGGCTGTACAACAGTTTCGGGTCAGATTTGGCTTTCGCTGCTATGTCATTTTCATATTGTCTTTGGGCCTCCCTTCTTATCTGTGCATATTCGTTTCTGGCTCTACGACTGTTCTCCTTATTTCCTGGGTCCTTTGCCTTCTATATTTCTTCCATTCCCTAGCACACTTGGTTTTTGCCTCCCTGCACCTTTGGGTAAACCATGGGCTCATCCTGGCTTTTTCATTACTCTGTTACCCTTGGGTACAAACCTCTCCTCAGCCTCCTTGCATTTTGTTGCTACATATTCCATCATCTCATTAACTGGGTTCCCTGCCAGTTCTCTGTCCCACTGAACCCCGTTCAGGTAGTTCCTCATTCTGTGTAGTCCCTTTCTTGTAGTTTGGCTTCATTCGTCCTGGCCTTCCTGCTTCTCCCTCCACTTGTAGCTCTACTGTGTATTTCGAAGCTTAAAACCACATGGTCACTGGCCCCAAGGGGTCTTTCATATGTGATGTCCTCGATATCTGCACTACTGAAGGTGAATACTAAGTCCAGCCCTTTCTGGTTCATCCTCTCCTCTCTCTCTTGTAGTGTCCCTTACGTGTTGGTACATGAAGTTCTCCAGTACCACCTCCATCATCTTAGCCCCCCATGTATCTTGGCCCCATGTGGGTCCAAGTTCTCCCAATCGATCTCCTTGTGGTTAAAGTCCCCATGATCAGGAGCTTTGCACTGCATGCATGAGCTCTTCTGGCGCTCTAGCCAGTGTGTCAACCATCGCTCTATTGCTCTCGTCGTACTCTTGCCTTGGCCTCCTGCTGTTCTGTGGTGGGTTATACATCACTGCTATTACCCCCTTGGGACTCCAGAGTGAAGTGTTCCCACTATGTAATCACTTTCTTCTCCGCTATCTCCTCTCTCCAGCTCATCAAAATTCCAGCGATTTTTGATCAGCAACGCCACTCCTCCACCCCCCCTGTTCCCTCTGTCTTTCCTCAGGATTTGGTATCCCGTTGGAAAGATGGCATCTGTTATCATACCTGTAAGCTTGGTTTCTGTAAGAGCTATGATGTCCGGTGATGCTTCTTTGACTCTTTCGTGCCACTCCTCCCACTTATTTGTTATTCCATCAGCGTTTGTGTACCATACCTTCAGTTTCCTTTCCAACACTGTGGTTTGGGGGGGCCTGTGGGGGTGGGAGACCTGGTGGCATACTGTGGGATTCTATAGCTCGATGTTGGGTGGAGGCTGTGGGTATGGATTGTAGTGTGTGTTGGGATGGTGTGATAGGTTGTATGGTTCTGAGAGTAGTTGTGTGTGTGCTTGCCCTTGCTGTTCTGTCCTGCTCTGACTGTGTGTGTGTGTGTGTGTGTGTGTGTGTGTGTGTGTGTGTGTGTGTGTGTGTGTGTGTGTGTGTGTGTGTGTGTGTGTGTGTGTGTGTGTGTGTCTGTGCGTGCGTGTGTGTGTACTCACCTATTTGTGAGTACACACACACACACACACACACATACTTGGCACAAGTCTTAACAACCAAATACAGCTTCACTCTGGCTATACTCGCATTCTTAACACTGGAGAGGGAATGAGTTATGGGGAGAGGGAGGGAGGGAGGGAGGGAGACAGAGGGAGGGAGGGATAGGGGGGAGGCAGGGAGGGAGGGAGGGAGGGAGGGAGGGAGGGAGGGAGGGAGGGAGGGAGGGAGGGAGGGAGGGAGGGAGGGAGGCAGGCAGGCAGGCAGGCAGGCAGGCAGTAAGGCAAGCAGGCAGGCAGACAGACAGACAGGCAGGCAGGCAGGCAGGCAGGCAGGCAGGCAGGCAGGCATGCGGGCAGGCAGGCAGGCAGGCAGACAGACAGACAAACAGGCAGGCAGGCAGGCAGGCAGGCATGCAGGCAGGCAGGCAGGCAGGCAGGCAGTCAGTCTGGTAGGCAGGCAGGCAGACAGTCAGTCAGTCAGGCAGGCAGGCAGTCAGGCAGGCAGTGAAGCAGGCAGGCAGGCAGGCAGGCATGCGGGCAGGCAGACAGGCAGGCAGGCAGGCAGGCAGGCAGGCAGTCAGGTAGGCAGGCAGGCAGACAGTCAGACAGTCAGGCAGGCAGGCAGGCAGTCAGGCATGCAGGCAGGCAGGCAGGCAGACAGTCAGGCAGGCAGGCAGTCAGTCAGTCAAGCAGGAAGGCAGACAGTCAGGCAGGCAGACAGTCGGGCAGGCAGGCAGGTAGACAGTCAGGAAGGTAGGCAGACAGTCAGGCAGGCAGGCAGGCAGGCAGGCAGGCAGGCAGTCAGGCAGGCAGGCAGTACAGGTTGGTGTGAATTAGTGAAGAGTGAGAGATGGTGGTGATAGAACACGTTAACTCTCTACTCCCCATCCTCCACTCTACCTCCTCCTCCCATCTCCTATGTTACAGCCTCTCCCGATTTTTTTACTACATCCGAGAATACAAATGTTCACAAACACAGTGGAGATGAAAATCTATTTACAATCTATCGAATATATATATACAAGACAAGCCACAGGGGGATGGAAATCTTTAGCTCAAGTACTTTCACACTTCTCAGTGCGTCATCAGGAGCTGTGCAATGTTACAAAGGCAACAACAGGAGAAGTAGGGTAAGTTTTCAAAGAGTTGTAGTGTGGAGGCAACAGCCAGTCTCAGACTCAGTCTCAGACTCTGGTGTTACAGTGAGAGTCGTGAGACGGGATGCTGGTGAGGGGGACTCTTGATCCATGGGAAAGATGACCTGTGTTCCCTTTCCTCGGACTGAACTTTAACGCCTCCCAATTCCTCCAGACTCTGCCCGACCCATACGGGTTTAGCGCTCCTCCCTGAACGTAACAATAACAAGGTGAGGCAGGATACAAAACAATAAACCTGGCAGTGAGGTCACCCACTTATGACAGGTGATGATTGACACACATGTGCAACATTTGAGTATTTTTATTCTGGAAACTTTTCGCCACACAGTGGCTTCTTCAATCTAATGCAGAGAAAGGTGGAAGATGAGGAGGAGTTTAGGGCAATCAGTCCCTCAGCCTGGAATCGATGTATCCAGTACAAGACTGTTCAAGACTGATGGACTAAACACATCGACTGCAGGCTGAGGGACTGATTACCTCAAACTCCTCCTCCTCCTCATCTTCCACCTTTCTCCGCAATGGACTGAAGACACCATTGTGTGGCGAAACGTTCCCAGAATAAAGATACCCAAATGTTGCACAAGTGTCTCATCAACTTGTCGGTTTTGTAAACCATTTATTCACACTCAAGACAGTGAAAAAATCAACGTTCATACTGCCAATAAATTTTAAAGGGGTAGACTGGTAAACCAGCGGAAGGCCTCAGTCAGGTGCCCAAAAGCTCCAACAGCGGGTCATCACCTGACTAACACCCGCGTCAGGAAACACTTGTCCTGTTTCTTGACAAACCTTACCGTTGTCCGGACTAACTCCCTCATCTCCGTCATACCCTGGGTGCTGCTCCAGATATTCTCTCCGTTATATATTGTTTTCCATTTATTTGCATTTAATTTATATTATAATTGATTAAATTTGGTTAATTTAAGGTAACTAAAAGAGTGTATGCAGAGAAATCTGCTTAAATTAATTTAGTGAGACAGAAAGGTGAAACAGAAGAGGAGGATGTAAACAACACCAGGTTGACTATGCTTATCATGACCTGAAGTACAGGTCAGAGTAACACCCACATGTGTTTATTATGACCTGGAGTACAGGTCAGAGTAGCGACCACATTATGTATTTATCATGACCTGGAGTACAGGTCAGAGTAGCGACCACATTATGTATTTATCATGACCTGGAGTACAGGTCAGAACAGCCACCACATGATGTATTTATCATGACCTGGAGTACAGGTCAGAACAGCCACCACATGATGTATTTATCATGACCTGGAGTACAGGTCAGAACAGCGACCACATGATGTATTTATCATGACCTGGAGTACAGGTCAGAACAGCCACCACATGATGTATTTATCATGACCTGGAGTACAGGTCAGAACAGCCACCACATGATGTATTTATCATGACCTGGAGTACAGGTCAGAACAGCGACCACATGATGTATTTATCATGACCTGGAGTACAGGTCAGAACAGCGACCACATGATGTATTTATCATGACCTGGAGTACAGGTCAGAGTAGCGACCACATGATGTATTATCATGACCTGGAGTACAGGTCAGAGTAGCGATCACATGATGTATTTATCATGACCTGGAGTACAGGTCAGAACAGCGACCACATGATGTATTTATCATGACCTGGAGTACAGGTCAGAACAGCGACCACATGATGTATTTATCATGACCTGGAGTACAGGTCAGAACAGCCACCACATGATGTATTTATCATGACCTGGAGTACAGGTCAGAGTAGCGACCACATGGTTGGCCACATACAAACTCTACTCCAGTTAACGTATACTTTCATTCGAATTATGCTTCGAGTGGAACCACCTATTGTATAATTGATACCATCTGTTAGGTCAGATTAAGTTAGGTTAGGTTTAGATAGAGAAAGCTACATTAATATATAACTAATTAATATATACCGTATTTTCGGGCATATAAGGCGTACGATAATATGAGACATATAAGACGATGTTTGCTAGCAGTTATAACGTAACGTTAGTAAACAAACTGCTAAAGTCTAACACAAAGCCTACCCTTGACGCTGACCTTGAGCATATAAGGCGCAGGATGATTTTCCAAGATTTTTTTTGTGGGGAAAAAAGTGCGATTTATATGACGGAAAATACGATAATTGACAATAACGAAATGAAAAACTTGTGGTTTGTGTCTTGCAGCGCGCGGCAAGTGGCTCCATCTTAGAACATGTGTTATCTCCGGAACGTTATAAAATGGAAGATGGGTTGCAATAAGGTGTAGGTTTGCTCTATCTCAGAATTACTTACATTAATAACAAGCAGATTAAAATTCTTCCGTCTGAAGGATATACAGTTTTAAATCTTCACTGCGAGGAGGAGGAGGAGGAGGAGGAGGGGTTTAACCCCCCTCCCCCCGAAAAATTATGTTCAATCTCATTTGGTTGAATAAATTGGGCGATCGTGTCGGCCAGGCGAGTGATCAAACATAGGATTAAGTCAATTACTTCTTTTATAAATATTCTGGAGGGTTTATAGAAGAACGTTTACGGAGCCACACCAAGTGACACACACAAAGAGCAAAGAAAAACAAGTTTCATAAATAAACACTGAAGAAAGTATTTGATGCCTTCCCGGGAGCTCACTGACCAACATTTGTTCATTCAGTAAACAAAATTATGAAAATACTCCTTCTCAAGTGCGGAACTTAAATATTTTACAGCGCTTAGCATATAATTTCTGAATTCACGACACAGAGTTGCTTCGCTCTGATCCCTGAGACTTACCATGAATAATGATGAAGAGGTTGTCTATTGAGGGACACGAGTTCCAGCCCTCAGGATTGTTATTGCCAGGGTTCAGGAGCTAGGGATACACACACGCCAGGCTCTCGGTCACTGTTGCATTAGGCTCCTGCTGACTGTAGTGTCAGGGTCCAGGAGCTAGAGTAATAGCAGATCAGAAGGTTGGTAAAAAAAAAAAGAGCTGTAAGCAATGAAAATTTAATTTCATAATTTAGAAATTTCAGCAAGGAAGATCGAAATGTAACTAAAAAAGTAGTATTACTTACACACACACACACACACACACACACACACACACACACACACACACACACACACACACACACACACACACACACACACACATAGGTAAAACTTGCAATTCTGGCATAACAGCAACTCTCTTCTTGCCGAATAAAGCAAGCGAAAATTTGTGCATGCAATAATTTAGCAAAAATAATTTTGAACCTAACGAAAGATTATATTTCATTGTGTTTGTTTATTATTAAATTATTGTAAACTCATCTAAAATCAAATATATTTAATTAGATTATGCTAAATTAATGCGCTTGTTATAATAAGGTTAGGTAAGTTTTCTAAGGTTCTTATGGTACAAAATTATTAATTTTTACATTAACATAAATGAAAAAAATATATATCTTTAAACGTATAAGAGAAAATTTTAGAAAGGACCTATTTTTAAATGAGTCCTTCGTAACTGACCAATTTTACCTATTCGGCACTATATATATATATAATATATATATATATATATATATATATATATATATATATATATATATATATATATATATATATAATAACGAAACAAGTGGCATTGGAACATTTACCAAACTGTAGCCAGCCTGATTAGATCCTGCGATACGTTCTCCCGCCTCAAGAGACAGAACAACGTTCACATCGCCTTAACCACTTAACCAGCGATCCTTCAAGGATCACGCACCCAGGAGAGCTAGGTATTTTTCATGATCCGAGGACACTCGTAGTAGTGGTAAGGTCAAGGGTAATTTCAACCACCTCCCGTTTGAATACGATCCTCCAGCTTGGAGGATGGTATTCAAACGGGAGGTGGTTGAAATTAGCCTTGAGCTTACCACTACCACGTTAATATGAGAGGGCCTGGACTCATCCGAACAACGTAGGTCTGTGAACGAACTGGCGCGAGACCACGAGTCAAATCACATAGCTATTAAAAACGGCCACATCAATCAATCGCCTGGCAACGTCAATTACATTAGCAACGAGTCAGTCATTAGTTTAGACCTAACATACAAGCAAGTACGAGCCAAGTAATGCTGGATTAACCAACCATGCAATGGTATATAATGACAAGATGAAGAGTAAGACGCTAGTTTCTTTTGTCTCACATATTTAAGTCACCCCTGAATTCAGTGAAGAAGCCTGCTGAGCAGGCGAATAGTTTCCACAATAAGAAAACCTAACTGTTGCATATATGTTTTACTCAGTCATCCCTCCCTCCAATCATCCGTCTATCATTCATACATTCGTTCAGTCAGTCATGCATCCCTTTCTTCATCCAATTATCCATCCATCCACCTCCCTCTCCCTCCATCTAATCATCTATACCTCAATTCGTTAATCTAGCAGCACATTATTTCAAGCAGTCAACTGCACACTTTTCCAATCACACATCATTCATCCACTCAGCAATTCATCCATCTATGTATTTAACCAGAATATATAGTTAATATACACTCACTAAGCGTAGCAATCAGTGAGTCAGCAATTCACTCACCCAAACATGCCACTCACCAGTCAACCGGTTTGTTGAATACACCGTTACCACATAAACCATTTATCCAGAGATCCCCAGACCCTATCCACTACATCCCTTCTCTCTCTCTCTCTCCACCACTATCAGCCCTCTGCTTCCTCAGTATCCCCAACATTTCCTCTCAAGCATCCTTCTCCACTTCTGCAACAACCTTCCTCTCTCAGTTCCCCGTGGGCCTCTGGTAGTGTGACTGCTATACCTGGAGTGCACGAATCATGCTTTAATTTGATTGCTATGCCCTGAGCTTATGAATCATGCCCTAATGTCAGTTTGATGCTCTTAACCCCTCTCCTCTCCCCTCCTCTCCTCTTCTTGTTTCTCTTAATAATCTTAATATTTTTCTGATCACCGGTAAGAGTCAACCAGCACCACCGGTAAAAGTCAGGCAGCACCACAGGTAAGTCAAGCAGCACCACCGGTAAGAGTCAAGCAGCACCACCGGTAAGTCAAGCAGCACCACAGGTAAGTCAAGCAGCACCACCGCTAAGAGTCAACCAGCACCACCGGTAAGAGTCAGGCAGCACCACCGGTAAGTCATGGAGCACCACCGGTAAGAGTCAAGCAGCACCACCGGTAAGAGTCAAGCAGCACCACCGGTAAGAGTCAACCAGCACCACAGGTAAGCCAAGCAGCACCACCGGTAAGAGTCAAGCAGCGCCACCGGTAAGAGTCAAGCAGCACCACCGGTAAGTCAAGCAGCACCACCGGTAAGAGTCAAGCAGCACCACAGGTAAGAGTCAGGCAGCACCACCGGTAAGAGTCAGGGAGCACCACTGGTAAGTCAAGCAGCACCACCGGTAAGAGTCAAGTAGTACCACCGGTAAGAGTCAAGCAGCACCACCGGTAAGTCAACCAGCACCACAGGTAAGTCAAGCAGCACCACCGGTAAGTCAAGCAGCACCACGGGTAAGATTCAAGCAGCACCACCGGTAAGTTAAGCATCACCACCGGTAAACACCGACAAGTACGACTAATCACCACCACCAATGAGCACCACCGGCCCTCACCCTGGACCAGCACTATCACCAACCAGCAACACCACTGACCACTCTCACCAACCAGCAACACCACTGACCACTCTCACCATCACCAGCCAGCTCCTACACCGGCCACCTTCACCACTATCACCAACACCACCAACTATCACCACGGAACAACACCGTCATCACACATGTACACACACATATACATAAACACACATATAGACGTGCCCACACATATGCACACACTCATGCACACATACAGTTCATTACACACACATACACAACAAATACACACAAGCACCTAGGGATGCTACGAAGTATTGTTTCAGCCTTAGAGTTGTCAGGAAGCGGAATAATCTGGAGAGTGAAGTGGTAGAGGCGGGATCCATATATAGCTTTAAGAAGAGAGTGGACCTAGTAGCGACCAACGAAAATGCGGGGTCAGGAGCTGTGAATCGACCCCTGCAATCACATATAGGCGAGTACACACGTGAATGACATGACAGAATGGACAGTGTCAGATGTACCCCTGTTCGCAGATGTTGTGAAACTAATGAAGAAAATACAAGCAAATCTGAGCAATCTTCAGGTCTGGTCTGAGAAGTGGCTACTGGAATTTAACCCCAGCAAGTGCAAAGGTATGAAATTGAGGAATGACAAAGAAGACCGCAGACGGAGTACAGGCTCGAATAACTGCTTTCGAAAATGCTCATCTAGCAAATCTACGACTAGCTTTTAGAAATCTAGGTAATGTGTCATTCACGACACTGTATACGTTGTACGTCAGGCCTATATTAGAGTATGCAGCACCAGAATGGAACCCACACTCGGTCAAGCAAATCAAGACATTGGAGAAAATGCAGAGGTTTGTGACAAGACTAGTCCTGAATGTAAGGATTATGTCCTATGAGTAGAGGTGAAGGGAACTCAACATGATAACAATGGAAGACAGAAAGATTGAGAGTCATATGTTAGCATACAAAATACTAAGAGGAACTGATAGGGTAGACAGGGACAGATTGTTTGAGGGATGGGAAATAGGAACACGATTAATCACAGATGAATCACAGGGATGTTAGGAAGTATTTCTTCAGTCTTAGAATTGTCAGGAGACGGAACGACCTGGGTAATGAAGTGCCAGAGGCAATGATTCCATACACAGCTTTAAGAAGAGGTACGATAAGGCTCTCGAAACCAGGAGAAGAGTCACGACGAGGAACCGAGACTTGACCCCTGCAAACACATATTGGTAAGTACACACTCAAAAACACGTACACAAACACAAACACATACACACACACACATACACAACCACACACACACATAAACACACACAAACAAACACACCAGCTTAACAAAATACAAACCAAAGAGAGAGAGAGAAAGAGTAGAGGGCAGACAAAAAATACATGGACGCACTGTTATGAGTTTTATGGGCGTCGATCCCACAATACAATAACTACCTGACTACACTCTCGCCAATTTTCCATCGCAAATCGCCAATAGGGCCTCCATCATGCAAATGTGCCGGATGAAACTTTTCAATGGTTCTATCAATTTGTCCGCCAATTAATCGCGCAGGAAAAAACGTTTTAGGAATTGTTTCCTGGTTTCCGCCTCTCTTTATTCACTGGCACCGCTCCATCACCCTTCTGGGTTTACCGATAAGATATGATGATAATAATAATAATGACGATGATAATATAATGATAGCAATAATAATAATATAATAATGATAGTAATAATAATAATGATAATAGTAATAATAATAATAATAAAAGTAATAATGATAATAATAATAATGACGATGATAATAATATAATAATGATAGCAATAATAATAATATAATAATGATAGTAATAATAATAATGATAATAGTAATAATAATAATAATAAAAGTAATAATGATGATAATAATAATAATAATGTTAATCTTTATTCACTTAATACTTACACTGCCTTATTTTATAAAGTAAAATGTGTTATTATGGGTTATGTGCACATGGAAGAGCTAAACTCGTGGGGGTTATACGGAGACAGGAATGGGAGGTAATGAGGTTCGAGCCAAGGGAAGTACAGGAGAGGAGAGATGCAATCCCCTGGATCAAGAGTCCTTCACGGGTATGAAAGAGCTACAATCCCCTGGATCAAGAGTCCTTCACGGGTATCAAAGAGCTACAGTAATCCCTTACAGTAATCCCTTGATCCTCTGGATCAAGAGCCCCTCACGGGCATCAAGTCACTCCCCGTCCTTGAAGACTTCAAAATACGCTAATTAATCCACCATTTTGTTATTTTAAAAAATAACTAAAAAAAAAAAAAAAAAATTCCGTGTGACAGCGACCTCCTTAACCATCAACTTCTCCACAACTCCCAATATCTCAAAGTATATTCGAGGTTTCGGTCCCTTCTGGGCCATCATTGGGTCACGACTGACAACAGAACGTCGCCTAAAGTTTCCCTTCTAAAATGCGGGTCACTTGTGAAGTGTTGCACCTATTAATACAATCATAACTAAGCGCCAAACCCACAAGGGTCGCACAACGCTGTGTTGCACCTACAGTTTGACAAGTTTTATTCAATGTTCAACCGCAATTCCCATCTCTTTTTTGAGTGGAAATTACTGATATTACTGAAGGGGGGAATTTGTTTAATATTTTTTTTCAATTGATTTGAAGCTATAGGGGAGGGAAGGAGGGAGGGAGGGGAGGGGAGGGAGGGAGGGAGGGAGGGAGCGGAGAGGGGGGAAGGGAGTGTGAATTATATGGCAGTAATGGTCAAGTATCAGGCTTTTATGCAGTGATAATCACCGTTATGTGCCCAGTGTGAGCCCTTGTTATACTCAACACGTCAACGATATCGTAATAACAATATAACCACCGTCAGCACCGCCACCAGCACCACCACCAGCACCACCACCAGCAACACAGCTAGCAATATTGCCAGTATCGCCAGCAACATCGCTAGCACCACCACCAACAACATCACTACCACCAACACTACCACCACCACCATCAACACCACCACCACCACCATCCACACCACCAACACCACCATCACCACCACCTATCACGGTGAGGGAGGGAGGGAGGGAGAGGAGATTGAAGTTGAAGAAGAGACATTATGAGGGGTAGACCCTGGAGTGAAAGTGAGGGGAGATAATGGAGGAGTGAAGGAACATAGAGGAGAAATGCATAGGAGAGCAGCAGTGAGGGAAGGAACATGAATAACAGCAGTACGAAACATATGAGGAAAGAGAGGGAAGAAAAGACTGAGGGAAAACATGCAAACAATGCAAGCGAGAGAAACAAGGGGAGAAAAAGCATTAGAAAGTGAAGAAAGACAGGGAAGTGAGGGGAAACTGCGCGGTGAGTGAACATGCATGTCAGAGGAGGAACATGAGATGAGGGGAAGCATGATGAGTCAGGAGAAATATGACTGAAGTGAGGGAAAAACATGATGGTAGTTAAGAGAAACATGACAGAAGTGAGGGGAAACGTAAGGCACATGGAAAGAAGAGAAAAAAATGATGGCAGTGATGGGAAAGATGGGAATGGGAGAAAATTGAGGGGAGAAGTGGTGGGAGCGAGAGAAAATATTTTATCAAAGGAAATACGCGAGAGAGAGAGATGTAGCTGATGTAGGTAACAGCTCTTAGCTTGTAAATTAAGTCAGGAACCTTAAGCTAACCTTGTAAAAAATGTGTAAAGAGAGAGAGAGAGAGAGAGAGAGAGAGAGAGAGAGAGAGAGAGAGAGAGAGAGAGAGAGAGAGAGAGAGAGAGAGAGAGAGAGAGAGAGAGAGAGAGAGAGAGAACACAATAAGCACTCACAGCGGTGATAGCACAGATGACTGGCTAGCTGAGGCCCACCTGGCTTTTATTCATTTTATTCATATATTCAACAAACACAAAGTCGAATTTTGATGAATTTCAGGCGGGGCTGCAAATCGCACCGCTGTTGGGAGTTACTTTACAGCCGTGGTGCATGCATACTGTAGGCCTTCCTGTAGACCTACTGCCAGCCTACATTCCCAGGATTGTTCTACTTAGGGGTACACCAAAGTATCAGTATCGGTGGGTATCGACTATTTTTGTGTTAACGGTATTGATGAAAAAGTGGGGGATACCAGTCGATACTTATAAAATGTTAACATTAACAGTTATTAAAAGAAGCAGAATTAACATTCTACCTCACGAGAGTGAAAGTCACTCAAACACTAACATTCAATGGATTATCCACGATTGTACTCCCGAGGAAAGAGTAATAATAGACATCACTGCTAACTGTAGCGATATAGTGAGCCACTTGAGTCACTCCTCTCTAGACTGTCGTAAACTACATGATCTACATGAACAAGATGAACTACCACAGCACAACCTCATCTCGCACGCTGGAATATCACTTATTTAATATCAGCTCTCATCTAGATATATATATTTTTTATAATTTTAACCATAATTTTTGAAGGGGTGGAGGGGTAAGCCAGCGGAAGGCTTCGGTCATATGACGAAAAGTTTCAGCTGCGGGCCATCATATGACTAAAAACCAGAGTCCTGTTTCCTGACAAACTTTACCTAACCTAACCTAGCTCTCACCTGTGAACAAAAGCAAGCCATTGTAATGTATTGCTCAGTTGATGGACATCTTCCATGTTTTTTGGGAAGTATGTGATATCTTATTAATTTTATTGGCAAGTTATCGTCCTTGTTGAAAATATTTCACAAAACAACTTAATATATTGAAATTAGACACATATTCAACATCTGGGCATCTTTAATATGTAGACGTTTCACCATCCAGTGGCTTTATCAATACAAATTCTAAAACATAATTTGAAGACAGTAGAACTATATACAAAAAAGGTAATCAGTCATGTAGATGAATGGTTCAGAGAACCAACAAGTTGATAAATAGACACATGTGCAACACTTGGGTATCTTTATTGAGGAAACGTTTCGCCACACAGTGGCTTCATCAGTCCATACAAAAGAGAACGGGGAAGAACAGGAGGAGTTTGAGGTAATCAGTCCCTCAGCCTTGAGTCAATATGATCAGTCTATCAATCTTGAAAAGAATACAGCACAGCTGCGAAGAAGTAGCTTATATACCGTAGGCAGGAGAGGTGCAGCACTCGTAGGTGGTATCACATTTGTCCAACGTGGAAGTAGGTCGTGCCCAAGGGTTAGGCAAGTGAAGAATTTCCTGTATTGAGATCCCAAGATGTTGCTGTGTCAGACAGGAATGCAGATGAATGGTTCTCTGAACCATTCATGGCTCAGCAACTGACCATCTCAAAACTACTTCCTCGAGGCTGTTGATTTGATCACATCTTTACCTCTCCACGACTTCTCTTTTCAACTATTTATTCGACTGAAGAACCCTACTGTATAACAGACTAAACGTTTTGAAAATAGAGATACCTAGCTGACGCACATATACCTTCCTCATCTATTTGTCTGTATTGTGTACCATCCTATAATTAAGCAGCAACGAGTCTGATGAAGGAAACTGAGTTTATATAACAAGAATGAAAGAACTTGATGAATATGAAGAAACTGGATCCAGCGTAAAGAATAAAAAGGCACAAGACTGTGACTGGAACAACGCACATATAACCCGCACATAACAGAGAGAAGCTTATGGCGATGTTTCGGGTTGACTCAGACTACTGACTAGTCATGAACTTTTTTCTCTTATTTGCGGGTTATTTGTGTATCGAAACCAACGTTGTCACCACCAGCACCTTACAGACATCTGCCTAGGGATACTTGCCCCAGATCACAAAAAGGAACATCTAAAAACAAACGTCCTGGTATTTGTGTTACCACAAAGATGAAAACAGAAATAGATAAATATATGGCAATGGCGTAATTGCCGAAAGACGGAAATCCACTAGAGTAGTGGAGAGAAAACAAGATAGTTCTCCCATCTGTGGTAAACCTAGCCAGAAAATATTAGACTCCATGCTCCTCTTTAATATAGTGAAATATTATTCAGCATTGGTGATAACATCTCATAGGAACACATTAACTTCAGAATTTTATTATTATAATCAAGGGGGAAGCGCTAAACCCGGAGGATTATACAGCGCCTAGGGGGGGGGGGAAGGCATTCAGGCTTAATTCGGGGAACTGGAGCACAGATCCAATTCCCTAAATCAAGAGCCCCTCACCAACATCAAGGAACCTTCCTTGAGGGGAATTATTAACTTCAGAAAATAGTGAGATGTTGAAGATCCTTAACATCAATTTGAGAATTTATAATTTTAAGTATTAATACATGTATTTGTAAACTGATTATTTTTAATTTCAAGTATTAAAATAATGTATTTTTTCTTCTTTTCAATGTTTCTTCAAAATTAAAAAAAAAATTAAACTGTATAATGGAAATGGTCAGTTAATTAAGTTAAATAATAGAGCGAAACGTTCTCCAAGTTCTCAACTATAATTATACATTTTTATTTTCCATATATTACAATATTGTACATATTTTCATTTTCCAAAATGTTTATAAAACTTTAAATAAACATTATTAAGAGAGTGTTGGATGTTTTAGTTTTAAGTTTAATATAACTCATAATTATTCACATTTTTATTTTCGTAAATGATTATATCTTCATCAAATTACTAAATATTTAAGTTGATTCAGAAATCTTATATTTTTTTTTTTTCAGATCTGTAAGCCTCACGTTGGCATCTCAGAGGAATTATATTATTTAATATTTAACTTTTCTGGGTTATTTAATAACTACTGAGCAATAAGTAATTCCTTTATATAACTGAATTTAGTTTATCATAATTTAAACCAATACAAAAATACTTTTTAAAAGTATCGGTATCGGTAGAGGCCTAAAAATAAGTATCGGTATTGGCATTCAACAAAAATTTTGGTATCATCCCATCCCAAGTTTTGCTTAATATTGTGCGACAAAAACAGTTTGAAAACGCAAATAATAGTGTAGATATGTTAGCGCATAAGTGGCATAATATGAGAGAGGGGGAAGGGAGGGACGTTCAATTTCATGACGGACAAAGCTGGATCAGATATATTGCGGCTGTAGAGAACTCATATACAAGTCTATTAAATGTTAGTCGGTAAAAACATATGTTGAGGCAGGGAATGAGAGCTGGCCAGAGAGAGATATCAAGCGGGGGTCTGTGTACCCATGTGGCTTATATTGGTGGTACTAGCCGCTGATGGCGAGTACACTGCTCTGGTTATCACTCTGATGGTCAGGGGTGTGTGTGTGTTGTATGTGTGTCTGTGTGTACGTGTGTACGCACCTAATTGTGGTTTTGTGTGTGCTCACCTAGTTGTGGCTGCAGGGGTCGAGTCACAGCTCCTGGCCCCGCCTCTTCACTGGCCACTACTAGGTCACTCTTCCTGCTCCATGAGCTTTATCATACCTCTTCTTAAAGCTATGTATGGATCCTGCCTCCATTACATCACTTCCCAGACTATTCCACTTCCTGACAACTCTGTGACTGAAGAAATACTTCCTAACATCCCTGTGATTCATCTGAGTCTTCAACTTCCAACTGTGACCCCTTGTTGCTGTGTCCCATCTCTGGAACATCCTGTCTCTGTCCACCACGTCGATTCCTCTCAGTATTTTATACGTCGTTATCACATCCCCCCTTATCTCTCCTGTCCTTCAGTGTCATCAGGTCGATTTCCCTTAACCTTTCCTCGTAGGACATGCCCATTTTGTTCTTAGGTTTGTTAGGCGGCAGTATGCTGCAGCAGTTATTTGGTTGATGTGAGCCTCAGGAGATGTGCCCAGTGTTATACTCACCCCAAGATCCTTTTCTTTAAGTGAGGTTTGTAGTCACTGGCCCCCTAGACTGTACTCCGTCTGCAGTCTACTTTGCCCTTCCCCAATCTTCATGACTTTGCACTTGGCAGGGGTGAACTCCAGGAGCCAGTTTCTGGACCAGGCCTGCAGCCTGTCCAGATCCCTTTGTAGTTCTGCCTGGTTCTCCTCCGATTGAATTCTTCTCATCAACTTCACATCATCTGCAAACAGGGACACTTCTGACTCTATTCCTTCCGTCATGTCGTTCACAAATACCAGAAAGAGCACCGGTCCTAAGATTGACCCCTGTGGAACCCCGCTCGTCACAGGCGCCCACTCTGACACCTTTCCAAGTACCATGACTCGCTGTTGTCTTCCTGATAGGTAGTCCCTGATCCATTGCAGTGCCTTCCTTGTTATCCCTGCCTGGTCCTCCGGCTTTTGCACTAATCTCTTATGTGGAACTGTGTCGAACGCCTTCTTACAGTTCAAGAAAACACAATTTCCCCACCCCTCTCTCTCTTGTCTTACTGCTGCCACCCTGTCATAGAACTCCAGTAGGTTTGTGACACAGGATTTCCCGTCCCTAAAACAGTGCTGGCTGTCACTGATAAGCTCATTTCTGTCTAGGTGCTCCACCACTCTTCTCCTGATAATCTTCTCCATGACTTTGCATACTATACATGTCAGTAACACTGGTCTGTAGCTTAATGCTTCGTGTCTGTCTTCTTTTTTAAAAAATGGGACTACATTTGCTGTCTTCCATACCTCAGGGAGTCGCCCTGTTTCGATAGATGTGTTGAAGATTGTTGATATTGGCACACATAGGGCCTCTGCTCCCTCTCTCAGGACCCATGGAGGGATGTTATCCGGCCCCATCGCCTTTGAGGTATCTAGCTCGCTTAGCAACCTCTTCAATTCTTCCTCGGTTGTATGTACTGTGACCAACAGTTGATGGAGTACCCCACCTCTCTGTGTTTCTGAAGTCCCTTCCGTCTCCTCTGTGAACACTTCTTTGAATCTCATATAAAGCTCCTCACATACTTTGCAGTCGTTTATTGTGATCTCTCCTCCCTCCTTCCTCAGCCTGATTATCTGGTTCTTGACTGTTGTTTTCCTCCTGATGTGGCTGTACAACAACTTCAGATCAGATTTGGCTTTCACTGCCATGTCATTTTCGTACTCTTGTTGGGCCTCCCTTTTTATCTGTGCATATTCATTTCTGGCTCTACGACTGCTCTCCTTATTCTCCTGGGCCCTTTGCCTTCTACACTTCTTCCATTCTTTAGCACACTTGGTTTTGGCCTCTCTACACCTTTGGGTGAACCAGGGGCTAATCCTGGCCTTCTCGTTATTTCTGTTACCCTTGGGTACAAACCTCTCCTCAGTTTGCTTGCATATTGTTATCACATATTTCATCGTCTCGTTTACTGACTTCCCTGCCAGTTCTTTGTCCCACTGAACCACGCGCAGGAAATTCTTCATGCCTGTGTAGTCCCCTCTCGTATTTTGGCTTCATTCATCCTGCCCTTCCTGCTTCCCTCTCCACTTGTAATTCTACTATGTGTGTGTGTGTGTGTGTGTGTGTGTGTGTGTGTGTGTGTGTGTGTGTGTGTGTGTGTGTGTGTGTGTGTGTGTGTGTGTGTGTGTGTGTATGTGTGTGTGTGTGTGTGTGTGTGTGTGTGTGTGTGTGTGTGTGTGTGTGTGTGTGTGTGTGTGTGTGTGTGCGTGTGTGTGTGTGTGTGAGAGACAGAGGGTTTAATAATTTTTTTCGTTTAGCTCTGTGATGATACATAACAATTACACAACCCAGGGCAGCATGGGTTTAGAGCAGGTCGTTCCTGCCTCTCACAACCACTGGACAACTATGACAGGGTCATGGATACACTGGAGGACAAACAGAATGCAGACGTAGTAGTATACACAGAATTTGCAAAAACCTTCGACAAGAGCGATCATGGTGTAATAACACACAAAATGCGTGCTAAAGAAATAGCGTGAAAAGTGGGTAGATGGATCTTTAACTTTCTAACCAATTGAACACGAAGAGCAATAGTAAATAGAACAAAGTCAGCGGCAGCCACAGTGAAAAGCTCTGTTTCACAAGGTACAGCACTAGCTCCCATCCTTTTGTTTATTCTTACATCTGACAGACAGAGATATAAAACAGCAGTCTTCCTTGGCTGAAGATACTAGAATTTGCATGATAGTGTCATCCAATGAGGACACTGTAAATATCCAAGCGGACATAAACCAAGTCTTCCAATGATCCACAGAAAACAATATGGAATTCAATGAGGACAAATTTCAGTTACTCAGCTATGCAAAACTTGGAAATAATAGTTAGGTCGGAGTATAGAAGAAATTCGAACGACACAACAGAGCGGAAAACTAATGTGAAGGATTTGGGAGCGATAATGTCAGAGGATCTCACTTTCGAAGATCATAACAATATCATGCTAGAAGAATGATAGAATGGATAATGAGAACCTTCGAAACTATGGGTTCCAAGCCAATGATGATCCTCTTTAAGTCACCTGTTCTGTCTAGGCTGGAATACTACCGTACACTAACGGCCCCTTTTAAGGCACGCAAAAATGCAGACCTTGAGAATATACAGAGAACTTTCACTGCACATTTAAGTACGGTCAAGCACCCAGATTACTGGGACAGTTTGAAGTCCCCTGACCTGTACTCCCCACATACCATCAAGATCCCCACATCTTCAAGACCCCCCCTCACACCCTTAAGTGCCCCTACACCCATCCTCAAGACCCCCACACATCATCATCAAGACCCATCACAACACCATCAATGCCCCCACACCTTCTAGACCTCCCGACACACCATCAAGACCCCTCACACACCCTCAAGACCCCCACACACCAAGACCCCTCACACTCCCCAAGACCCCCACACACCATCAAGACCCCTCACACACCCTCAAGACCCCCACACACCATTCAGACCCCACACCGCGTCACTATAAAAAAAAACCCAACTCGAGATGACATCCAGCTTAATTTGAATGGAGATTAGGAGAGCCGTATCAATCAAGCTTTGAACATATAGTCGACAGATTGGACCGAGGCGACACTAACTTTGCTTAGGAGCATCCCTCTGCCGCCTTCCCTCTGCCTCTCCCTGGATCTAATAGGTCTTTGTGGTCCTCGTAGGTCTGTCCGGCTCTAGTAGGTCTTTCATCTCCGGCCGATTTGCAGGAGCTTTCAAGGAAGAAGCTTGGCAAGATTGAGCGGGTTGATGCAGCTTTCTCCTCGACAGGGATGTAACGCTTTTGCTGTCTACTGGACGGAGAGTTGTGAATAGACGTCTCACTGTCTACCTGACAGGTAAGTAATGTTTTGTTGTCCATTTGATAGATGAGTAGATATCCAGCTGTCTATCTGACAGGTGAGATGTCTCATTATCTACCTGACAGGTGAATAGATGTCTTAGCCTATCTGACAGGTGAGTAGATTTCTCACTGTCAACTTGACAGGTAAGTAGATACTTCACTGTCAACTTGAGAGGTGAGGTGTTTCACTGTTAACTTAACAGGAGTAGTGTTTCACTGTTAAGTTGACAGGTGAGATGTTTCGCTGTCAACTTTAGAGGTGAGTAGGTCTTCCACTGTCAACTTGACAAAGGAGTAGGTGTTACACTGTCAACTTGACCACGCGCTTCAACATATAATCACTATTGAGGCCTAACAAATGGTCTACAAAAAGAAAATGATATTCATTATGTTCATGGGAAGTGCTAAGCCCGTAGGGGTCATACAGCGCCTGGGAAATGGGAGGCAATCAAGTCTGATACGAGAAAGGAAAAAGTTGCTCCACTTCCTAGGAACATGAGCTCTTTAGCAGCGTCAAGACACTAGAAGGGACAAGGGGTGTATATAAGATCTCCCTAAGATTCAAAGGATATATGTATATGTTAAATTAAACACATGTGCAACTCTTGGGTAACTTTATTGAGAAAACGTTTCGCCACAGAGTGGCTTCATCAGTCCATACGTAGGAGAAATTTGAAGAACAGGAGGAGAATGAGGTAATCAGTCCCTCAACCTTGAGTCGATGTGTTCAGTCCATCAATCTTGAATAGAATACGGCATATGAGCGGAGAAGCAGCTTATAAACCGTATGGCAGGAGAGGTGCAGCAGTCGCAGGTGGTGTCACATTTGTCCAATGTGGAAGTAGGTCGTGCCCAAGGGTTAGGCAAGCGAAGAATTCCCAAGTATTAAGATCCCAAGAAGTTGCAGTGTCTGACAGGTTTGTAGATGAATGGTTCAGAGAACCGACACGTTGATAAATTAGACACATGTGCAACTCTTGGGTAACTTTATTGAGGAAACGTTTCGCCACACAGTGGCTTCATCAGTCCATACGTAGGAGAAACTGATGAAGCCACTGTGTGGCTGATGAAGCCACTGTGTGGCGAAACGTTTCCTCAATAAAGTTACCCAAGAGTTGCACATGTGTCTAATTTAACAACATGTCGGTTCTTTGAATCATTCATCTATAATCATATATGTTATATATATATATATATATATATATATATATATATATATATATATATATATATATATATATATATATATATATATTTATATATATATATATATATATATATATATATATATATATATATATATATATATATATATTTATTATATATATATATATATGTGTGTGTGTGTGTGTGTGTGTGTGTGTGTGTGTGTGTGTGTGTGTGTGTGTGTGTGTGTGTGTGTGTGTATGATAAAATTAAGTAAAAATCATGCATTAAGATGAAGAACAGATCAATTCACGTCACAATTCGAAGTAAGTGGGAGAGACTGGGAAGAGATTTATTAAAGTGCACTTTAACGTTTCGGTGACAAATCAGTCACCATCATAAGGAAAATTTCAAGTCTCCCACCTGTTATAAATTATATTTCTTCATGGTCAATCATCTTTTAACACGCATTAATATAATACACACACAAAAAAAACTGACAACTTGTCCTTGAAAGAGAACGGCCGTTTTGGTACGCTGAACTTTGCTTTTTTTTCTTGCCCAATACAAACCTCTACGAAAATTATTTTATTATGGGCTCACTTAGCGTAAACTTAACTTAAATTTACAGTACGTATAGTTAACCGCTAATAAGTACATAAGATAAAAAGGGAAAGGAGGGGGGGGGAAACAGAAGGAGAGGAGAGGCAGAGTGGTACATACACTAGTCCCTGAGAACCTGAGTATACCTGCCCAGTCTTACTGTTTAAGGGGCACTCCGTTCCCCTGTCTTCTAATAATATGTTCTGTTTTCCTTATAATCTACCTTGTCCATAATTACTATCGCATTCGCTTTGTCTGTTTCGTAAGGTAGAGTCCAGGATCTTTCCTTAATTCATGGTATAACTTAACAAATCTTTGAAGACAATAGTGTTGTAGAGGTCTGAGCTGTACTCAGAAAGATCCTAGACTTCACCTTACGAAAGCAGACAAAGCAAACGCGATTGTAATAATGTAGAAGATAGATTACAGGGAAAAAATAAACATGATGTTAGGAGACGGGAAACTCAGGCACCTCTTAAACTGAAGGGAGTACGAGCTGCACCTGTGTATACATTAAATGAAACTTGTTTTCTACGTGTGTTGTATATTTTATATCACGTGTGTCTGTCACCCTTACATAGAAAGATATAGCTCTATGTAAATGCAATGCTAAATTTCTTCATTACAAATTTTAAGCAGATGTATGTACGGGGTTGTGGGGTAACATCGCTTAGCTTCGGCTAAGCGTCCATACTTATCGCGGGTCTAGTCTCGTGGTAAAGTACTGTGGACTGATACAGAGTTAGCAGGTTCGAGTCCTGCTGTTTACGTAGGGACAATGTAAATAATTTCGCCTGTTTGCGAATTGTTATATATATATATATATATATATATATTATATATATATATATATATATATATATATATATATATATATATATAAACACTGATCTCTGGCTGAAGGAGACTCGAACCTACGAACCTTAGGACAAAGTACGCAGTGCTTTACCAATCTACCCACACTGGACAATACCACGGCGTGTAGCATGAGCTACACGTTTGATCCAAGGCAGCCAGCTTTCAGGGAGAAGGCTTACAGCTTTTCATCTCATCCCCTGCATGCATCAGCCTTACTAGAGATTTGAACAATGCAAGGAATTCGCGAGATCATGCGAAATATACACAAACACTGATCTCTGGCTGAAGGAGACTCGAACCTACGAACCTTAGGACAAAGTACGCAGTGCTTTACCAATCTACCCACACTGGACAATACCTCGGCGTGTAGCATGGTTGTTTTGCATATTTTAAAATCACCTGTTTACTGTAATCTTATTGCATATATTATATATATATATATAATATATATATATTATATATATTATATATATATATATATAATATATATATATATATATATATATATATATATATATATATATATATATATATATATAGGTTTTTGGAGGTTACATTATTTTTGACTGGTTGTTAGCAGGTGACATACAGATGTAATGACCCTTTGAGTAGTCGATAGGTTTTAAGCCGGTCAAGCAAGCAGAATGAAGCATGGTTGCATACACACAAGCCACCGCCTCCTCTCTTTTAAGTATCACTGAGTAATGCGTACTCATATAGCCCACTCTTCGACGACTCTATGCAAATCAGTTTTCATTCCGCCATCTCCTCCCGCCTGTGGAATCTTGGGGACAACCATACACTACTTCCTCCTATGACGAGAAGAGTTGTTGCAACTCTTCCCGCACTGATGTCTAAATGATTCCTGCAAAACACATTAGAGTCGCACCCCTGTGAATGTCTGTGTCAGCGGGAAAAGGAAAAAGGATGCAGGGGGAAAGAAGGGAAGAAGAGGGGGACCGAGGGAGGCAGGAGGGGATTGGAGGGAGGGAGGAATGGAAGGAGGGGTAAAAAGATGGTAGGAGGTAGGAATGGAACGAAGGAGAAGAGTGGACGAAGAATGGGAGAGGGGAGAGGAAGGAGGGAGGGAGGGAGAGAAGGAAAAGGAAAGAGAAGGGAAAGAAAAAATAAGGAGGTAGAAGAGAGAGGGGAAAGGAAGGATGAGGAGGGAAAGGAGAGTGGAATGGAAGGAGGGATCTGAGAGGTCTCCCCTAGTCTCTAGTATGGATGGACAAGTCAGGAAGCACGCTCGGTTCAAGAATCAGGTATAAGTACACAGCTGCAGGTAACTGATTACCTAATAAGTTAACTCACACCAAACTGAAGTAGTTCACTGAGCGACGAATTATCATATAAATAAAAATCTTCATTATAACATAGTTATAATAAAGATTTTTTTAATGAATTCAGAAAAATCTATAAAAAAGGAACTACGACTCTTAAGAGATACAGTGAAAGTAGAAATTAAAGGTACAATGTAAAACTTACATGCAGATCACAAGCTTACAATCAATGTTCACAGTTAACACAAAACAACGAAACTATCAGAAACAGTAGTTATACTTGGAGAAATATGTTATTATGATCCCAGCTACCCAGTGCTCATCCCATGACCTGTACTACACACTAATACATAATAAGCTTATCCCATGGCTTATACTACACACTAATAAATAATAAGCTTATACCATGGCTTATACCACACACTAATACATAATAAGCTTATCCCATGGCTTATACTACACACTAATACGTAATAAGCTTATCCCATGGCTTATACTACACACTAATATATAATAAGCTTATTACATGGCTTATACCACGCACTAATACATAATAAGCTTATTCCATGGCTTATACTACACACTAATACATAATAAGCTTATTACATGGCTTATACCACACACTAATACATAATAAGCTTATTCCATGGCTTATACTACACACTAATACATAATAAGCTTATTCCATGGCTTATACTACACACTAATACATAATAAGCTTATTCCATGGCCTATGCTACACACTAATACATAAAAGCTTATTCCATGGCCTATGCTACACACTAATACATAATAAGCTTATTCCATGGCCTATGCTACACACTAATACATAATAAGCTTATTCCATGGCCTATGCTACACACTAATACATAATAAGCCTATTCCATGGCCTATGCTATACACTAATACATAATAAGCTTACCTCATGGCCTATATTACACACTAATATATAACAATAATAATAATAATAATAATAATAATAATATATAATAATAATAATAATAATAATAATAATAATAATAATAATAATGTAAAACTATGATAGTAAAACCAGTATTAATAAAGAGGTGAATACAGTGTGACAGTGCAGCCAGAGAGGCCAGGTGAAGTGAGGCAATGATATATGTTGGCAGCACATTAATTTATCCATACTTCACTTCTGGTGCCTGTACTTCAGGACCAACAACTATCTTAACCAAAATATTATTCAACAAAAGACAGCTACACTAGTCAGATTTCAATCTACAAGGCACAAACATACATACACATACACAAACACACACACATGAGTATGCAGCACCAGTGTGGAACCCATACCTAGAGAAACTAGAGAAAGTGCAAAGGGTTGCAACAAGACTAGTCCCGGAGCTAAGAGGCATGTCTTACGAGGAAAGGTTAAGGGAAATCGACCTCATGACACTGCAGGACAGGAGAGATAAGGGGGGATGTGATAACGACATATAAAATACTGAGAGGAATCGACATGGTGGACAGAGACAGGATGTTCCAGAGATGGGACACAGCAACAAGGGGTCACAGTTGGAAGTTGAAGACTCAGATGAATCATAGGGATGTTAGGAAGTATTTCTTCAGTAACAGAGTTGTCAGGAAATGGAATAGTCTGGGAAGTGATGTAGTGGAGGTAGGATCCATACATAGCTTTTAGAAGAGGTATGATAAAGCTCATGGAGAAGGAAGAGTGACCTAGTAGCGACCAGTGAAGAGGCGGGGCCAGGAGCTATGACTCGACCCCTGCAACAACAACTAGGTGAGTACACACACGCACACGCATACACACACGCAATCCCACCAAGTGCAAAGTCATGAAGATTGGGGAAAGGCAAAGAAGACCGCAGACGGAGTACAGTCTAGGGAGCCAGAGACTACAAACCTCACTCAAGGAAAAAGATCTTGGGGTGAGTATAACACCAGGCACATCTCCTGAAGCGAACATCAACCAAATAACGGCTGCAGCATATGGGCGCCTAGCAAACCTCAGAATAGCATTCCGACATCTTAATAAGGAATCGTTCAGGACCCTGTACACCGTGTACGTTAGGCCCATATTGGAGTATGCGGCACCAGTTTGGAACCCACACCTAGCCAAGCACGTAAAGAAACCAGAGAAAGTGCAAAGGTTTGCAACAAGACTAGTTCAAGAGCTAAAAAGTATGTCCTACGAGGAGAGGTTAAGGGAAATCAACCTGACGACACAGGAGGACAGGAGAGATAGGGGGGACATGATAACGACATACAAAATACTGAGAGGAACTGACAAGGTGGACAAAGACAGGATGTTCCAGAGATGGGACACAGCAACAAGGGGTAACAGTTGGAAGTTGAAGACACAGATGAATCACAGGGATGTTAGGAAGTACTTCAGCCACAGAGTAGTCAAGAAGTGGAATAGTTTGGGAAGCGATGTAGTGGAGGCAGGATCCATACATAGCTTTAAGCAGAGGTATGATAAAGCTCACGGTTCAGGGAAAGTGACCTAGTAGCGACCAGTGAAGAGGCGGGGCCAGGAGCTTGGACTCGACCCCTGCAACCTCAACTAGTTGAGTACACACACACACACACACACACACACACACACACACACACACACACACACACACACACACACACACACACACACACACACACACACACACACACACATATATATATATATATATATATATATATATATATATATATATATATATATATATATATATATATATATATATGTCGTGCCGAATAGGCAGAACTTGCCATCTTGGCTTAAATAGCAACGCTCATCTTGCCATATAGGACAAGTGAAAATTTGTGTATGCAATAATTTCGCCAAAATCATTCTGAACCTAACGAAAAAAAAATGTTTCACTGTGTTTGTTTAGTAATAAATTATTGTAAACAAATCTAAAATATATTTAGTTGGGTTAGGCTAAAATAAATTGTTCTTGTTATAATAAGGTTAAGTAAGTTTTCTAAGCTCCTTTTTGTGCAAAATTATAAATTTTCACATTAACATTAAAGAAAAAAAATATATCTTTAAACGTATAAGAGTAAATTTCAGAAAGGACTTAATTTTAAATGAGTTCTTGCTAATTGACCAGTTTTACATATTCGGCACGACATATATATATATATATATATATATATATATATATATATATATATATATATATATATATATATATGCAATAAGATCACAGTAAACAGGCAATTTCAGAATATGCAAAACAAACCAACCACACAGTAGTTGTTCTGCATATATATGTATATATATATATATATATATATATATATATATATATATATATATATATATATATATATATATATATATATATATATATATATATATATATATGTCGTGCCGAATAGGCAGAACTTGCGATCTTGGCTTAAATAACAACGCTCATCTTGCCATATAGGACAAGTGAAAATTTGTGTATGCAATAATTTCGCCAAAATCATTCTGAACCTAACGAAAAAAATATATTTCACTGTGTTTGTTTAGTATTAAATTATTGTAAACAAATCTAAAATATATTTAGTTGGGTTAGGCTAAAATAAATTGCACTTGTTATAATAAGGTTAGGTAAGTTTTCTAAGATTCTTTTGGTGCAAAATTAAAATTTTTTACATTAACATTAATGAAAAAAATATATCTTTAAACGTATAAGAGAAAATTTCAGAAAGGACTTAATTTTAAATGAGTTCTTGCTAATTGACCAGTTTTACATATTCGGCACGACATATATATATATATATATATATATATATATATATATATATTATATATATATATATATATATATATATATATATAGTGGACGAGGGAATCGAACCGCGGTCCGTAAATTGACAGTCCGACGCTCTACCGTCTAGGCTAACCCAGGCCTCTAATATGAAGGATTCGGAGGTAATACTACCTACCGTATTACATTCTGTCAGAGGCACTTACTGTAACCTACGTGAACTTCTTCCCTCATACTACTCAACAGTATCTTTAGGACCTTTAAGAGTAATACAGCCAGAGGCTTCACACTTTCCTGAGAGCTGTAACATAATCCATGGAAACAATGGGAGAGATAAATACATTTTTAATGTACCAAGAGTGACACTGAACCTACATTCAGAACTCGGTAAAGAACCTCTCATTCATTTTCTAAGATATCAACGTGTCATAAACACTAAACAACCAGTATTAATTTTACAGACAGTAACCACCCAGAGAAGTACTGTCGCCCTGTCCTATGAGTGTTAAAAGTTTTGCACTCTCACAGGCTTGCTGATCTTTATTTTCTGTCTCAGGAACAATATAATAAGAGATGTTACAAGTTTCTACGTACATTCACTATATATACAATACTTTACTGTATCATTTTTTAATATTCATATGTCTGATATATTTCTTTTTCATTTCAGGCGGCTTAGTCTGAGACTTATCAGTGATCCCCAGAACCATTAACAGATAAAATTTAACATAACAAGACACAGTAGCAGAGAGGAAGTTTACTGACAGGTTTCGCCCGTGGATAATGCTCTTCAGAAGAAGCCTATCCACAGGCGAAACGTCTCAATAAAGTTTTTCAGCAATTATGTCACTTCACCACTTGTCGACATGATATCATTTCTCTCCAGTATTTAATATCAAACAGTACTATATGTTATGCAGAGCTTAACTAGAAACATAAAGCCAACTACGTGTACTTCATAAAGCCAAGAGTTTAACCCGCGACAAACACCAAACTATGCAGCTCAGCCTGGCTTGATGTAGCCAAGTTAGCTATTCATTATGCAGACTTCGGCAAACTGCTTATGTAAAACGTATTATGAGATTTGGCTTGATAATAATCTCGCTTAGTTGGAAACGCCGACTGAATTAATAACGGCGGCAGCTGGTCGGGAACGTTGCTTGCCTTGATTATCATCTCAACTCGATAAAAAGGCCATATCGTTGTATGTAGTAATAAAGATGACAGACTGCTGCAAAGGTTTTATTAGTGAGGAAGGTCACAGCTGGTCGGGAACGTTGTCTTGCCTCGGCAAAAGTTTTCTTAACGTTTGTGACCCCTTCAGGTTTAGCGTTTCCCCACGAATAAAGAATAAGAATAAGAACAACAACAATTAATAATAATAATAATAATAATAATAATAATAATAATAATAATAATAATAATAATGTGGGAAGTACAGTGCCTGCGCTCTGAAGGAGCGGTGATGTTTTGCAGTTTTTTTAGTGTAGACACGCCTCTGGCAACAGTGATGAAGTGAATCATGATGAAAATGTTTCTTCTTTTTTCGGGTCACCCTGCCTTGGTGGGAAACAGCAGATGTGTTAAAAAAGGAGAAGAAGAAGAAGAAGGAGAAAAAGAAAAACAATAATAATAATAATAATAATAATTATTATTATAATGCAGCGCAGCGTCTACACAACAAAATCGTGAATATATCAAAAAAAGTCGAGAGGTATTTTACTACAGCATTGTGTCATATAAGAATTCAACCACATTATATGCATCATAATTGGTGGCTGAGTCAATTTTATATTATTAATATTAATGGGGAAGCGCTAAACTCATAGTAGGAGGTTATACAGCGCCTGGGGAATGGGAGGTAATCAAAGACTGATTCAAGGAAAGTAAAGGTAACTTCAATTCCTTATATCAAGAGCCCTTCACTGGCATCAAGGCGCCCCTTGAAGAATGGCTGGGCCTTGACCCTAGAGACTGCGCCTGTGTAAGGAACAACTCAAATAGTTAACCAAGGGCTGGGTGAAAAGCTCTTGATCCATTGGAATGGCGCTACCTTCCTCCACCTAAGATAAAAGTCTGATTACCTCCTAGGCACTGTTTGACCCCTGTGGTTCGGCGATTTCCAGTTATTCATTCTAATTAGGACTGTGCAAAAGTATCGGTATAAATAAGGATTGCTAATACACAAATAACCCGCACACAGGAGAGAGAAGTTCGTACCTCTCCTCCTACTACTGATGCCTCCGAAGTCTACTCTGTTTTCTTCTCCTCTTTAATACTTTGGGCAAACTGGCCGCTCTCTTTCTGACAGACTTAAAGAGCACAAACGAAGTGTTAGACTTGCGACACTAACAATGCTCTTTTTCTTTTGTCATGTTAGAGATCACAATCATCCTACTGACTGGTCCTCTACTAAAACTGTCTACCCTTCTTCTAGCCTTCACAGACGCCGTCTTGCTGAAGCATCCCTTACACACATCTTTCCTAATATGAATCTTAGTGCTGGTTTTGTCTCTGTAGATGCCTTCCTTTCTTATTACATTGCGAAATGCTTCAAACTTCAAAACACTCGTGGTTTGACCTGATCTTTTTTCTCTCCTCCTCTCCCTACCTCTTCTCCTTTCCTATTTTCTCTTTGTCGTCCTTTCTTCTGCCTAGGTGTTCTGTCCTTCAGCTTTTCCCTCTCTATGTTGTTGGTCCCACCCTTGTGGGCCATTTGCTCTTCTGCGGTGCTCCTTTTTCTTCTACTTCTACTATTACTACCGCTACTACTACCACTACTATTGCCTAACTTCCCTTCTCTTTCTATCTCTTGTGTTACTGAAACTACTCCCCCTACTTTCTACTGCCACTACTACTACTTCCACTACCAGCAATACATCTATCATTACTTCTCCACTTCCTTCCTTTTTCCTCTCTTTGTCCCGTCCCTGTCACCCTCGCCTATATATATATATATATATATATATATATATATATATATATATATATATATATATATATATATATATATATATATATATATATATACTAGCTCCCTCACCTTCATGTATTAGTGTGATTTGTAAATGGTCCAAGTCGGACCGAAAAGTCGTCATAAGCTTCTCTCTCCTATGTGCGAGTTATTTGTGTATAGTTCCAGTCACGGTATTGTGCCTTTCTGTTCCTTAAGCATTATTAACAAAAAAAATTAATCAGGTACGTTGAGGAACATACTTAAGGACTGCTAACAACCCAACATTCCCAATGCTCCACAACCCCAACATTCCCACATTATCACTTCCGCTCCTCCAGTCACTAACATTCCCTAATCTAACTCCAGCGTCACAAAACATTCCTCAATCCTACTCCAGAGTCACTAACATTCTCCAGTCTTACTCCAGAGTCATCAACATTTCCCAGTTTTACTCCAGTCACTAACATTCCCCAGTCTTATTCCAGAGTCACTAACATTACCCAGTCTTACTCCAGAGTCACTAACATCCCCAGTTTTACTCGAGTCACTAACATTCCTCAGTCTTGCTCCAGAGTCACTAAAATTCCCCAATCTTACTCCAGAGTAACTAACATTCCTCAATATTACTACAGTGTCACAAACATTCCCCAATCCAACTCCAGTGTCTCTAATATTCCCAATCCTCCTCCAGTCACTAACAATCCCAAATCCTCCTCCAGTCACTAACAAACTCTAATCTTCCCCAGCACTCCACACCCCCTCAACGCCCACATCCACCCACCTATGTCCTTCACAAGAGTTTACAACATCTTAAAATTGAAAGGTTTAGTGAGTATCCTTAAGCCATGAGGGGTCAGAGTGAGTGTGTAAGGGGGAGAGGGAGGCACTTGTTGCTGTCCCAGAGGTCGCCTCCACCAACACTTCACTCACATAATCCATGTTTAATGTGTTCTGCTGCACAATAGTCCGTTTTACCTGGAATTTTTACAACTGCACACCATGTTTACATACACGCTTCCCAGTATAAACACTGACTTCAGACACACGTAAGCATAAACTCTGACCTCAGTTACATGTAGAAGTGTCAACGCTGACTTAGTTAGCTGTGTAAACAGTGACTTCAGTCACGCGTATGCATAAAAGCTGATTTCAGTTACAGGTAACAGTGTAAACATTAATGTGGCAGTGTAAATATTGGCTTCAGTTACATATAACAATGTACAGTTAACACTGACTTCCACTTAAATTTTGATCTCTTCCTTTCAGCGTCAGCTTTGAAGAACTAAACCTGCTATGAGTTGTGCTTTTATTCTGCTTACTGTAACCATAGATTGGTTGATTGTTGGTTTTATTTATTTATACGGTTTAAGGGACAATGACAAAGTTTATTTCCTTGTAAAGCTTACAATGTGTGGTTTACATGTTATAAAGTATTAATTACAAAGAACGCACTAGCTTGCCTAGGCACTTCGGGCAGACTAATACTAAGTATATCATCTACACGAGTCACTACGGTTGTGTCCTAAAGCATAGCAACTACACGAGGGTCGCTAAGGCTGAATCCTGCAGCATAGCAATTACACGAGGGTCACTAAGGCTATAATTCATCTGAGAAAACAACGCCGAGTATTATGGCTTTTTTTTTTTATTTTCACAAGCTCAGTGAGCCCTTATATATTATGTTTTCGTACGGCTTTATCGTAAAGCCGGTAATATACTCACATACAGAGTTCTTGTCTTCCTCCAATGTTTTCGTTTACAACCTAAGAATACCTCATATGATCGCCCTCAAATTTTGAAAGCCAGTTCATGGAACTACAGAAATAGGCAGGTCCTCTATTGTAAATTTTACTAAGCCATTCCTGATTTTAATTTCCGTGTAAAAACTTGAGAAAGTCTCCTCTGATCGGCTTCAAACCTTCAACACTGGTGTTTCCTACACAGAAGAAGGCTGTGTTAGGTACTGGAGTGTGTAGGTGTCAATTCGCCACTTTTATTTTTAAAATGGTATGGTATTATTTTCTGTGAAAAAAAAAAAAACATGAGTATGTCTCTTCTGAACGATTTCAATCGTAGGAAAATGATGATACTTTTTGGGTTGAGGCTGTATAGGCGCAAATTTGCCAATTTTCTAACATAGTTAATAAACTTGGAATTGCTGGATTCTCTACAATACTTCGAGAATGCATCTTTGGGTTGCCTTCAAACTTTTAGCGCTCGAGTGTCTTTCTGAAAGAAACTTTGCATTGATTTACATTGTATAAGTTTTGATTTGCTCCTTTCGATTAGCTTGAAACCGGATTTGTTGGTGTATGTTAGAGAAAGACTTGGATTGATTTTGGCTTGTATTGGTGTCAAATTGCTGATTTGATTGAGAAAATTATGAAAATTAAAATAATGATTTTTCGCGCAATAATTTATGAAGACATTATTCCATCACCTTCAAAACTTTCAACGTCAATAACTTGAGAATGCATCTTCTGAACGACTTGAAACTTAAACGTGCTGGTGTGATTTGGGATAGTGGTCTCTGTGCGATAGCTGGAGAACGTCCCTTCTGGACGGCTTTAAACTTTTGAAGTTGGTTAAACTTTGTGGAAGCTTTGATTTGGTTTTAGGCTATGTTCATGCCAATCTGCCATTCATACTGAAGAAAATGGGATAGTACTTTAGATATTATAATTAATAACTGCCTCTTGATTCACTACAAATTTTTAACGCTGGTATATAACCGCAATGGAGAGTTTTACCGCATTCTGCACAACTTTTGCTTGCATAGAGGTAGAAGGGACTGTGTGTATGGGATACAGGGATACAGTTTCGACAGGTATATTGTCTAGACTCTATTGTATTACTACTCTGACCTCAGGCCTCATGTGTCATTATTATTATTATTATTATTATTATTATGGATCATACAACACCTGGGAAATGGGGGTTGGGAGTTAGTGAATCAGATTTGATTCGAGAAAAAGGAAGGTAGCTTCGATCTTTGGATCAAGAGCCCTTCACCACCAACATCAACTACCCTTCATTCCTCCTTACAGGTCACTGGTATGTCAGAGAGAAATTGTGAATTCTATGTGATAATTTGGTAAGCTTAGTCCTGCGGTCTCTCCTTTGTGTTGTACTATACCTCTTGATGAATGGGTTGGGCTTTAAGTATTATATCTTGTTTAGTATCTTACACGTTTCCACGAGACCTGCTCTGTCATTTCTTCTTTCATCCTGCAGCCTTTAGCCTATACAAAGTGAATTAGCACTAGAATCATGTGGGTCTGCACTGAGCTCTTCTTCTTGTATAATATTATGGTAATAATGTTAGGTAAATGGACACAGATACAACTAAGGTGACATTTTATTGTGGCAACGTTTCACAAAGCTCCTGGAAAGTGAAACATTGCCACAATAAAATGTCACATTAGTTGCATCTGTGTCCATTTACCTAACATATAATATTATGGTTGTCAGGAGTGAATACAGTACACAAAGAACCATATAAGGAATCTGATGTGATGAACGTGAATTTGAAAGGCCTAGTAATCAAAGGCACATTAAATGAATTCTAATGTTTCATAATTTTAAATAACTATTCCTATTATTTAAAAATTTTAATTCACCATAGCCATGAAGTCTTTCATTACCCAGAGAGAGAGAGAGAGAGACATTCTGTTTTCAAACAAATAATTGTGAACTTAGCTGCATCTGAAATTATTATTATTACTATTGTCATTATTATTATTATTATTATTATTATTATTATTATATTCATGAAGAGGTAAAGCCATGTACAAAAGATTATACAGATTATTGATTATAAAGATAAGTAATGTCGCCTGCATTCCCCTTTTCTTAAATCATCATATCATTCTCAAATATTATGGTGTAACTGCTTGAGATATTTTTTTAGCAGTCTTTAATGTCCATTTCAAACAGGGTGGGACCCAAAATGAATCCTTGCGCCACTCCTCTCGGCAAGTTATTCTCAGCAGTCACCTCTGTGATAATAAAACCATTCACTTTTTTTTCATATTCCCGTAATGTACTAACAATGGTATTATAATTTCAGTACTAATATTTCAGAATGTAAATAAACAATCTTGAGAAATGTGAATCTGTATACACAAATATTACTCAGGGTACCAGAGGTGAAAATGACGATGTAACAGTGTAATGGAACTCGAATGCATTCAGGAAAATGGTTGAATAATTTTATATAAGAAACCATTGCTTCTGTAATGTTGTGGTCTTCTGGTATATAGAAGAAGGTGAGAAAGACATAATAAAAGACATTCCGGTCTTAATAGTGGTTACGTGCTGAGAAAAATAATAACCATAGTTTGTATGTAAGATAGCTGACATTACTCACAAGTACAGTAGAAATTCACTTGGTAGAAGCAAACTTTTATTACAGGCTACGTTTTGATGTGACTACAACTTCCTGAAACTACTGAAACTATACAAGGAGTAATGTGATATACAAGTAAGGTGAGGGAGGCGATGAAGCAGGTCAGGGTGAGGCGTCATCTTTGGCTGTGATGTGAGTGGGTGTCGTCGTCACTTGTCAAAGTTTTTCCTGTGAGCTTAGCTTGTAGCTTTGCAATACTAAATGCCCATTGAATCTGACCTAAAGCGCCGGAACTCAATATGATTGCTGCAGCAATCGCTTCTTGGAATTATTTTGGAAGTATCTACACCAGCAGCTCACCAAAGCAGCCAGTCAGAAGCTGGGAGGACAGCTCTGGTATCTCTCAGAGAGATGCTGATGTTCTAACCGAAGCAGTGTCAGATGGTCTCACCCCCACAGGAGAGAGAGTGAGTGGGGATGGTGAAGAGCAAATTCTAAAACATGCCAGCCCACCTCTCAACTCATAAATGAAGAGTCTATTGGCGAAGAATTTGATGAGCTCCTTCGAACGAGTGTGGTTGTCTGCAGGTTTCTTGAGCAAACAACCGAATGAATGGAAAAAAATGGAATTTAAGGGTGTGCTTAATATTTTTGAACATCTCAGGCTGGTGAATGACCCCGTTGAGCGAGCTGTGACTCTCATCCAACAGTTAGAACGACCCCCTGACAAAGGTGAGTAACAGCCACAATGTCCACTGCAAGAATGTCGGAGCATCGTCGAAATTTTCCTGGACGCCAGAAAAAGCATTCTGACTGGGCGACAATGAGTGTGTTGCCAACCATGATAGTGAAGACATGGTGAAGGTGTATTACAGTGAGTTGTATATTATAGAGAAGACGTGTTTACTGTAGCGTCGTAGAACAGAGAGTATGAAACCACCAGCTGGTGAATTGGGGGGGGGCTGGGGGGGGTCTGGGGTTCCCAGATGCAGTGGAGCTGCAGTGCATAACATAAACCTATTACAAATAGAAGAATAACTTTAGAAACTCGTCAGCGGCCCATAAATATGAACTCATAAGCACGAAAATTTACCTTCAATTTACATTTTCTCACCTCACAAGCTCAGTACGCCAGAGGTAGGAATTATAGTATATATATATATATTATATATATATATATATATATATATATATATATATATATATATATATATGTCGTGCCGAATAGGCAGAACTTGCGATCTTGGCTTAAATAGCAACGTTCATCTTGCCATATAGGACAAGTGAAAATTTGTGTATGCAATAATTTCGCCAAAATCATTCTGAACCTAACGAAAAAATATATTTGGTTGTGTTTGTTTAGTATTAAATTATTGTAAACGTATTTAAAATATATTTAGTTGGGTTAGGCTAAAATAAATTACACTTGTTATAATAAGGTTAGGTAAGTTTTCTAAGATACTTTTGGTCCAAAATTATAAATTCTAACATTAACATTGATGAAAAAAATATATCTTTAAACGTATAAGAGAAAATTTCAGAAAGGACTTAATTTTAATTGAGTTCTTGCTAATTGACCAGTTTTACATATTCGGCACGACATATGTATATATATATATATATATATATTATATATATATATTTTATATATATATATATATATATATATATATATATATATATGTCGTGCCGAATATGCAGAACTTGCAATCTTGGCTTAAATAGCAACGCTCATCTTGCCATATAGGACAAGTGAAAATTTGTGTATGCAATAATTTCGCCAAAATCATTCTGAACCTAACGAAAAAAATATATTTCATTGTGTTTGTTTAGTATTAAATTATTGTAAACAAATCTGAAATATATTTAGTTGGGTTAGGTTAAAATATATTGCTCTTGTTATAATAAGGTTAGGTAAGTTTTCTAAGATTCTTTTGGTGCAAAATTATAAATTTTACATTAACATTAATGAAAAAATATATCTTTAAACGTATAAGAGAAAATTTTAGAAAGGATTTAATTTTAAATGCGTTCTTGCTAATTGACCAGTTTTACATATTCGGCACGACACACACACACACACACACACACACACACACACATATATATATATATATATATATATATATATATATATATATATATATATATATATATATATATATATATACATATATATATATATATACATATATATATATATATATATATATACATACATATATATATATATATATATATACATACATATATATATATATATATATATATATATATATATATATATATATATATATATATATATATATATATATATATATATATATATATATATATATAAGAGTGCATCAAGTATTATTTAAAAATAAGTAAGAATGAAAAAAATAAAATACAAAGTGAGGATGCTAAACAAAAGCACACACAAAAACTGCCAAATAAAACTGCTTAACCCTTGTCGTCTTGGCAGAGGCGACTGAACCAAATGCACAAGCAGCATGTAGATACTGCCAAGCCACATCTAAACACACGGTCGATGCTCCCACCTTGCCTTACAACACACTCACCTCTGACACCTGAACACACTCGACATCGCTCTTGCTCTGCCTGGCGGCCCACGGGTAGCTATATAATAGAATCTCGGCTTAAGCAGTTAGATTCAGGGATTAGTCCATTAGTGATTATAATGGCGGCTTTTGATGGAGCCTGGCCATTCACGGGTATAAAGTTTGGCGGCATAAACAAGGAATTTGGCGCAGTGTTGGGGAGTGTGTAAGCAAGTATCAATCTAGCTTAGTGGACAGGTGAGCGGGCACACTATTATACACCCTGCCTGACTCCCTCATACACCCTGCCTGACTCCCTCATACACCCTGCCTGACACCTTCATACACCCTCCCTAAGCACCCCCTTCCTCTCACACTAACAAATCCTTTTGGTTTAAATTTCCACTTAACAGGATGACTTTGCCGCTGGATGTGTGGGAAGTAAAGTATATCGTCTTCGTCCTTCTATCTCTCCATCAAGAATTATATAACTTTAACAACGGACAATATGAGCCTTCATGGCTTGATCTCCTCTTAACAAAATACGTTGTAGTGAGGCAGGAAAGATGAACGCCCTCTTTCATCTTCGTCTTCCATTGTTAAGAGGACAGGTTTCCTAACTGTCCTTTTAGCTTGCATTCAAATCTTCGTTATATTTCCGCTTACTTTCGTCTTCGCTATCACCAATACAACGACAAAAAAAAAGTGTCTCCGGTCACTAACCGAACTCACAAAGAAAACATAAAAACTAAATAGACTGTAAAAAATAAACATCGAAAAGGTAAGCCTGTTAAACATTTTGCACTCTGGCAAGATTGTTGGTCTTTATGTCTCGCGAAAGTGTAATATGAAAGATAAATTTTACAAACTTCTCCATACATTATTTATACAATATACTTTCCTGTGTATTTCTTAATACGTCTTATTTCTGTAATATTTATTTTCTAATTAAATCTGGTCTGAGACCGGGCCGCAGGAGCGATAATCTCCAGAACCCTACACAGATATATGAGGGAAAACATTTGATGGAGCTTTCCGTGAGTAATTTTCTGCATGGGAGAGGCCTAAAATACTCCCAAATGTGTTATGAGGAAAAGATCTATCATTACCTCCCTGTGTTACAGGGAGAAGGCCTATCCTTCATTCCCTGTGTTACAGGGAGGAGAAGGCCTATCCTTCATTCCCTGTGTTACAGAGAGGGGAAGGCCTATCCTTCATTCCCTGTGTTACAGGGAGGGGAAGGCCTATTCTTCATTCCCTGTGTTACAGGGAGGGGAAGGCCTATCCTTAATTCCCTGTGTTACAGGGAGGGGAAGGCCTATCCTTCATTCCCTGTGTTATAAGGGATGAACAGGTCTATACTTCTGAGTTACAGGAAGGTAGAAGCCTATAATCCCTACCTGAGTTATAGGGTTAGGGAGGCCTCATCATTGCCTCCTGAGTTACTGGACACCACTGAATTGAGACAAGACAACAAGGATGCACAAACGGGTAATAACCACAAGTAAATGACAAAACAAAAATCGCCTTCCGGAGGTATTCTGAGATTGTTTACAAGTGCACCAGCGAGTCCTCCTTCACTCTTTCACACAGTGACTCTTGCATCTCTCTGCACTCCCTCAGTCAGCAACTCTCTCTATCTTCCTTTGCCATCATCTCTGTCATCATCATCTCTCTGTCAGCATCTTTCTGCCATCAACTCTGTCAGTATCTTTCTGCAGCATCGCTCTATCAGCATTTCTGTCAACATCCTTCTTTGCTATCATCTCTGTCATCATTTCCCTCAGCATCCCTCTCTGTCAGCATCTGTCTCCAACAGTTATTACTCTTCCACTTATCTATTCATCATAAAATATCTACTTCATTTAAGTAACGTTTCAATTATATACTGTCTATCTTAATCAGATTGCTGATCAGGTCGTCTTTCCATCATTTTTTTCTCAAAAATACACCACACGTAGCATTAATTTAACAAGTAGCATTTAACAATAATAACAAAAAAGACCATCAAGAAGGTAGGATACTTACGGTGAATAACATCATACATACGGCAGTGAGGATCAGCTGCTCACCTGGGAAGAGGTACCATAGTTTAGGTTATTGTACAGTACTCATTTTTAATGTATAATACGCAATATATAGATATATATATAGACAGATGGATAGATATGCAGAACAGCCACTGTGAAAAAATATTGAAATTCCAAGCGCTTTCGTGACTACTCACATTATCAAGGAGTAGTCACGAAAGCGCTTGGAATTTTCTTATTCTTTCACAGTGGCTGTTTTGCACACACACACACACACACACACACACACACACACACACACACACACACACACACACACACACACACACACACACACACACACACACACACACACACACAAGAAGGCCTTCGACACAGTTCCTCACAAGAGGTTACTGCAAAAGCTAGAGGATCAGGCACACATAACAGGAAAGGCACTGCAATGGATCAGAGAATACCTGACAGGGAGGCAACAACGAGTCATGGTACGTGACGAGGTGTCAGAGTGGGCGCCTGTGACAAGCGGGGTTCCACAGGGGTCAGTCCTAGGACCTGTGCTGTTCTTGGTATATGTGAATGACATAACGGAAGGGATAGACGGGGATTGTCCTACGAAG
>NC_069460.1:17625892-17635892 GCF_026875155.1 Cherax quadricarinatus | reverse complement strand
TGGTGATGGCGTAGTGTGACGGTGTGTCATGTATGTAAAAGACAAAAAAATAGGATTGCAGATACATGAGGTGGATTTGGAAAAACATTTATGGATTCTGACAAAGCCTGTAATAGGGTGGACACGACATTAATGAGGCCAGTGTATGGAATAATTGGTAAGTTGCTACAAGCTATGAAATTTTTTACGAGAGTGAGGCTCAGGTTAGTGTTTGTAAAAAGGAACTGGTATATTTACCAATAAAAGTAACCCTTAGGCAGGGATGTTATAGAACCGTGTTGGGATGTGTTTACCGATGGAGTTAGTAACATATTAGTAAACGTTTCGGTCCCGGGACCGAAACGTTTTCTAATAAATATGTTGTAGTGTTTGCTTACGTGTCTTTCTAAACAAATTTGTCGTTATCTATTACCGTACTGATGGTGTTGTAATGTTAGTGTCAGAAAGAGGCGTGCTCTTAGAAGATCAGGAATGAGTTATGAATTGGGAGTTACAGGTATATTAGACTTACTTTCATTTCAATACCATATCAAACATTTCATTTTCGTACACACTACTAGTTGGTGAAATTTTCCTAGATGAGATTTACTACGCTCGTATGAGTGTTCCTTGTGAACCCGAAAACTGATCTTGAAGAGTAACAGTGAGGCTCCACTGGGGCTTCCTGGGAATTCTTTCCCTAGGGAGTGTGCAAATAAAGAAATGGTTATACCTTCCTTGTTCTTTGCTCGATTTCCATGGTCAAAATTTCTATAGACGAGTAATATAACCGAGAAAAGAAAATGTTATTTCCACCAAGTTCTTGTTTAGTGCGGCCATTCTTCCGGTTCAATAACTGACCGTTCATCTATGTCTGGTTGTGAATAAATACAGGTTAGTATAAAAATGATAACACCGGTTATTATTTTGCTTCTAGAAATGCACCCACACCAGAATTTCACAAGTATCGCCGACCTTCTTGATCAAACAGAGGGATGGGTCAAGTAACAGCGGAAAAGTTTCTGGCTAATGTTTTCAAGTCTTGTAAATCACGTCTTTGAAAACTGTGGTATCACATATTTATTTTATCCATGCCTTTTTATTACTTTAGTACTAAGATGCCTTTTAATATTTTAAATGTCTTTCGCCAATCCCGCTGTTGTAATTAATTGATTCCGTTGCATTATGTGCCAAGAAAATTCCGAACACGAGCTGAGGTGGCCAGCTCTCCGCAAGAACAAGGATGACAGAGTTGAAGCATATGCTTCATTTGTTGATGCCCTCCACACCTACCATGATGTTGTTGGCAATAAATTACCAGCTGAGTTTCTTGAAATTGTGACTGCTGACAACTTAGAAAGGCAAGGCAAATGGCAAGGAAACTGCCGCCAGAGGTTCCAGGAGGAGAGGACGGTGAGAGCAACCACATCTTAAGCATTCCAACTTGGACTTCAGCTGAGCAGCAATCAGACACTGACCCATAACCCTGTGAACAAGTATCTGGTACCAAGCGACTCTTTCACCAGTTCCAGAACATTTCCCTTACTAAAGTACTCAGGAACAAAGCTATACTCCTGAAAGATTTAAAAGTCTGACCAAGCTATCCGTTAGTTAGGTTAGGTAAGGTTCGTCAGGAAACAGGACAAATGTTTCCTGACGCGGGTCTTAATCAGATGATGACCCGCCTTTGGAGCTTTTGGTCATCTGACCGAGGCCTTCCGCTGGCTTACCGGTCCACCCCTTTAAAAATTATGGTCATTTATAACCATTGTTATATGCTATCCGTTAGTGACCTTGTCATCTACGAACGAAATACCATTCGACGTTCTTAGTAGTAATGTGAAGGCTCTGCAAAAACGTCAAGCGAAGAGGACACATATACAAGAATGGTATATAATAGCGACAAGATGAAATTAAGACACATGTGCAATATCTGGGTATCTTTATTGTAGACGTTTCGCCATCCAGTGGCTTTATCAATACAAATTCCAGGACATAACTTGAAGATAGTAGAACTATGTACAGAAGATGAGGTTATCACTATCTTCAAGTTATGGCCTGGAATTTGTATTGATAAAGCCACTGGATGGCGAAACGTCTGCAATAAAGATACCCAGATGTTGCACATGTGTCTTAATTTCATCAGGACACATATAACAGGTACTGGCAGAGATATATGAAGCTATTTCCTCCGAAAGGAAGTGTTTTTTTATTTCTGAAAAAACCTCCATGGGGAATTGTGCCGGCGAAGGGAGCAGTTGGAGGGCCCTCAGTCACATCAATAACCTAAGACTGACAGAGACTTCTCGAAAGGTTACCCCTTCTGAAAGAGGAACTGGATTGCAAGGGAGGGGATGATGGTCACCATTCTCATTCTGAAGGAGATTTTCACCTCTTACCTCACAACTAAATCTTTTTTACGAAGATCTCCAGTACCATTTTCACCAGTCATACTCGATCAGGGTGACGAACAACTTAACCTATTCCTGAGGGAACAGGTGGTGTGACTTGGTTCACACAAGTACCTTAGGCGTTCATCAAATGGTCACTTAATGGACCTCTTCTGAATCAACTGATCCTGGACCTCGAAGAGAAAAGCTGCAAAGCCACTGAAGAGCATGCTGACTGTTGTTACTACGATGAAGGGCTAAAACACCAAGTGAACTTTTAACAGATACACGAAACCTGGTGGACGCCGCCCGAGGCCGAGGAAACCCATTCAGAGATCGGTGAAGACCTCATCAACCTGAACAGAAGAATCAGTTAGGAGAAGGCTGTTGCAGCTATCCAGGACAAAAAGAAGGAACAGTATGATTTGTTTATAAATGACGTGATTATCAACAGAACGACTCATCTTGAAGCCCCGGTTAAACAGAACTCTTTCCGGATATTCAAAGCTACAAAGCAACGGAAGATCCAACAACAAAACGTCTCGCTGCTTAAAGCAAGCACGTCTCTTTTCAGTAAAATGCATACTGTATCAACAATGAGGAAGGAAGGGGTAACTCAACACTTTCTTTTTCCACGAAGAATATTCATTTCTCCCGTCGAAGGCCAGTGAGAAGGAAAATATATTCCACTTCGCAAGGTCGGACGTCATTCTCTGCTCCGGGAAAGCAGAAACTGTGACAGACAAATAGAACAGGCTATGGAAAATGACTATGTAGTACAAGATGACTGACACCTTATTCGACTCTTGGTTCGCCATGGAGTAGGAACCTTTGAAAAGTTCACTCTAAGGTGTTTCTTCAAGCACTTTCAATCGAAGAGAGAAGTGCAACGGCTTGACATCACCTGAGACATGTACGGAGAACTGTCTATAAAGGAAGAGACTCGGTCGTCCCGAGTTACTTTCTGACAGTGAGGTCAAAGGTGAAAATTACGAAGGACTGGTCTCACTTTCTCCGCAATAGTATAACAAGATGGAACTCTTCCGATTTCTTGGAGATGAAGTTATGCAGCGACTACATTCCCCAGATTTGTACCTCACTCTTGGTGACTGACAAACAATTGGTTATCGAGGTCAGGGTGATGAGATGTTGACTAAGTGCAACTATGAAGAAGCTGACACTGAACTGCGGAGCTTCAAAGGTGCCTATGGAGACATCTGACTTCAAAGATGCATTGTAATCCATTCTGAGTCAAAGAAACATAACGACTATTATTATTGTTGATGCTGTAGTCGTTATTATTATTATTATTAATGTAAATGCGGGAAACCGGTATGAGGCATACAACACGTGAGGAATGCAAAGCAGTCCAGATCGATCCACTAAAGAGGAGGGTAGCTCCAGTTACTTAGATCAAGAGGGTCTTCGCAGGCATCAAGGCACCCCTCTTGAAGGCATACCCTGCAACCTTGATTTAAAAGCGAGTAACTAACTGCTTCAGTCCAGCGCAGCAAAATGCTCATAATTACTCTCAGACGATAAACATAACGAGTAGTTCAAACTTTACAATTGGGAAACGTGTCAGGTTTAAAGTTAATGTGCTTTTTCCTAATGTTCCAGTTGAAGAAATTATAAACCTTCTGAGAAGTTTTGCCCAGCCTTAATCTAGATATATTAGGAAGAGCATTTAACTGTATTTATGGTGTTGTTCTTTATTTAAAGAAAGAGAAGTAATATCATAAATATGTTTAAAAATCTGTCTGGATAATATAAGATTTCATAACTTTCGATTCACATTACTTGCCTAAGTAAAGTAGCGTCTCATGGGTTAAATGTCTTTTTTATTTTCTTAACTAATTTCTTCGTGGGTTATATCATCGCCTCATTAAACTAGATTTCGGGTATGTATTTTATAAAACGTAACAGAAAATTCAAGCTGTGTTACTGTTTATCCAGTTTGCTTCTGTTGACAATGTATCGGTGCAACCTATAATGTGACTAAGTTTTCCTTTACTACAGAGGTGAAGCTAGGCTATCAGCAGCCCACTAACACAGCACACTGTGTCTAATACTCAAAGACAATTTGCTTTTCCTCTAAAATAAAATAGTACTACTAATGTATGGCCTGTAAGAGGTAGCAGTGTTTACTGATTTAAAAAGACACGTAAGCAAACAGTAGAACATATTTAATAAAAAACATTTCGGTCCTGGGACCTTGATCATCTCTAACATAGAGGTTGAAAGACTATAAATAGACGGAAAGTAAGTTGTGAGTGACACATGGTGACCAGAAGAATGACATACTGGGATGAGGACGGGTCGACAATGTGATCATGTGACTCCTGTGTTGTTAGGTGTGGTGCTGTGCCTGGTTGAGTATCATGTATGATAATGTTTTTGAAATTTTGTAGTTTCCAGTATTATGTTTCATGGTGTAGATGGCGCCATAGGTTTATATCGGCAGCGTATGTTATACGAGGAGGATCCGATGCTTCACGTAGCAGCAAATACGAGAATAGTGTTCCAGTGTCGAGAGAAAAATATTTTTAGCTTCCTCAGTGCCAAGAATGACGTCCGTCAGTTGGACGTCAAATGAGAGGGGCAAATAAGATCATTATTTTATTCATGTAAAGCACTAAACCTCATACGGGAAAGATAAAATGCGATCTTGGAAAGTTCATTCTACGATTTACACCCAGGATGTTGAGCACCAATGTAATAAATGAAGTTAATGAACTTCAAGTTGCGATAAAAGTCTGAGTACGATAATGAAAAATAATAACTATATGACGGTGACATACAATAACGGCAGAGCGTTCGGCTCTAGGCTTACAAGCAAAGGACCCAGTTTCCATCCTGGGCGGAGGAAGATGTATGGGTAAGTTTACTGACATCTGTTTACTCTGTTCACCTAACAGTAACTAGATACCAATGAATTATTCGACTGTTTTAAGTCGCATTCTGAGAAAGGACCTAACAGGTCTTCAACAGCGATAAGCTTCACTTGTTCTCTGTTTACAACACAAAACCTACCATATTATTTCCTTGTAGAGTGTTAAGGAGGACTGTGGTAGACATCTTTCAGCTTAGCAGCAGTGTTCCGTGAGAGGCTGAGCAAGCAACCACTGAGATGTACTCATTTCAAGAATGTTGTGAGCCGCGGTCTTCATTCCTTATGTTGAAGTGTAACATATTACAGACTTATAAGAGGAACTTCTGCAGAAAAGAGTGAGTAAAGGTTGTTATTTCGGAGTTTTAGAAGCAGATATTACTGTCATAAGATGTGTATCCCTGCCATATCTGACACTAGGCCCACACCCAAGTGGAAGTAACAAAGTCAAGAGAAACACACACACGGACTTCTAACTCAATAGTCAAATAGTCAGGTTTATAAATTAAAAGTCACCAGGTTCGATACCTGGACAAGTCTCCTTGGGGTCACGACCTAGGGGTGATATCTATACTCGAGTCGGGACAGGTTTGAAAATATACTGAGACAGGAAAACAAGTTATCCTAGGCCATTACTGTGTGGTAATGTTTTGTTTTATAAATGAACCGTAAAGTCAATCATCACATCTTTTAATGTGTTCATTTTTTATGAAGTGGACTGGTAAGGCAGAGAAAATCTTCCGTAAAATTAAGCGGGTCATCATATAACTAAGACCTGCATTATGAGAAATATTCATAATTCTACTGACAAACATAATATCGATGAAAAACAAAAAAGCACAATACCATTACTGGAACACTGGTCCAAGTCGGACCGAAACGTGCTCGTAAGCTTCTCTCTCCTATGTGTGGGTTATTTGTGTATAATACCGGTAAGTGTTCTTAAACAGTAAATATACTGAAAAAATGAAATGCTGAGCAATGCGATGTAATAATTCTTGCAAGTCTCCTTAAATCTTTTCATTTAAATTATCTATCCATAAGTTCCCCATACAACTTCTTGAAGATATAAACGGAAATCTTCAAGAGGTATAGCCTTTCCAGGGGTTAGTTGTGCATAACAGATGTATAGTCTTGGGAACATCCCCTGAGGTAACCTAGCATGCTGACTCTGTTGCTCACTTAACAGTGAGCTACTTATCACCGTACCGTCCTGTTAACTGATAACAGTTGTCATGTGACGGTTCACACACCAACCTAAAGCAAACAAAAGAAACCATTATCATTTTTTTTTTTTTTTGAAAACAGAATAATTCATACCGGAGAATTATTTCAAAGATTTACTTTTATCGCCGTTCCGTGGTCTCAACACTTGAGCTATGTGCTTGCAGGACTCTCTTTCTCTCTCTCTCTCTCTCTCTCTCTCTTTCTCTCAAGAACCTAAACCATACCAATGGGTGTTGACAAGAAATACAGCGAACTACACATTTTGCATTCAGTAAATAGCATTTGCCTTCATTGTGGGAAATTGTGGGTTTTGTCCAGGTTCTCACGTACACAACCTGTTATGTACACCACCTGCCATCATGTACATCACTTGTCATCATGTACATCACTTATCATATTTACAACATATGCCCACCATCTGCCGCGCGCACCAACAGACACCTGCTATGTACACACGGCACCTGCTGGTATAATGAGGAATAACTCTCTTCATGTGCATTTAAACCATCACACACTATCTCTCTCACGTAATAGACCAGCATCAATGCACTCTCCCTCCCTTCCATAAAACGTTACATCACAAAAATCAAACAATTACTTAACGGAATAAGTAAGCCCCAAAAGACAAGAAATGGGATAGCGATGCAGTAAAGGTTATACTAGAGGAAACAAGGCCAGACACTACTGTAGAAGCAAGGTATATCCTGTTAAGAATGTTGTGGATCAGGAGTTTGAACTACTGTTTAGTTTCTCAAAGAAGTGACTAAGTTATTTCTTGTTTACATCTCCTGAAGAAAGGGAGGGAGGACTGAAGAAAGCGTTTAGTTATCGCTAATCTCAAAGTATCTTACGCTAGTTAGGTGTGACGGCGCTTCTTACACAGCAGCTAAGAATGTTTTTTTTTTTCCTTTTATTAAACCATTAGAGAGAGGCGGGAAGTACAGAATAGATGAGGGAGGGGGGATAAGCCAAATATGAGGGATGTCTCCAAGGTTATGTCCAAGAGATGAATGAATGACCAATGTTCCCTCATTTCTCTCCACTAAAATCTTGTTAACATTCATTCATAAGTGGCTGCGCCCTGCCAGTGTCTAGTTTTAGCGAGGACAATTACAAATCTTCCTATTTATTATTTTTGGGGAGTTGAGAACTGCGTGAAAGCTGGTGCTCATGGGGTGTAAATATACGAAAAGCGAAGTATTTAGTCCGACGATTTATCATTCTTCCGAGTCTTGTCTGAAGCTTGATTTTAATGCAGAAACATTTTTACCGCTGTCATGCTGCAATATTAAACAAAGACAGGGGACATTAGGCTAGAACCCGATGAAAAACGGGCAATCCCAGTCATTTTTCAGAATGACAGATTGAGCTTTGTGTCTGTATATTGCAAAAACAGTGGCGTTGAATCCTCGACTTACGTGTATTATTGAGGCAGGAGGGGCGGTAAGCCGACCGTCTTTTGTTCATTCCTACTAAGGCCGCAAGATGGCGCTTCTGGAGACCAACAAATGAAAATCGTGGAGTTAGATTCCTCTCCTCCTGCTAATCTATACTTTTCAATATTTTCTGCTCACTGCATCCGATTTCTATGAATATAAAGGCACAATTTTTACTAGGCAAAAGGTTTCAAAAGAAGTAAAAAACAACGAAAGCTGTGAAACAAGTGGTGGCGATGATTCATGGGTTCTGGTGACATGACAAACGGCGGAGGGACGCGCGGGATTTATGAATGTGAGGAGAGACTGACCTCCACCGCCCGTCTTCAACTTGTCTCGCATATTTACATGGAATATTTTCTCTTCCCCATCCGTTAACGAACCTCGGCGTCTTAAAATAAATTAAACGCCATCGAAATGACAGACAGGAAAGAAAAAACAAAAGAGCATCCGAGGGGAAGGACCTGGCAGTTGGCAGGCGTGGAGGGTAGGGCTGCCAACCTGTGGGAGCTGCTCTCCCCAAGGGACTGCGGCAGACGACACCAGGAAAGATTTACAAATTGCGCGCGATCTCACCCTGCACATATCACACCTGATTCCGATGACCAGCCAGATTGGCCAACATTTCCTGTGCTCTCCACCTTCCTATTTCATTTTCGGTTCATTTGTCATCTTTCCTTCCCTATCGTTTTTCCACAACATATCTAACACCCATTTTTTGTCCTTCAAATGATATTATTTCACCCATCAAACTTGTCAGTATATGGGTATGGAACTTAAAGCAAAGCATATATATATTTATTATTAAATTATTATAAACTTATCTAAAATATATTTAGCTGGATTAGGCTAAATTAAATTGCGCTTCTTATAATATGGCTAAGTAAGTTTTCTAAGGTTCTTTTGGCACAAAATTATTAACTTTTTACATTAGCATAAATGAAAAATATATACCTTTAAACACACGAGAGAAATTTTTTAGAAAGGACTTAATTTTAAATGAGTTCTTGCTAATTGACCAGTTTTACCTTTTCGGTACGATATATATATATATATAATATATATATATATATATATATATATATATATATATATATATATATATATATATATATATATATATATATATATATATATATATGCAAAACAACCACTGTGAAAGAATAGAGAAATTCCAAGCGCTTTCGTGACTACTCACATTATCAAGTTCCTTGATAATGTGAGTAGTCACGAAAGCGCTTGGAATTTCTCTATTCTTTCACAGTGGTTGTTTTGCATATTCTGAAATCACCTGTTTACTGTGATCTTATTGCATATATATATATATATATATATATATATATATATATATATATATATATATATATATATAATATATATATATATATATCTATATATATAAAACACTGATCTCTGGCTGAAGGAGACTCGAACCTACGAACCTTAGGACAAGGTACGCAGTGCTTTACCAATCTACCCACACTGGACAATACCTTGGCGTGTAGCATGAGCTACACGTTTGATCCAAGGCAGCCAGCTTTCAGGGAGAAGGCTTACAGCTTTTCATCTCATCCCCTGCATGCATCAGCCTTACTAGAGATTTTGAACAATGCAAGGAATTCGCGAGAGCATGCGAAATATACACAAACACTGATCTCTGGCTGAAGGAGACTCGAACCTACGAACCTTAGGACAAGGTACGCAGTGCTTTACCAATCTACCCACACTGGACAATACCTTGGAGAGGTATGAGAATAAATGTGCCATGAAAGCTTCTGGGTCTGAGACGAGACAGTGGGGCCACAAATAGCATAAACCTTGATCTACCTACCTGGAGGGCATTCCGGGGATCAACGCCCCCGCGGCCCGGTCCACGACCAGGCCTCCCAGTGGATCAGGGCCTGATCAACGAGGCTGTTACTGATAGCCACACGTAGTCCAACGTACGAACCACAGTCCGGCTGATCCGGCACTGACTTTAGGTATCTGTCCAGCTCCCTCTTGAAGACAACCAGGGGTCTATTGGCAATACCCCTTATGGCTGGTGGGAGGCTGCTGAACTGTCTTGGGCCCCAGAG